>OX465281.1:100877247-101389881 GCA_949987705.1 Thereva unica
ATTGGCTCTGCGAACGGGCAATTCTAGCACCGAAGAACGAACACGTTAACAGAAACAATGATCGTATTCAGCTGCAACTTCCTGGTCAACCAACCAAATACAAATCGATCGATACAGTCACAGATGAGGATCAATCCGTGAATTATCCGATTGAGTTCCTCAATTTATTAGAACCATCTGGAATGCCATCTCACATATTGACTTTGAAAGTTGGTTCACCGATAATGCTCCTTCGGAATTTAGATGCGCCGAAGCTGTGCAATGGAACGAGACTTGCCGTCAAAAAGCTCATGCCAAATGTAATCGAGGCAACAATCATAAGCGGCAAAAGTAAAGAAGAAGATGTGCTGATTCCGCGCATTCCAATGATGCCCACCGATTTGCCATTCGGCTTCAAGCGACTACAATTTCCAGTGCGACTTGCCTTCCCCATTACCATCAACAAAGCCCAAGGACAATCTCTGCGTGTTGCAGGATTGAATTTGGAAAACCCATGCTTTTCACGGCCAGTTGTACGTCGCTTGCTCCAGAGTCGGAACACTAAAAAATTTGTTTATTTATGCACCCAATGAAAAAACAAAGAATATTGTATATCCTCTTGCATTGCAATAACAATATTATTTAACAGAATATATAGGTAAGTAATTTTGGTGACACTTCTTATGTATAAATGCATTTTGAATCTAATGTCTACAACTTTTATAGGAATAGTTTGGTTTTCGTTAATGGTTATGAAGAGTTAAGTTTGAAGATATGGATTAATTTTAAATGTTTGCGTTAATTGTTATGAAGAGTTTAATTTTGAAGACTTGCATTAATTTTGCAAACTTTCGTGGTTTAAACAGAATACATAGGTAATTTTGGTGACACTTTATTTAAATGCATTTTTAATCTAATGTCTACAACTTTTATAGGAATAGTTTGGTTTTCGTTAATGGTTATGAATAGTTAATTTTGAAGATATGGATTAATTTTAAATGTTTGCGTTAATTGTTATGAAGAGTTTAATTTTGAAGTCTTGCATTAATTTTGCAAACTTTCGTGGTTTTAACAGAATACATAGGTAATTTTGGTGACACTTTATTTAAATGCATTTTGAATCTTATGTCTACAACTTTTATAGGAATAGTTTGGTTTTCGTTAATGGTTATGAATAGTTAATTTTGAAGATATGGATTAATTTTAAATGTTTGCGTTAATTGTTATGAAGAGTTTAATTTTGAAGACTTGCATTAATTTTAAATGTTTTAACGTTCGTGGTTTTAACAGAACACATAGGTAATTCTGGTGACACTTTATTTAAATGCATTTTGAATCTTATGTCTACAACTTTTATAGGAATAGTTTGGTTTTCGTTAATGGTTATGAATAGTTAATTTTGAAGATATGGATTAATTTTAAATGTTTGCGTTAATTGTTATGAAGAGCTTAATTTTGAAGACTTGCATTAATTTTAAATGTTTTAACGTTCGTGGTTTTAACAGAACACATAGGTAATTCTGGTGACACTTTATTTAAATGCATTTTGAATCTAATGTCTACAACTTTTATAGGAATAGTTTGGTTTTCGTTAATGGTTATGAATAGTTAATATTGAAGATATGGATTAATTTTAAAAGTTTGCGTTAATTGTTATGAAGAGTTTAATTTTGAAGGCTTGCATTAATTTTGCAAACGTTCGTGGTTTTAACAGAAGACATAGGTAATTTTGGTGACACTTTATTTAAATGCATTTTGAATCTAATGTCTACAACTGTTATATTAATAGTTTGGTTTTCGTTAATGGTTATGAAGAGTTAATTTTGAAGATATGGATTAATTTTAAAAGTTTGCGTTAATTGTTATGAAGAGTTTAATTTTGAAGGCTTGCATTAATTTTGCAAACGTTCGTGGTTTTAACAGAAGACATAGGTAATTTTGGTGACACTTCATATAAATGCATTTTGAATCTAATGTGTACAACTTTTTAGAAATAATTTGTTTTTGGTTCGTCTTTATGAAAAGTTGTTGAAGAGTTTCATGTTGCATCTGGAAGAGTTGGGTTAATTTTAAATGTTTGAACGTTCGTGGTTTTGATAGAATTAATAGGTAATTTTGTCATACATCATTTAAACGTATATTGAATTAATGTCTCACACTTTTATAGGAATAATTGGTTTTTCGTTGTTGGTTGTTTTAACGTTCTTGGTTTTTACGGAATACAGAGTTTAATTTTGAAGATCATATAAACGGCAAGCCTTATTTTCTAGCACCATTTTCCAGAAATTGAACTCTCCAAATGTAACGAAAACCGTTTCACCATGAGCTCAAAGAAATGCAGAATCGCAATTTTATTTATACACGGCACAAAAGAACGCTAAACATTAGAAAATAATTGTACAATTAATTCCTTTATGAAACGTATGGCATCTGTTACATTTAATTCCCATATATGACCACAATTTTGCATTATGTGACATTAAGAGATAATAAAAGTTGGTTTTTTGGCATTGCTTTTTCAAACTATAAAAAAATTGTTTCATTTTTCAATTTAGTTTTATTGTTCTCGAAAAATTTTGTTATTGCAGACTTCCAGAAAAGCTATAGAAAATGGCCCTCGAATTTCGAGTGCTGGATGCTGCTTTTGCATTAATTTTAAATCTTTTAATGTTCATGGTTTTAACAGAATACACAGGCAATTTTGGTCATAGTTCAAATAAATTTATTTTGAATCTAATGACTCCAACTTTTATAGGAATAGTTGGTTTTTCGTTAATGGTTAAGAAGAGTAGAATTCTGAAGAGTAGAATTGATTTTAAATGTGTAAACGTTGGGTTCAGCGAGGCGCACCAGGTCCCAGCTATCCAAAATACAGAAAATAAACGGTTCATTGAGACACTTCATCTGTGTATGAAAATTCATATCTCGAAAAATGCCATGTCAATGGAAGGTTTTTATTGTCTCGATCAAAATGTCAGATCCCTAATAGTTTCACATTTTGTTATTTGAAATCAAAAATACCAAATAATTGACTTTTTCAAACTCTCCTACTGTATATTAAAATTCATATCACCTGATTACTACTATTGGCTTATGGGTGCAGCATAGGCGCACCGGGTCCCAGCTAGTCTATATATATTAAAGTGAATGTTTGTCTGTGTGTGTAAGTCCTTTATAGACTCCGAAACCGCTCATCCGATTGGCATAATTTTTTGGATATAGGGGTTTTCGGGTACGGGGAGTGTTCCTAGCTGGTCTATTTTGCTCTATCTCGAACACTTCGGGTAGCTGTAGAGTACCGATATGGTAAAATCTCGAACTTTTGTATTGGAGGTACTCTTCGAATCACTGCTAAAGAGCTCAAATCCATTTTATTTTCGTTTTTTTCCGAAAAAATACGATTCCCAAAGTTTCAGATCGATCGGAGTTGATTTACTGCTAGTTACGGAACCTCGGTAGTCTAGAGGTAAGGCGCCTGACTGCTATCCCCAGAGGTCCCGGGTTCGAATCCCGGTGGTGCCACGGTCCTTCGCCTTTCCCACCTAACTTTCCTTCTTTCTTCTTCCCTCTTTACATTCCTGATTCCCCTGTCATAGCCTTCCCTAGTCCTTCCCCGCTCCACCAAGCGCATGCCATCGGTTGGTTGATGAGATTCAACTCGTTGCAGGAGGCATAACACTCCAGCGAGTTGTTCTCGACGCCCCGATGTCAGAGTCGCGAAATGGTTGTGAGTAGGTGGAATCAAATATCGCGGCTAGGTTGTGACAGTTACTTCCTTCTCTTCTGTCTATCTTCCGGCTAGAGCTGCTGTTCGACATTGCACTCTATACGAATAAAATAGATTGTCGACAGTACAAAGGGACTTTCCCTAAGCCTCTAGTCTGTCACATAAAAAAAAAAAAAAAAAAAAAGTTACGGTACAATTTTGTTGGATTTTTCGCGAACGACGCGGTTCCCTGAACTTGGATTGAAGTAGCTTCGACTATATGAGCCGAGTTTAGAAATCTATGGCTTAAATAAAAGGTCTCGAAGCCAAAAAGACAACAAATTCAATAATCGTATGTTTATCACTTTTACTTTTTGAGATGTGGTACTTGGAAATTTTCATAGATTTCAAGTTCCTTCATTTTTCAAAATACAACAAAACAATACAACTATTTGGAAAAATCATTAATTTACCTTTCGAACGGTATGTATTTTTCCCACAACATTATTATTTTCATCTCAATTTCATTCAATGAGTTAAATAATACTTTCCATCTATTCATTTGAACAGTGCTTTGATTTTTCTGTCATATGCAGAAAACAAAATCAAACATAGCAACCAATCAAAAAACCTTCAGTAAGTACTGTATTGTGATTGATTGTGCTCAGTGCGTGTAATTAATTCTTATTCTGTCAAATACTAAATAATATAAAATAGTGACCAATAGTGATAACCATAATGCCACCAAAGAAAGCATCAATTGGAAGAAAATCGAAAGATGCAAGGCAAAAGGCAGCCATTAGAGGAGCCCAAACATCAGAGCAGCGTGATGTACGGAATGAAATCGTTTGTATCGCTAATGCTACGGCTAGAGCTGCGGAAACAGCTGAACAGCGTGCTGCACGGAATGCAAGCAATCGAGCCGCTACTTCTACTGCAAGAGCCACAGAAACAGCTGAACAGCGTGCTGCGCGGAATACAAGCGATCGATATGCAACTTCTACTGCAAGAGCAGAAACAGCTGAACAGCGTGACGAACGTCTTCAAAATGTTCGCTTAAGGATCATTAGATCAAGATTAAGAACCGATTTGAAGTTGGGAGCATTCAATTACGATAAAGACTTCGATTACAGTAACCATCGCGATGTGGTGATTGGACAAATGAATAAATTGTGCCCATTTTGTAATGCGTTGAAGTTCGAAAAGGAAAAGCCCGGCATGTGTTGCTCGAATGGCAAAGTGAAGCTGCCACCACTGAATGAGCCATCTGAACCACTTCGAACTTACATGTCTGGCACTACCGATTTGTCCAGACACTTTCTACGAAACATTCGAAAGTACAATTCTTCCTTTCAAATGACTTCGTTTGGAGCAACAGAAATTGTCAGTCACGGTTATATGCCCACGTTCAAAGTACAAGGACAGGTGTATCATAAAGTTGGCTCACTTCTTCCCCTACCGAATGTCAACTCGAAGTTCCTGCAAATCTACTTTATGGGTGACGACGATGCAGAAGCTGATCAACGTTGCGCCGTTTATTCCACCACCAAACGTGAAATAATTTCATCATTGTTACGATTATTTCATGAGCGCAACCTTCTGGTGAAATTATTCCAAACTGCGCTTGAGCGAATACCAACGGATGATTATAAAGTCGTCATTAGAGCGGACAAAACACCATCTGGCGAGCACGAAAGACGCTTCAATGCTCCAACGATCGATGATGTAGCAATTGTAATGGTCGGAACAGAGTTTGATCGGCGAGACATCATTATCAACAGACGAAGTGCAGTTCTTCAACGTGTTGCTGAAACGCACAGATCGTACGACGCATTACAGTATCCGATACTATTTTGGCAAGGAGAGGACGGCTATCATTTCAACGTGATGCAAACCAATACTGTCATTGGTACAGCAAGAACAGAAAAGGTGAGTTATAATGAATTTTTCACGAAGTTCAATCGAAGCAAACGTATCTAGGTGTATATCATGAGTTAGGAGCAAAAGTAACACAAATAGGAAATTGTGACTTGCGATAAGGTCTATAATTGCAAATCATAAGTTTCGATTTGTTTAGTTGTGCTGATCGAAGATTTTGTTTGCGACTATCGACCTTACTGCCCATTGCATGTCACTATCTTCGATTAGCAAAACTCAACAAATCTGAATTTATGATTTGCAATTATAGACCTTATTGCTGAAGGCAGTAATGTTGATAGTCGAACACTTTTGCTCTCAGCTTGAAATATAAAAATCAGTGTGCGTCTGTATCTTACGTATATATTCCTAAACTCCTCATCCGATTACCATGAACATTTGCATATTGGGTTTTTCGGGTAAGATGAACGTTTTCCCTTCATATATTTTGCTCTATCTCAGTCAGTAGAGGGCGCTGTATTACAAATCGTCAAGAAAAATCAATTAAATATATCGTATTTAACTATGTATGAAGCGGAAAATTGGTATTGGAATTGAAATTCGGTACGAGAAATCGATTAGTGTTATCCATTTTCCAGGCACGAACACTAGAGGGCGCCGTAGCACAAATCGTAATGAAAAATTGGCAAAATTGATAGTGTTTAACTATGTCTGGAGCTGGAAATTGATACACAGAGGTTTTTACGGACGAGGAATCGATTGGTGTGATCCATTTTTTCCCCAAAATCAAACAAAATGACGCTATAGTGCAAGCCGCCATGAAAAATAGAAATCATATTCAAACAAAACAACTACATGCAAAATTTCATGACAATCGGTTGAGCATATTGA
Source organism: Thereva unica (assembly GCA_949987705.1). NCBI lineage: Eukaryota > Metazoa > Arthropoda > Insecta > Diptera > Therevidae > Thereva > Thereva unica. The sequence goes on from OX465281.1 coordinate 100,883,702, forward strand.
AATTTGTTAAAGGCCACATGTACAAAATATATTGATAAAAAAACATTCGCTTTATAGGTGTCCTCTATGGATTTTTATGCGCATCGTATCATGATTAGAGGCGAACCATACAATCACATCCTGAAGTGTCGTCAGCTTTTCCATCAATTCATCGTCGATATGTACGCGAAAATAGAGAGTGAACGACTTCTTTTTCTTCGCTTAAATCAAATAAAACTGCGGGCCGAAGAATATATTCACTTGCGAGATGCAATCGCGAATGATAGAAACGTTGCAGATATCATACTGTATATTAAAATTCATATCACCTGATTACTACTATTGGCTTATGGGTGCAGCATAGGCGCACTGGGTCCCAGCTAGTCTATAATATAAAAATAAGTCGGGTTTTGCTTCCTGACGCTATAATTTCAGAACGCACGATCCGATTTCCACGGTTTTGCATTCGTTGGAAAGGTCTCGGGCTCCGTGAGGTTTATAGCAAAAAAATTTCAACAGAAAAGCAGGCGTTTGGTCCATAGCAGCCATCTCAAGAGGGCGGATTACCATTTTCTTTACAACCCCTCGACTTGGATATCAAATGAAAGGGTATGGTAAGTAGAACACCAAAGGCAATATAGTATACTCAATATATCGTTTGGTCCATGGCAGTCATCTCAAGAGAGTAGATGACCATTTTCTTCACAACCCCTTCGAAATGGGTATCTAATGAAAGAGTATGATAAGTAGAACAATATAAGCAATATAGTATACTCAATATGTCGCTTGGTCCATAGCGGCCACCTCAAGAATGCGGATTACCATTTTCTTCACAACACCTTCGACATGGATATCAAATGAAAGAGTATGATAAGTAGAACACCATAGGCAATATAGTATACTCAATATATCGTTTGGTCAATGGCGATCATCTCAATCGGGCGGACTACCATTTTCTTCACAACCCATTCGAGATGGGTATCAAATGAGAGAGTATGATAAGTACAACACATAAGCAATATAGTATACTCAATATATCGTTTGGTCCATAGCGGCCATCTCGAGAAGGCGGATTACCATTTTCTGAAAGAGTATGATAAGTAGAACACCATAAGCAATATAGTATACTCAATATATCGTTTGGTAAATGGCGGTCATCTCAAGAGGGCGGATTACCATTTTCTTCACAACCCCTTCGAGATGGGTATCAAATGAGAGAATATGATAAGTAGAACACCATATGCAAAATAGTATACTCAGTATATCGTTTGGTCCATAGCGGCCATCTCAAGAGGGCGGATTAATATTTTCTTCACAACCCCTTCGACATGGGTATCAAATGAAAGAGTAGAACACCATAGGCAATATAGTATACTTAATATATCATTTGGTACATGGCGGTCATCTCCCAAAATAAATTTTCCCAGATTTGTTCTTTTTTCACTATAGCTTTTTCCTATCGCAGACTGTGTCCCCATAATCTTATTTTATTGAAAGGCGTTGCAACGCACGCGGGTTTTTGCTAGTTTAATATAAATGATTCAATTTTATTCATAAAAGTATGCAATCATACTTACTCAATCATGACGTTGTCACGTTAAACTATCGTCCATAAACCCTCTTTACAGACAACAAATTTTTTTTTGCCAAAGTTTTATTGACTCCCAGATGTCCTCCTGATGCGCCATTATGACACTCCTCGAGAATATCTCTTATTCTAAAGCGAGGGACTAATACCTGCATTCGATGAGAGGTACCGTCAGCGGTTTCCTATTTGCGCTTTAATACTCCTCGCTCAATGTGCCAGGAATTCCATTGGGCCCAATAGCTCTTCAGGGTCTCGCTCCTCTCTGCAATGTCCTTCCATTCAGGCTTTTCCTCGTATTCCTTCCATGTCAGAATTGAAGATGGCAAAATTCCTGACAAAACGTCTATAATAGGTGGCAAGTCCCAAAAGCTTCGAAATTCATGTTTATCCTTCGGTGTGGGCCAATTCTTAACCGCTGTTATTTTCTCAGGATCTGTTTGAATTCCATTGGATGAAACCACATGTCCGAGATAGTTGACTTGGTCTCTGAACAGTACGTACTTTTTAGGGCTGAGTTTCAGTTGGGCTGTTCTCAACTTTTGGAAAACCTCTCGTAGATTGCCCAGATGTTCCTAGAAACTTTTTCCAACGACGATGATATCGTCCAAATAAACCAGACAAGTCTTCCATGTCAGTCCTCGCAAGTCGCATTCCATCAGTCGTTCGAATGTAGCTGGAGCATTACACAGTCCAAACGGCATGACTGTAAACTGCCACAGGCCGTTTCCTACAGAGAAGGCAGTCTTTTCTCTGTCCTCCGGGTGAATTTCGACTTGCCAGTAGCCGCTCTTAAGATCCAAGGTAGAAAACCATTTAGCTCCAGAGAGAGTATCCAGTGTGTCATCGATACGAGGTAATGGGTAGCTGTCCTTTTTAGTGATGTCATTTAACCGCCGATAATCCACGCAAAATCTTGTACTGCCATCTTTCTTTCTGACTAGAACCACGGGAGACATCCAAGGGCTTTTCGACTCCTCTATAACGCCTTGTCTTCTCATATCTTCAATCATACCGGCTGCCTCTTCCCGCTTGGCTAGTGGTAGTCTTCTCGGTGGTTGTTTAATTGGCTGGGCATCTTTGGTGTCGATCCTGTGTTGAACGATGTCCGTTTTCCCAAAGTCATCATCTCTCATGGCCAAGATATCACTGAAGTCCTCTACCAATTTTCTTGCCTGGAGGTACTGTTTTTGTTCAAGACAACTAGTTGAGAGCACTATGTTTACTAATTTCGTGGCCTTTGGCTTTGGTTTTGGAACCGTTTCGATGTTGGCGCACTCCACCAATGTAATCTGTTCTGCCGGTTCTCCTTTCCCCAAAACCGTATCCTTCTTCAATCGTACTTCTCGTTCGTTAGTATTTAGCACTCTCACGAATACCTCCTTCTTGTCGTCGATGCTCACCAGACATTTTCCAATTACTATATTTTTGCTTTGTTCCGTTTTCTCTGGTTCTATGAGGTAAAATCGGTAGCTCCCGGTATCACCATCGACTATCGCTCGTACCAATTTCTCAGCACACGGAGGAAGCATGGTGTCTTCACGAACGACGACTTTCAGCTGCGAATAACAAGTGGATCCTGTGGCCATTGGAATCTCCTTGTTGTCATATCTCAGTATTTCCTCTCCGATGTCCAGTAGAATTTTATGTGCTTTCATAAAGTCCAGACCGAGAATACACTCGTCTGTTATATAAGCTACCAGGAACGAATGTGAAAATCCAATGTCAGCGAGTGAAGTCTATTTCGAAGTTGAAGTCGATAAACCTCTTGCAGGTGCTGATCACCGTAACGCATTTTCAACGGTTGAACTAAGAACCCGTAGCTGACTGCAATATTTCTGCTGCTGTGCCCCTTAGTGACAACGTTAAGGCCGTTGCCTTTTCCTCCTCAGTCCAGAAATTTCCTGCTGCTGCTGCTTCGAATTGAAACTTATAAGTAGGCCATGGACTTTGCCCGTCGAAAGTTGGAGGCTGCAGTTTCCTAACTCCGATGACTTCATGAAATGCCGTCGCTGGGTGGTGAATCTTTACCTTTTCTAACTCGGCTCTGACAGATTCTAGCTCAATCTTCAACTTTTCATCATTTTCCCTCATGGAATTTTCGAGCTTTTCCAGATCATTCTCGTTTTACAGCTTTTTGTCAACAGAGAGTGACATTAGCTCGAATTTCTGCTCCATCTGGTTCCTCTATTCTTCCATAGACTCTTTGAGTTCTGCTAACGAGCGTTCATGAGCTACTGCTAATTATTTCTGTTCATCTTTTACCGCCAACACTTCCGCCTTGATCTCTGTTGTTGCTTCTTTCATCTCTGCGGATGACCGTTCTTGCGCTTCCTTCATATCGGCAGTCGCTTCTTTCATCTCTGCGGATGACCGTTCTTGCGCTTCCTTCATATCGGCTGTCGCTTCTTTCATCTCTGCTGATGCACGTTCTTGCGAAGCTGAAGACCGTTCTTGCGCCTCCTTCATCACCATCAATGTCTTAAAAAGTTCTGCCATACTCACTGTCGATTTTTTTGGTTCTGCTTCTACTTCGGGTTCAAACAGGTAGGTTTCAGGATCTTCACGTTCGTTCACCATAGCTTCTCGAAGCAGGGCGGTTAGGGAGTTTTTAGCCCCCGTTTACTTACTTCTCTTTTCAACTCCACAATGCGCGAATTAACTAATTTTCGACCCATTTTATTAGTAAGTCCTTATTTCTCACGCACAAAATTTAAATTCTAGTCACAATTATTTCTCAAGTTCACTTATTTCACTTATCTCTTAATTAATCCCACTTCTGACAAAGCTATATCCAAGCTCCACCTTTATCTAACTTCTGGAACCTTCGTCCCTTTTCTCGAGCCTAGTGGTATGATCTTTTCTTTTCGTCCAGAAGCTTGAAGTTGTCTTCACTTATCGCGCGTTCCAATTTTAGTTTAGTTCATATCACCACATTGATTATATACTAAGTAGATATGGACAAACGCGAGTCAAATTAACTTCCAGCTACGGCACCACAAGCGGGAGGCGCTAGTATCGCAGGGTTTTATGCTCCGCTATATATGGTTAGTTTCCGAAATAAACTTTTTCTTGTTTACGTGAAAGCCCTTTGCGCATTTGAAAACAAAATCAGAAGCTGCGCCTTTGGGTTTAGTGGCTGCGAATCTAAAAATAGATTCCTATGCGCTTTTTCCTATTGTTTTGTTAGGGAAGGGCAAAGAGGATGAAAAAATGATGATGATTCCGTAGCCGATGGGTACAATTTTACAATGAAGGAATGAAATGAATGGGCGAGATAATTTTAATGGGAAATTTGGCATCAAGGGTTTTTTTATTATAGCCGCGTTTTTTTAATGAACTATATAGTTCTTCCCCATACAAATCTGAAAACCCAGGTTTTATCGGGGTTTCTATCGAGGTTTTGGGAAATTTCTTAATTTGGATATTGCATACTTTCGGGGGTCGGAAAGACGTAATTTAAAAATAAAAACAACAGGAAACTGATGAGAGCAAATTTATAACAAATAATTTATTTTTTAGAAACATATGTAGGTATTATTTTCTAGCGAGGATTTCGTGTAATAGTGTAAAAAATAACTCTTAACTTCCGTTTAATTTTGAAATTTTTAAGCATCGAAGTAGGCACTTCATGAAATTTCCCTTGTCGTTTTTTAATGAACTCGATGAAAGAACTATATAGTTCATTAAAAAAACACGGCTTATGTTGAAACTAGTTGGGATGTGGGTTCGACCCTTTCGGTCCACACGATCAACTTCCCAGTATGATGGATGTTGAATATATGATTGGATATTTTAATAATAAATGAACAATAGGCAATATAGAATATATCTATAATACCGAGAATTTGTCACAATTGTTTATCAATATTTTCGCTAAAATGTCAAACTAAATGTGCGCACTTACAAGATTAGGATGACGAAAATGTATATAAAATTGGTGTATTAATGTTTTTCGGCACCTCAATGAAGTCGATATAATTTTTAGTTCGCGCGGTATCGTGCAGGTACAAAAATCACTTAAGTCATTTAAACCAAAAACCGCTGGACCAAATTTCATAAAAATCTTTTCAGATTATATTGTCGCTAATACGCTTCGAACGGCACCTCAAGTAAGTCAATATCTTTCGTGGTTCTGGCGATATCGTGCAGGTACAAAAATCACTTACGCCGCTTAAACAAAAAAACGGCTGGACCGAATTTTATGAAAATCTTTTCAGATCATATTTTGGTTAATACTCTTCGAACGGCACGTCAACTAAGTCGATATCTTTTATAGTTCGCGCGATATCGTGCAGGTACAAAAATCACTTAAGTCATTTAACCCAAAAAACCGCTGGACCGAATATTATAAAAATCTTTTCAGATTATATTGTCGCTAATACGCTTCGAACGGCACCTCAAGTAAGTCAATATCTTTCGTGGTTCGGGCGATATCATGCAGGTACAAAAATCACTTACGTCGCTTAAACAAAAAAACGGCTGGACCGAATTTCATGAAAATCTTTTCAGATCATATTTCGGTTAATACGCTTCGAACGACACCTCAACGAAGTCGATATCAGTTTTGGTTCGCGCGATATCGTGCAGGAAAAAATGACCACATCCGTACGCACATACACACACACACACATACTTCCTCCCAATTTTTTGCTTAAAATGCTCCTTGGACCTTGAAAAATGAAAATACGTTGAAATTTTCGATTTCGATTTTCGGACCGATTACAATAACTTCCTATACTGGGAAGTTAAAAATTGAAATGAGTTTTCAGGGATTATTCCATTTTTTTAATGAATTTTGAATGACAAATAGAATTCGTAGAAATTAGTAATTTTTACGGATAATTGTACTACTATTGAGATAATATCTCAATAGTAGTACAATTATCCGTAAAAATTACTAATTTCTATATTATATAAATTCTATATTATATAAATAATTTCTATTTATGTGGCATGGTGAACCTTTTATACATTGATGTCAATGAACCTTGCGTTTGATCTGTGAGGTGTTATATAGTTTCAATAACACCGGGGCTGTTTGTTCTATTTATTAACGAAGGGGAGATATGTATATGTAGTGGGCCTGCGATAGGCCGAGTTGGCTGTCTTGGGAAAAAAGGTGCGTGTAGGTAAAAGCGGTAAAAATTAGCGAGGGCTGCTACAATACTACCGCGGCTTGAAGGGCCTCTAGAGGAGCAAAAGGGTGCTATCGCCAATGCACCTTCTTCGTTTTGCACCTTCTCCAGCCAAGGCAAGCTAGTTTTTGGGGCACCTGCAATACAGGTTCGCGCCACGCAACCATCAAAAACAATTAAATATATAGTATTTTATTACAACAAAAACTAGGGATTTATAACGAGTTAAAATAAATTGAGAGGACAATTAAAAAAATTATTGTAATTACAACCAGACGCATTTTGATAAAGACTAATCCGAGGCTGAAGCTCTGTTAATTTATTTTTTCCAAAGATGAAAGAATAATAATATTAATAATGTTACAATATTGCTAACTAAATATCTGGGTAGCCGGATGCTTCCGAAGTATCGAGGTCATTGATGGTGGCTTGTGACGTAAGGCTCTTGAACTTTTGGTTGGGGTCATGTGTCGTATGGGTTGTGGCCGTGGGAATATAACTTCTGCCCAGATATACGAGTTATGTTCAATACAATTCCATATAAGGCGGAATGTAGGACTTGTAGATTGCAGAGGGCCGCCTGCTGAAGAAGGAACTTGCATCTCTTTAGGAATCTGATAATTGATAAGCATTGCATTGATAAGCTTGTTTGGCGATTTGGAATATGTGATTACTCCATCGCAGATCTGGGACCTTATTCTCTATTGTTATTTTTTTTTCGAAACTGCCGAAACCGTATTATATATTATACAATATTGACATTCAATTTACATGAAAATTTAACAATATTGGTAAATTTTTACTTGCAAGCTGCTTCGTCTTCGGATCGGATTTAACAATCAAATACGGAATGCCCTGAAGATTAAATTACGTCTAAAAGTACGAGTCCACCAAAGGCATTTTCTCTTGACGTGATAATAACGTAAAAAGATGATGTTCCAAATGTGCATAGCTGCGATATGCACTTTCTTCATGACGTCATTTTGCCGGCGAGCAAATGTTTGTATGCCTTGGTGGATTTGTATCTTAAGATGTTAAGAGATGAGTCAGCTATTAGATTCTTTTTGCCACTGAGATAAAGGGAAGGATGGTACAATTTTTTCGAGGGATGAGAGTTCACACTCTATTAGACAAGGTCTGGCCCGTTCTTGTCTTATATTGACGAAGGCGTAGGAGTAACGCATTGTGTCATTGCCAAAAGTATTAAGTGGGTTGGAGGGGATTGAGAGCACAGTATTTTGATGATTTATGCGCCATCTGTTTGTCAAAAAGCATAATCAACGATTGTAGGTAACACCTCTGGTTGATGTCTGGACTAATGATTTATGTACTAAACTAAAATTGGAACGAGCGATAAGTGAAGACAACTTCAAGCTTCTGGACTAAAAGAAAAGAACATACCACTAGGCTCTAGAAAAGGGACGAAGGTTCCAGAAGTTAGATAAATGTGCAGCTTGAATATAAAAGCGGCTTGCAGGCGCTGAGAAAGTCAGTTTTGATTTGAAAGGCGATAAAAGTGTTCTAAGTGAGAACAGTGAAAAGTGGTGATTTAAAAGAGAATTATAAAGCGATAGATAGAATTTAATAGTGCGAGTTATTAAAGTGAAAGTGATTATAGTGAACTGTAAGAATTGTGTTTGTAATTAAATTGTGTTTTGGTTTGTAATAAATAAATACTTGTGTTGATAATTAAAAAGTGTATTCCTTAATTAATCCTACGAATCCGTTAAGCCGTAAAAACTTAACAATTGGTGTCAGAAGTGGGATTAATTAAGTGAAATAAGTGAACTTGAGAAATAATTGTGACTAGAATTTAAATTTTGTGCGTGAGAAATAAGGACTTATTAATAAAATGGGTGGATTTGCGCACTGTAGAGTTTAAAAGAGAATTAAGTAAACGCTCGTTGCCAACGTTGAGGGCTAAAAATTCCCTAACCGCTCTGCTTCGAGAAGCTATGGTGAACGAAGGTAAGGATCCCGAAACCTATATGTTTGAAGGCGAAGTAGAAGCAGAGCCAGAAGAAGCGACAGTGAGTATGGCAGAACTTCTTACGCCATTGATGGTGATGAAAGATCATAAGCAGAGTTCAGAGAAGCCCAAGAACGATCATCCGCAGCGCAAGAAAGTGCATCAGCAGAGATGAAGGAAGCGCAAGAACGGTCATCAGCAGAGATGAGGGAAGCGACAACATAGATCAAGGCGGAAGTGTCGGCATTAAAAGATGAACAAAAAAATGTTAACAGTAGTTCATGAACGTTCGGTCGCAGAACTCAAAGAGTCGATGGAAGAACAGAGGAGCCAGTTGGAGCAGAAAATCGAATCATTATCACTTTCTGTCGACAATAAGCTGGATAACATGAAAGACAATGTAAGGAATGATCTGGAGAGTCTCGAATCTTCCATCAAGACAAATGTAAGGAATGATCTGGATAATCTCGAATCTTCCATCAAGGCAAACGTAAGGAATGATCTAGGAAAACTCGAAATTGAACTAGAAACCGTCAGAGCCGATCTAGAAAGGGTAAAGATTCACCACCCTGCGCCAGCATATCATGAAGTTATCGGAGTTAGGAAACGGCAGCCTCCAACTTTCGACGGACAAAGCCCGTGGTCACTTACAAGCTTCAATTCGAAGCAGCAGCGGCTGGTAATTTCTGGACCGAGGAAGAAAAAGCAATGGCCTTAACTTTGTCACTAAGGGGTACAGCAGCAGAAATATTGCAGCCAATACCAGCAGAACATCGCAGCAGTTACGGTTTCTTAGTTGAAGCGCTGGAAATGCATTACGGCGATCAGCACATGCAAGAAGTTTATCGACTTCAACTTCGAAATAGACTCCAAAGGCCAGGAGAAACTTTACAAGAACTGTGCGCCGATATCGAGAGGTTAGTGCATCTGGCTTATCTTAGCTTCGGCCAAGACTACATCAACGAAGTAGCAAGAGAGGCTTTTCTTAACTCTTTTGCCGACCGAGATCTACAACAAGCAGCCAGATTGGCCGGAAAGAATACCGCTGAAGTTTTGGCATATGCTCTGGCATACGACACAGCGAAGCAAGCATCAAGAAGTGCAGTCCGCCTCAGAGAGATCCACACAACAGAGGATATTTGCAACAGAATGAATGCAACGGAAGTACGCGGTCGACTCCGATGCTGGAACTGTAGTGAACCGGGTCATTTGTAAAGGAATTGCAGAAAGCGAAGGAGAGCAGAGTCTCCCGAAAATAGGAGTGGCGGAATTTGTTGTGAAAAATGCGGACACCGGCAGAAAGGTGACCAGAGGGAGGTCGAAAACAATGACTCCGTGTCTCCCCGCAGACAGCAGCAGGGAAACGAATAAAGACTAACTCCATGGGGCGGGAGTTAGTCGGGGAAATCGAAGCCCCCGGTGTCATCATCACCACTATCAAACAACTGCAGCGTAGTGGCAACAGCCTGGTCATCGATGGTAAGATTGGAGCTGAAAAATGCACAATAACTGTAGACACTGGTGCTTCAAAATCTGTTATCCGGGCTGACATGGTCGGTAATAAATGGCTGAAAGACGCACGCCAATACAGACTGAAAACTGCAACAGGAGAGCCAGTACGATTACACGGGGAAATTATGTTGGATGTGGTTCTTGCTGACATTGGATTTTCACATTGGTTCCTGGTAGCTGATATAACAGACGAGTGTATTCTCGGTCTGGACTTTATGAAAGCACATAAAATTCTACTGGACATCGGAGAGGAAATACTGAGATATGACAACAAATAGATTCCAATGGCCACAGGATCCACTTGTTATTCGCAGCTGAAAGTCGTCGTTCGTGAAGATACCGTGCTTCCTCCGTGTGCTGAGAAATTGGTATGAGCGATAGTCGATAGTGATACCGGGAGCTACCGATTTTACCTCATAGAACCAGAGAAAACGGAACAAAGCAAAAATATAGCAATTGGAAAATATCTGGTGAGCATCGACGACAAAAAGGAGGTATTTGTGAGAGTGCTAAATACTAACGAACGAGAAGTACGATTGAAGAAGGATACGGTTTTGGGAAAGGAGAACCGGCAGAACAGATTACATTAGTGGAGTGCGCTAACATGGAAACGGTTCCGAAACCAAACCCAAAGGCCAAGAAATTAGTAAACACAGTGCTCTCAACTAGTTGTCTTGACCAAAATCAGTATCTCCAGGCAAGAAAATTAGTAGAGGATTTCAGTGATATCTTCGCCATGAGAGATGATGACTTTGGGAAAACGGACATCGTTCAACACAGGATCGACACCAAAGATGCCCAGCCAATTAAACAACCACCGAGAAGACTACCACTAGCCAAGCGGGAAGAGGCAGCCGGTATGATTGAAGATATGAGAAGACAAGGCCTTATAGAGGAGTCGAAAAGCCCTTGGATGTCTCCCGTGGTTCTAGTCAGAAAGAAAGATGGCAGTACAAGATTTTGCGTGGATTATCGGCGGTTAAATGACATCACTAAAAAGGACAGCTACCCATTACCTCGTATCGATGACACACTGGATACTCTCTCTGGAGCTAAATGGTTTTCTACCTTGGATCTTAAGAGCGGCTACTGGCAAGTCGAAATTCACCCGGAGGACCGCGAAAAGACAGCCTTCTCTGTAGGAAACGGCCTGTGGCAGTTTACAGTCATGCCGTTTGGACTGTGTAATGCTCCAGCTACATTCGAACGACTGATGGAATGCGACTTGCGAGGACTGACATGGAAGACTTGTCTGGTTTATTTGGACGATATCATCGTCGTTGGAAAAAGTTTCTAGGAACATCTGGGCAATCTACGAGAGGTTTTCCAAAAGTTGAGAACAGCCCAACTGAAACTCAGCCCTAAAAAGTGCGTACTGTTCAGAGACCAAGTCAACTATCTCGGACATGTGGTTTCATCCAATGGAGTTCAAACAGATCCTGAGAAAATAACAGCGGTTAAGAATTGGCCCACACCGAAGGATAAACATGAACTTAAGCTTTTTGGGACTTGCCACCTATTATAGGCGTTTTGTCAGGAATTTTGCCGACATAGCGAAGGAATTACATAAACTGACAGAAAAGGGAAAACCATTTATCTGGACAGAAAAGTGTGAGGAAAGTTTCAAGACACTAAAACGACGACTTTGCCAAGCACCAATACTCACATACCCGAAGCCAGGCGAAAGATTCATATTGGACACAGACGCGAGTAATGTCGGGATTGGTTGAGTGCTATCACAGAACTTCGAGGGACAGGAGAAGGTCATAGCTTATTACAGTAGAGCGCTGTCAAAATCGGAGCGGAATTACTGTGTCACAAGAAGGGAACTATTGGCAATCGTGGACTCAACTAAACACTTCCACAAGTATCTCTATGAGCAAAACTTCATCCTTCGAACGGATCATGAAGCATTAAAATGCCTGATGCAATTCAAAAATCCTGAAGGACAAGTGGGGAGATGGATCGAGAGACTTCAGTCCTACGACTTCAATATAGGCCACAGAAATGGAAGGAACCATGGAAATGCAGACGCACCCTCCCGGCGACCATGCGTACCAGACTGCAAACATTGTGGACGTATCGAGGAAAAGTGTCAAAGGACGACAGTCGAGCCAACGACAGGATGGGATGACCAGGGACTTCGAGACGCCCAACGCGACGACCCGGATATTTCTTCAATTCTGACATGGAAGGAAAACGAGGAAAAGCCTGAATGGAAGGACATCGCAGAGAGGAGCGGGACCCTGAAGAGCTATTGGGCCCAATGGGATTGGTTGCACTTTGAGCGAGGAGTATTAAAGCGCAAATAGGAAACCGCTGACGGTACCTCTTATCGAATGCAGGTATTAGTCCCTCGCGTTCGAATAAGAGATATTCTCGAGGAGTGTCATAATGGCGCATCAGGAGGACATCTGGGAATCAATAAAACTTTGGCAAAAATAAGAGATAGATTCTATTGGCTTCACATGCGCGACGATGTTGCAGACTGGTGCCAGCAGCAAGGGCCCTCGAGTAAGAACAAAAGGAGAAATGCAGCAATACAACGTGGGAGCCCCATTTGAAAGAATCGCAATCGATGTGGCGGGACCTTTTCCGGTGTCCGACCGAGGAAATCGTTACATTTTGGTGGTCATGGACTACTTCAGTAAATGGCCCGAAGCATATGCCATTCCAAATCAGGAAGCAATCACTGTTGCAGAGGAATTAGTGAACAATTGGATCTGCAGATTTGGTGTTCCTCATGAGCTTCACTCTGACCAAGGGAGAAACTATGAATCTCAAGTTTTTCAAGAAGTATGTAAGATTCTCGGGGTGAAGAAGACCAGGACGACGCCCCTTCATCCCCAGTCCGATGGAATGGTAGAACGATTCAACAGGACAATGCTAGAACACCTAAGGAAAGTTGTTAGTGAGCACCAGCGTGACTGTAACAGTTACATCCCTATATTTCTAATGGCATATCGGACAGCGGTTCATAATTCCACAGGACAAACCCATAGACATAGACAGGCTGTGCTCATATCATCAGCCGGATCCAGGATAGACATCTGTTCGGGACGAACAGTCCTAAGAAGGGGGCAATGTTATGGGGTCCTCCTCTCGTCAAGTAACTCCATAGAACTCCATTCTAGAGTGGGGAAAGAAGAATCGTGTTGAATTCAACCCCGCCAAAACTGTCTTATCTCTAAAAAGAAGTTCAACACCCCTCCCCCCTTGAAACTGAATGAAGTTCAACTATTGGCCGAACCATCCTTACACATCTTAGGCGTGACATTAGCCAAAGACTTGCGATGGAATGACCACATATTCCAAATCGCCAAACAAGGATCTCAGTGCTTAGGATTTCTTAAGAGGTGTAAGTTCCTCCTCCAGCCATCGGCCCGTGCTGTTATTTATAAATCCTACATTCGGCCTCTTCTCGAATATAACTCCCTCGTTTGGGGCGGCGCCCCAATAACCACCTTGGCATGGTTAGATAAGGTCCAAAAAAAGGCCCTTAAATTAATTGATGACGATACCGCTTGCTCCACCATCGACCCCCTCAGCCACCGTAGGAATGTAGCAGCACTGACAAAATTTTATCGCTACTATCATAGTGACTGTTCCTCCGAGCTAAACGCTCTCCTGCCTCCACGGCATTCTTATACCCGCAACACCAGATTAGCCCACTCGTCTCATTCCCTCCACCTGCAACTCCCCCTTTCACGCACTCAACAAGATATGAATTCGTTTGTTAATAGAACAACTCGGCTGTGGAATAATCTCTCGCAGTCAGTATTTCCGAGCTCCTACAACATCCAAGAGTTCAAACGCAGGGTTCATCACCACCTTTTTCAATTCCCTCCCGTTCCTTTATAACCCCTCCAACCCCCTCCCCGTACTAAGCTTACTGCTAGACATTGCACCATGACGTGACAAATGACATGACGGACTAGTAGTACAAAGGGTGATTCCTAAGCTTAGCACTGCCACATAAAAAAAAAAAAAAAGAATGCCTCTGTCTTCCGCTTGATCTTACTTCTCCATTCTCCAATCAAACACCATGTATAAATTCATTAGTCAATTAAACGCCAGGCATTAGTACACTTCAAAAGCTTTATTTGCATATAACTAATATCTAAGCAATGCCTAACTACAAAACTCTACACACTACGATTACTACACGGAGGCCTAGTGCCAGTGAAAGCTACTACAATCGATAATAGAGCAGACTACGAGCTAGTTTCAGATTTAAAATAGAACTGGCAAATCAAATTATTTTTCTATTATTTACATTATTCAAAGGTTACTTATCCTAATACATAATTTTTAGTGTACAGTGTTGGTGTGTTTCGTGTATTTCACATGTTGGTGGCTCTGTGTTCGCTTTGTGTCGCCACACTACTCCCCTTCCAGTAAGGCATTCACTGCGTTGCGAAACTGACCTTTCTCTTCGTTGCTGGTCCGTCATATGTCCGAAGCGGTTTTCGAGTTGTCTCTATTCATGTTGGGCCAGACGTACTTCCTTTCTATGACCTTCCTCATTGCTTTACCGCTGCCGTGCGAAGGGTTGTGTTCTATGTCGAAAACCTTTTTCCTTAGTGCTTTTGGCAGGTATGGCCTGATATCACCTGTCGATACGTCAGAGTACGCTTTCGTCTCCGTGCCTGTTAGTCTTAGATTTTTCAGTTTGAGTGCGCCCGGATTCCGTAAAAGGTCTGCAAGTTCTTCATCATCAGCTTGCATTGTGGCTATTTCCTCCGTTGTTAGGTGTACTGGTAACTCGATGTTGCTCACTCTCGAAAGTGCGTCTGCAACTGTGTTTTGTTGCCCTGTGATATGCCGTATATCGGTGGTGTATTGGCCAATGAGGTCTAAGTGTCTCTGTTGCCTCGGCGATGTTTTCGATGATTTTTGTTGAAATGCATATGTCAGAGGTTTGTGACCTGTTAGGATGGTAGTTCTTCGTCCTTCTATCATATGCTTGAAAAAATTAATAGCCTTGAATATTGCGAGTAGTTCTCTATCATAGGTGCTATACTTCCTCTGCGGCTCTGTTAATTTTTTTGAGTAGAATCCTAGTGGTTTCCTTTCGCCGTCGATGATTTGTTCCAGAGTGGCTCCTATCGCTTCGTCAGATGCGTCCATAGTTAAATACAACGGTTTGCCTTCCGCTGGGTGCGTAATCAACGTGGCATTGGCTAGTTGCTGTCTGCATTGCTCGAACGCTGCCTCAGTTTTCGCATTCCATGCCACTGGTCTCTTGTCTCGCTTCTTTGTTCCCTCGGTTAGAGCGTGCAAAGGGCTTGTGTTTTTGCTGCATCCTTTATACATCTCCGATAGAAATTGATCATGCCCAGAAACCTTCGTAGTTCGCATATCGTGACTGGTTTGGGGAATTGCATTATGGCTTGCACTCGTTGTGGAAGAGGTTTTATTCCCTCACTGCTTACCTCGTATCCAAGGTATTCGACCTTGTTCTTTCCCCATTGACATTTGCTCGGCTTTATCACAAGTCCAAACTCCTTTAGTCGCTGCGATACCTCTCTTAAATGCTTCACGTGCACGTTTCTTGACTGCGATGCGATCATGATGTCGTCCACGTAACTGAAACAGTAGTCCAGTCCTCTTAGTGCCGTGTCTATGCATCGCTGAAATGTTTGGGCTGCGTTGGTTAGCCCAAATGGCATCACATTGAACTCCAACAAACCGAATGGCGTTATCAGCGCTGTCTTCTAATTGTCCTCAGGTGCCATCGGTATCTGAAAGTATACCCGTTCTAATTCCATCCTTGTAAAATATGTGCATCCGTGCAGTCGATGCGAGAAGTCTTGGATGTTTGGCACTGGATACTTGTCCGGCAAGGTTATATTATTTAGTCGTCGATAATCTCCGCAGATTCTCCAGCATCCATCCTTCTTCTTCCGCATCAGCATTGGGCTTGCATATGGGCTTGAGGATGGGCTGACAATTCCTTCCTTTATCCATTCATCGACTTCCTTTCGCGCTGCCTTCAGTCTGCCGGGTGAGGGTCTTCTCGGCCGTTCAGCGCAAGGTGGGCCTGTCGTTATTATGTGGTATCGTACCTGATGTCGCGGTTCTTTTTTCTTATTAGGGAGTGTGATTTCTATGTTTTCTCTCATAATCCTTTCGAATTCGTTATCTCCCCTAATCGTCGTTACTGCGGTTAGGTTACTCCTCGTGATGTTCCTCAATTGCAGTCAGCTTCGTGATATCGTCGATCAACCTACGATTTCTTAAGTCGGGAAGAAGTTCGTATTCGTGTAAGAAATCATTTCCTAATATTGGTTGTGCCACCTCGGCCACTATAAATTTCCACTCGAAAACTCGTCTCAATCCAAGACCCAAGGTCATATTCTTGATTCCGTATGTGGGTATTTTGGTACTATTCGCTGCGTATAAATATAAGTTAGGGTTCGCTGGACATCTTTCGACAAAAGTTTTAGGCAGAACCGACACGACACGTCTGCTCCCGTATCTACTAAGAATTTCGTCCCAGTTTTTCGGTCGCGCATTAAGAGGCGTTTTGAAGATGCCAACTGGCCGACGAACGCCTCGTTTTCCGTCGGCGCTCTTAGTTTTCCGTCTTCGTCTGCCAGTTGCATGGCTCCCGGCATTTCTGTGCTTTGTTTCCGAACTTCTGGTGGTAGTAGCATCTCCCCTCTTTGTCCGATGTTCGTTGCCATGGAGATGTGGATCTGTTGCGCTGTCGTCTCGTGTCCCGCCGGTCTCGTGATCTCGAACGTTGCTTCCGCACTTCTCTTGACAGTTCTTCCATCTTGATTTTTAACTCCCTTATGTCATCTGCGCCTGTAGCACCTTGTCTCCTTCCGCTTGTTGAGGTTTGGGTCGTTGTTATTCTACCTACAACGTCTCTCGTCTCTTCAACGGTACAGATGCGCGGTTTCATTACCTCCATTATGCGGTCTGCCTGTTGTGCCAGTATGACAAGGTCTTCCGTCTCGTTCATCGCCAATATGCCTCTCGTTTGCTCAGGTAGCTGTTCCAGGAAAAGAGAGCGTAGAACTGCCTTATTGCATTGTCCTCCTGCTAGTCCCTTCATGCGTTGCAAATATAAGGAGGGTTTTTCGTCACCCACTGGTTGTCCTCGGAGTAGACTACGTAATCGTGTTTCGGATGATTCTCCAAACGCTACGATGATTCTTCCTTTTAGAGTGTTGTATTTGTCGTTCGGTGGAGGAGAGTCAATCAGGTCCCCCACAACTCCTAACATCTCGCTGTCCAAGTTTATTAAGACATATCTAAATTTAGATGTGTCCGATGAGATATGGTAGAGCGAAAGCGCTGCTTCAGCTACTGCAAACCATCTGTTTGGCGTCTCCTTCCAAAAAGGCTGTGGCAATCTTACCGTTGTTACCGCATTAACTTTTTGCGAAGCATACCCTCTATTCATTCCGGAAGTTGATTCCGGTTGTAGTCCTGCATCGTTGAGTCACCTCTTGGGGAATCCTTGTTTTCCATTTTTTACCACTTTATATCACTACTTGAAACTTAAAAGCGACAACTCGAACTTCGGACTCGGACCGTGAACTCAATTCGGGACTAATTCTTTTCTGCTATACTTCCACCGACTCGTGTTTGTGTGTATGTGTGTGTGGTGTACAATTCGGCTCTTAACTTTCTTTAACTCACGTAATAAGGTAATTATAATTATTTAATGATATTGTTAAAAGATATTTTAAAACTAATTTTTATTTCTTCTATTCAATCAATCTGCTTATATGCTAAATACTTATGTTTTTCTTCCTGCAGGGATGTAGATGTCTTCTTTCTTGCGCTTTAATTTCTTTTTTCTTTCTTCGGGGTCACCAACTTCTATGGGGTCCTCCTCTCGTCAAGTAACTCCATAGAATGCCTCTGTCTTCCGCTTGATCTTACTTCTCCATTCTCCAATCAAACACTATGTATGAATTCATTAGTCAATTAAACGCCAGGTATTAGTACACTTCAAAAGCTTTATTGACGTGACAACGTCTATTAAAACGATGAACGCCGGCTGCATGCACCAAAAATGATGACTCATTGTCCCGTTATCTCCCGAAGTAATTTTAAAAAATTGATCGTAGTAATCTTAAAAATTTGATTAAAATTGTCAATATTAATTAGATTAAATTATTGTGAAATTGTCAACAATAAGCAAAGCAAGCCAAACACTCTGTCTCCTAACTGGGTGCCGGTGTATAAGAAAATAGTGAACATTACACTGACGAAAACCGTGAAATGCAAACGAAAACAGTTTCCTTGCGTTCCTGCTTGTGCTATTACCATTCACAAGTCGCAAGGTGGGACGTTTACTGTTATTATCTATAATATAAAAATAAGTCGGGTTTTCCTTCCAGACGCTATAATTAGAGAACGCACGATCCGATTTCCACGGTTTTGCATTCGTTGGAAAGGTCTCGGGCTCCGTGAGGTTTATAGCAAAAAAATTTCAAAAGCAGGCGCTTGGTCCATAGCAGCCATCTCAAGAGGGCGGATTACCATTTTCTTTACAACCCCTCGACATGGATATCAAATGAAAGGTTATGGTAAGTAGAACACCAAAAGCAATATAGTATACTCAATATTTCGTTTGGTCCATGGCAGTCATCACAAGAGAGCAGATGACCATTTTCTTCACAACCCATTCGAAATGGGTATCCAATGAAAGAGTATGATAAGTAGAACAATATAAGCAATATAGTATACTCAATATGTCGCTTGGTCCATAGCGGCCACCTCAAGAATGCGGATTACCATTTTCTTCACAACACCTTCGACATGGATATCGAATGAAAGAGTATGATAAGTAGAACACCATAGGCAATAAAGTATACTCAATATATCGTTTGGTCCATGGCGATCATCTCAAGCGGGCGGATTACCATTTTCTTCACAACCCCTTCGAGATGGGTATCAAATGAGAGAGTATGATAAGTAGAACACATAAGCAATATAGTATACGCAATATATATCGTTTGGTCCATAGCGGCCATCTCCAGAGGTTGGATTACCGATATTTTCACACCTCTCGATATGGATTTCAAATGAAAGGGTATGATAAGTAGAACACCATAAGCAATATAGTATACTCAATATATCGTTTGGTCCATGGCGGTCATCTCAAGAGGGAGGATGATCATTTTCTTCACTCCCCCCGCGACATTGGTATCAAATGAAAGGGCATTATAAGAAGAATGCCATAGACCATGTCTTTAGATTCATGGCGGCCATCTCAAGAGGGCGGATTGCGATTTTCTTCACAACACCCGAGACATGGGTATCAAATGAAAGGCTATGAAAAGTAGAACACCATAAGCAATATAGTATACTCAATTTATAATTTGGTCCATGGCGGCCATCTCAAAAGGGCGGTTTACCATTTTCTTCACAACTCCTTCTAGATGGGTATCAAATGAGAGAGTATGATAAGTAGAACACCATATGCAATATAGTATACTCAATATATCGTTTGGTCCATAGCGGCCATCTCAAGAGTGCGGATTAATATTTTCTTCACAACCCCTTCGACATGGGTATCAAATGAAAGAGTATGATAAGTAGAACACCATAGGCAATATAGTATACTCAATATATCATTTGGTCCATGGCGGTCATCTCCCGAAATCAATTTTCCCAGATTTGTTCTTTTTTCACTATAGCTTTTTCCTATCGCAGACTGTGTCCTCATAATCTTATTTTATTGAAAAGCGTTGCAACGCACGCGGGTTTTTGCTAGTTTAATATAAATGATTCAAGTTTATTCATAAAAGTATGCAATCATTTCATCAATGTTTTCTCATGACGTTGTCACGTTAAACTATCGTCCGTAAACCCTCTTTACAGACAACAAATTTTTTGCATATAACTAATAACTAAGCAATGCCTAACTACAAAACTCTACACACTACGATTACTACACGGAGGCCTAGTGCCAGTGGAAGATTTAAAATAGAACTGACAAATAAAATTATTTTTCTATTATTTACATTGTTCAAAGGTTACTTGTCCTAATACATAATTTTTAGTGTACAGTGTTGGTGTGTTTCGTGTATTTCACATGTTGGTGGCTCTGTGTTCGCTTTGTGTCGCCACAATGTGATGATTTATGCGCCATCTGTTTGTCAAAAAGCATAATCAACGATTGTCGGTAACAGCTCTGGTTGATGTCTGAACTAATGATTTATGTACTAAACTAAAATTTGAACGAGCGATAAGTGAAGACAACTTCAAGCTTCTGGACGAAAAGAAAAGAACATACCACTAGGCTCTAGAAAAGGGACGAAGGTTCCAAAAGTTAGATAAAGGTGGAGCTTGGATATAAAAGCGGCTTGCAGCCGCTTAGAAAGTCAGTTTTGATTTGAAAGGCCATAAAAGTGTTCTAAAGTGAGAACGGTGAAAAGTGGTGATTTAAAAGAGAATTGTAAAGCGATAGATGGAATTTAATATTGCGAGTTATTAAAGTGAAAGTGATTATACTGAACTGTAAGAATTGTGTTTGTAATTAAATTGTGTTTTGGTTTGTAATAAATAAATACTTGTGTGGATAATTATAAAGTGTATTCCTTAATTAATCCTACGAATCCGTTAAGCCGTAAAAACGTAACAGTATAGGAATTGTTATTAGTAATTAATATAGTTTTTACAATCACTAGTAAGAAAATAGTAAAAATAGCAAAAATACAATTTCCAATTGTATAGAAAATAATAATAAATAACTTGATTATAATGATTATATGTATATATTATTCAAATTGATATTTAGCTTTATTTCTTATTTCTAATAAAAGCTCTTTATTATTTAAGCAATAATTATAAAATTCCCAGCAGTCGAACATTTTGTAATTAAATTGCACCATTAAGATATTTTTTACCGATTCAGGTAAAAGTCGGTTTCTTTCATCGGTCCACTGTGCCTTCATTAGGCTGAACACCCTTTCTAAGTAAGCATTTCGTGCTGGTATTGCAATATAAGAATTGCATAGTTTTAAAGATTTTCCGGATGTGTTATTATTTTGACTTTTAAAATAAGTTGTCCATTTATCCGCACAGTGTTGTTATGAAAATTCTTCACATAGTATATTTTGATCTAAAAAATTATTTAACCTTATATATTGATCAAACAATAAAGATTCATTTATATCTATTCCTTTTTTTAATAAATATTCTATAGTATCTTGGATTACATCCCACTCTGGCTTACTTTTTAGCAACATCCATTTAAATACTTTAAATTCATTCAAAAAGCATGTCCACATCGTTAAATATTTCAATGCTATTTCATATACATGAATTAATTCATTTTTTACGACATGGCTTCTCGGTAGATCATTATTACATCTAAATTCAAACATCTAAATAAATTCCTTATCTCGTCTTTGTATTAATATTTCTTCTATGGAAAATAATATTTCACTAATTTCCATTAAGGAATTGTTTTCTTGCTCCATACTTTCTATTTTTGAATGGAAAACATACATTAAAGAATGGATAAACCATAAATTACACTCATTAAGAGGATTTTCGAAAAACATACTGTCCTCGGAGCAACCACAACAGTTGGTGTACGTGGCGCTGAGTCGGATAACGAATATAGACGGCTTGCACATCATCACGGAAAAAGATGCGCCTTTTATCTTCAAACACGGACGGGATGGGAACGACTCACAGACAAGTTTGTGATGACGGTAACAACGCTGGGCAAACTGTAGTGACAAACCTTAATGTTCAGAGTTTGTCTGCGCACTTCGCCGATATTGAAGCGGATCCCGTGATACCGAGATCGGATTATTTGGTATTGACTGAAACGTGGATGCGTGACAATTTTGATCCAGTTCCAATCAATAATTATAAATGTATAACCAGGCAGATTAATCGATCGGATTCTGATACAAACGCAGCTGGTGGAGTGGCAATCTATCGAAAATTAACATCAACATCCACGGCCAAAGTTCTCCACGTTGAATTGTCGGACACAACTCGTCTCATCAGAAACACAGGCGAGGTCTGCTTGGCTGAAATTACATGCTTCACTGCTGATACAATGTTTAAAATTGTACTTGGCGCAGTGGAGCAAGTGTCTCAAACATTAGTGTATTGCTGCACCAAGCACTCTTTCCGTTCGTGCATAACAGGCAGTATGTGCATCCGATCATGCAAGTTGATACCAATGTACTAATTCTTCTTTGTGGCGACTTCAACACAAACGTAAAAAATGATGATACATTCCTCAAATTCATGAAGGATATGTACAATCTCGAATGCACATCAGATGTTACTAAGTCAACAACGCTGAGAGGAACAACCCTCGATTTGACTTTTTCAAGGCACATTACACTTGAAACACTCCCATTCATTTCATACTTTTCCCATTGATTATATACTAAGTAGATATGGACAAACGCGAGTCAAATTAACTTCAGGTTACGGCACCACGAGCTGGGGGCGCTAATATCGCAGGGTTTTATGCTCCGCTATATATGGTTAGTTTCTGAAATAAACTTTTCTTGTTTATGTGAAAGCCCTTTGCGCATTTGAAAATAAAATCAGAGCTGCGGCTTTGATTTTAGAGGCTGCGGATCTAAAAATAGATTCCTATGCGCTTAGTGGGATGATACACGAGTCAACGTGTCTCTGCAACACACTGTCAGTTTGTTGAGCGGAGGTGATACACGACTCAACACGCTACACGCAACACTCTGTATAATAACATTGCGATTTTATATGTGTGGGTGTGCATTCCAAATTATTTTCACCCAGAATCGCTTGACAGCCACGCATATATAAACATTTTTCAAGAAACTGGAGGAAAAATAGAAATCGTTTCTAGTTTCAGTCAACACCGCACACTTCACCCTTACCCGTCCCTTGGCCAACGAACTGCGCAGAAAAAGCTCGTGTTGCTCAACATGTTGACCCGTGTATCATCCCCCTTACTCTTGCTGCTTTGTTCAAGAAGGGCAAGGAGAATGAAAAAATGATGATGATTTCGTGGGCGATGGGTGAAATTTGACAATGGGGGAAAAATCAATGGGCGAGCAACTTTAATGGGAAATTTGGCTACAACGATGTTTTTGTTATCTTGAGAAATGAAATGGGTTTAAAAGGGACGATTTCACTTTTTTAGCGAAAAGGTGATAAATTTGTAGATTTTTTTCTCAGGTATTTTAATTCGTAGAAATTTGAAATTTTTACGGATAATTGTATTATTATTGATATACATACATACATACATATATAAAATAATTTTTATTTTTGATTTTATTTATCGTTATTTACATATGTGGCATGGCCAAGTCTAACCCTTTGTACCGTTAGTACGTTATGTCCTTCAAGTCAGGATGCAATGTCTACTAGTAAGTTTAGGTTAGTCTGGATAGTGCGTCTGTAGATTTCGATGAACCTTGGGTTTTATCTGTGAGGTATTATATGGTCTCAGTAACACCGACTGTGTGTTCTATTTATTAACGAAGGGAAGGTATGTAGTGGGCCTGGGATGGGCCGAGTTGGCTAGTCTTGGGGAAAAAAAGTGCATGTAGATAAAAGCGGTAAAAGTTAGCAAGGGCTGCTACATTTCTACAGCGGCTTGAAGAGTCTATAGAGGAGCAAAAGGGTGCTATCGCCAATGCACCTTCTTCGTTTTGCTGGCTGAAGGAGGAACTTGCATCTCTTAAGGAATCTCAGGCATTGATAAGCTTGTTTGGCGAGTTGGAATACGTGATTACTCCATCGCAGAACTGGGACCTTATTCTCTATTACAATATTGTCATATTGTTTTTAACGAAATGCCGAAACCGTATTTTATTTTACAATATTGGTGGCATTCATTTTACATGAAAATTTAACAATATTGGCAAATTTTTACTTGAAAGCTGTTTCGTTTTCGGATCGGATTTAAGAATATTGTAATACGGAATAGGGCATTTGAAGATAAAATTACGTCTAAAGGTACGAGTCCACCAAAGCATTTGTTTGCAGGCTTTTGACGTGATAATGACGTAAAAAGATGATGTTTCAGATGTGCATAGCTGCGATATGTACTTTCTTCGTGACGTCATTTTACTGGCGAGCAAATGTTTGTTTGCCTTGGTGGATTTGTATCTTAAGATATTAAGAGATGAGTTAGCTATTAGATTCTTTTTGCCCACTGAGATGAAGGGGAGAGTGGTACAAATTTTCATAAGGATCAGAGTTCACAAGGCACAAGACAAGGTCTGGTCCTTGCTTGTTTTATATTGACCCTTTAGAATGCCGGCCGAGATCCGACGTCATCCAGTACTACCTTGATTGAACGGTCACAAACGATGTTCTCAAATTAGTTCTTTAGAACTGAGATGTAAGTTAATTTTTCAGTTTTAGAGAAGCCATCGAGTTTTCCACTTCTTCCGTTGCACGCATAACTCTACTCTAAAGTTCCTGCAAAAATATATGTAATTTTTGAAGAGGAGTGTTTTTTGTTCTACTCAATCAATTCAGTAATTTTCAAAGTAACAACTGTTAAAAAAATTTACCTTTGAACAAAAACAATATTAAAAATTATTGAAAAAATTGACGAAATATATTTAGAACTGATAAATAAACTAGGTGAACTGATAAATAAACTAGCTTATAGTTACACAATGTGTCTGCATCTACAAATTTCTTTTTTGATTGTTTGCAATCTTTTCCTCACACAAAACAAGAGAGATTTGTTCCGAGGCACCCGCCAGTAATTATGGGTTTTCACGGCAGGTTGCCAGTTGTATAATAAGTGTTATATACAAATACATGTACATAATATTCCAAAATTCTTAGAGTTTTGGGTAATTATTTACAATATCATCCCACTTCGAGGTGGTAGGGGTTGTAATGGAGGTTAAGCTGAACATGTTTCTTTTGGAATTAGCACTTGGTCATCCTTAAAAAAGTTATTGACGGTTGAAATTTTGTTAAAATCATCTTTTTACAAGTATTTTTTTTTAAATATGAGTAACGACTTAGACTCTGGATTGTAAGATCCAAATACTCTCCTACCATCAGTGGCGGTTCCTCTTTGGAAGCAAAGGAAGCACTGCTTCCCTTGACCAAATAGGCAACTTCATAAAAATTAATTGAAATATATCAAGATTTATCAGAAGAAAAATCTCAGTATATTTCCTCCTCTGGAAACACTAAGGATACAATGTACAGATTTTTGTATACAAAATGTATAATTCAAATTTATTACACTACTGTATACAAAGAGTAAAGCCTTGGCCACGATACGAGCGGCGAATGGTGAGCGGCAGAGTGGAAAACACTAAAGTGCCTCTCGCCGCTCTTATCGTGCCCGAGGCCTCATACAACATGGGGAAGCTGTAATATCTCCAGCTTCTTTGCCACAGAAAATCAACGTGAAAACTCCAACACATTCATTTGATTGAACCCACACTCATGCAAAGGTTTGCATTGATACAGTACCCTCAGAAGCTGAGCTAAACGCAGCTTCTTCGGAACCGAACAGTGGGATATAGCAAGTCGAAGATAGAGAAAATTTCCATGTTCTCTTTGTTTTCTTGGTTTCGTTTTCTGGTAATGTTCTCGTTTCAATTAAGAACTAAATTTACTCTTGCAAATTTGCTTCGAAATTTGTTGGAGACTCTTAAAATATGAATTTTCGTTTATTGCATATTGACTGAAGAAAAAAGAGATCGAAGATAAGTGGAGTTTCTCTTTATTTATTGGTTATTCTATTGGGGTGGCAGGAGGCGTTTATTGAAAATAAGCTGATACTTTGTAGCTTCCATTATTGCATGAAAATTTAAATGAGCTCAAAGTAGTAGTTGCAGTCTTTCAACAGTTTTTTTAGACGCTTTAATTATCAACAGAATCTGAAAAAAAAGGCGCAAAATGCCCTCTAGCGGAAAAATTATTTCGAAAAACTGCAAAACCACGATTTTCGATTCGTATAGCATTCGATATAACTAGAAACTGGTAACAATTTGTTATGTTTTGCTTATCTGATTCCACTATATGTTATTTTTCAGTTTTTTTAGTTAAGGCCTTCGATACTTTAACTTTTATCGTTCGCCTTACGCATTGCTTCCCTTATCCTGAACATTACGAACCGCCACTGCCTACCATAAACTCTACCTAATTATCGGAGTAGAGCACAACCCTTTCTTGTTGTTCCCACAGCGGAGGACGGGCGGACTGATAAAGTAAACAATAATAAATTTATAAAAATCGGAACCTTTCTTTCTTCTACTCTAGAGAAGCATGAAGTTAAACGAAAAATCTGATATTTTTTATTATTCTCTATCATTGTAAGCAAATACATATATTTAAATTTACCCAAACTAAATGCTTGCTTTCTCTATAAGTAATAATAAAAATAAATACACAAAAACCTGATTTTTTGTTAAAAAAAACCTACTTCATTTTTCTCAAAATAAAAAAAAAACGATTCGCAGTTTCCCATTATATTTGCATCTTTTCCCATGCATTAATTTCTTCATTCATAAATTCCAGCCACCGACCAAGAAATCTCATTTTTTTAGCCCACCCGCCCCCTTCCAAAACAAAACAACACTGATTTCAAAAATCCATGTTAAAACTGAGACTCAAGAGCTTTCGAAATATATAAAAGCTGTCTATCGGTTTCGCTGCTTATGTACATTGAACTTTTGAATTCATGTATATAGCAATCGCATGAATTCCCAACGGGAAAACTAGCGAGGGGTTACCCTGGTAACCCACGAATTCTTCAATGATCTGTGTAAGCGCCTACCTGGTAATCGAAAAATTCTACTGGAAATTTAGGAAAATGGAGGTCTTTACGTTGTAATGAGTAGGTAAGCGACTAGGTAATGCCTTGTGAAATACTTTCGTTGGAAATGTGATGTGCTTTTATTATTTGTCTTTGGCTTGTCGAAGCCTCTCTTCTTGAGTTTATTCCGTCCTCATCAATTTTATAAGATTAATTTATACAACTAACAATGAGCAACAAAATCGAAAAGATGTCTTGTTAGAAAATTCCTTACCAAATGTAGCAAAAATGGAATGGTACTTTCGGAAAGCATTGTTTTTATTGCTAAAAAGGGTAGCCAGTAATTTATTCTGCATGCCTTACATGGCAATCTACCTATGTATTCACCTAATACATTTCGCCTCTGAAATAAGTCCTCGTCTGTAATGCCTACTGTAAGTGCTTACCGCCCTAGGACATCCCTATGTAAAAGTAACCTATGATTTCATCACAAAGGTAATGGGTCCATCTCATTACCACCTCGCTTACCTACCCATTGCATTTCCCGCTGGGTTGGGATACTTGCGATTGCGCCTGCCGTTCTTTGAGACAAAATTTTCGGAATTTTTGTTGTTGTGTTGTTTAAAAACGATTTTTCAGGTTTAGGGAAAAATTTAGACGTGGAAGATTTTTATTTTTTTATGAAATCATATTTTTTTGTCTGCAGGTCTTTTCTATTTTTTCTATTTTCGACCAAAAGTTGAGCCTGAGAAAATTGCAGTAAAAAGTTTTAAAATTCATATGGAAGAGGTTTTTATCATATCGAGCCCTTCCCGCCGTTTTATCGTAACCGACAAAAAGTAAATTTTACAGGAGAAGGTTTTTTTATTTATTTTTGTATCTGTTATTTGTAATGGGCTGAAATTAGTTAGGCTAATTATTTTATTAGTTAGGCTAGTTTATTATCCGATTAATGTCAAAATTGGTGGTATGTTTCGAAGGTTAAATTAACGTCGTTTGCGGTAAAAAACGAATTTTCGAAAAAATTTCGCTTACGATAAAACGGCGGGAAGGGCTCGATATAGTATCCCAGGCAATGAAGTATTTTGCCTCATCATTAAGATTTAATGTTTAATGATATGGGAAAAGTAAAATCTTTCTTTATGTAAAACCATACCATGCTAAACTGTCGCACTTTACTCCAAAAGAATATTTTAAAATTTATAACGCACCAGGAATTGTAAGTGCTTTATAAATATAATAAGTCTTGTGCACTCTCTTCCACAAGCCGTGAATTATGCCTACTGGGGACACCACGATATAAAAAAACGCGCCCTGTACTCGACCTCTTGAGTACAGGGCGCGTTTTTTTATATCGTGGTGTCCCCAGTAGGCATAATTCACGGCTTTTAATCCAAAAGATCCTTTCGCATTCAGGTATTGCTTTGGATTTAGGACCTTGGCTATAATGATAGATCCACATAAATATATCATCTTGGAACTGTAAAACAATTGAATCCTTCTTTCCAAAATTTACAGACCGCATAACAGGGACAGGCTGAAATGTACTATAAACCGGCTTTACTTGGTATTAACTGGTTTTGTTAATATTCATCCTCTCTACAATTTTTCCGCGACTGCTTGTACAGGGTCTGTCACGTATGCTAGGACTCCTAATAGTTTGGCGCTATAAAATTTGTAAATAGAGTATTACTAACACCCTATATGTAACAAATCAAAGGCTTTACTTCCCAGCGGGAAAACTAGCGAGGGGTTACTCAGGTAACCCAAGAATTCATTAATGATTTGTGTAACCGCTTACATGGTAATTGAAAAATTCTACTGCAAAAGTAAAATGGAGGTCTTTACATTGTAATGGATAGGTAAGCGACTAGGAAATACTTTCGTTGGAAATGTGATGTGCTTTTATTATTCTTTGTCTTGTCGAAGCCTCTCTTCTTGAGTTTATTCCGTCCTCCAAATTCGTTCGGTGTGGATCGTGCAGTGCAGTCAAAAAGATATCTTGCTAGTAAAATTCTCACCAAATGTAGCTGAAATGCAATGCTAATTTTGGATAGTAATGTTTTTAATGCTAAAAAGGGTAGCCAGAATTTTATTCTGCGTGCCTTACATGGTAATCTATGTATACACTTAATACACTTCACCTCTGAAATAAGTCCTCGTTTGTAATGCCTACAGTAAGTCCTTACCGCCATAGGACATCCCTATGTAAAAGTAAGCTATTATTTCATCACAAAGGTAATGGGTCCATCTCATTATCACCTCGCTTACCTAGCCATTACATTTCCCGCTGGGTTGTAAAAACGGAGAATATTTAAACACTTTTATCAGTTTTATCCCGTAAACTTCCGGAGTTATCGTCGAAGGCGAACTGACAATCAATAAAACTTGGTGCTTCCTGTGTAGATCAACAAATTACTTGATAAACATACAACATTCTATCGCCACTATCTCAGTACCATCGAAATAAATCCTCTCCTGACTGCACGGCAATCTTATTCCCTCAGCACCAAATTAGATAACTCGTCTCACTCCTTCCACATGCAGCCCTCTTTTCGGGCACTCTACAAAATAGGAATTCGTTTCTAAAAAGAACAACTGGATTCTTGAATAATCGGTTAGTATTTCCGAGCTCATACAACATCCCAGAATTCAAACGCAGAATTCCTCGTCAATTCCACCTCCCAACGATCATAATGGTTAACCTATTCCACCCTTGTACTAATCTTACAGCAAGACAATGAACCATCATATGACAAACTAAATAATGGACTAGTTGTAATAGAGTTATTTTGGGAAATTTGTTCAAAAATCGTATAACATTTTTCAAGTTTTTTTTTTGATTTTGATTTGATTCAAGGGTGGTTCACCGCATTGAAAAAGAGGTTATAATAAATTTTCCAATTTATTTTTGATATTATTTCATCAAAAATAAAATTTAAACACATAAAAATATTTGAATCATTTTTCAAATACAACCTGTATCTAGGGGTGGTTGAAAATGACTTATTTCTTCTTAACAATACCAAGCAACCAACCTGCAATCCGGTAGCAGCAACAATTACCCAAAACGTAGAAAAAAGCTGCTGTATAACGCTTAGTTTTATCCCCTTAATGCTTGATAAAATTTGGCTAGATTAAATACAAATCAACCACCTTCGCAAATAAATATAAAAAAGAGTGCATTTATTTTGATTATTATAATTATCCTTATCCTTAAAAAGGACTGTATTTTATATTTATAAGGGTGACAAACATATTTTATTGCAGTCTTAAAATTTCCTGCTGATTTTCATAATCAGCCACCAAAAAACATAGAGAGAAATAGTTTCAAAACGGTGTTTCGACACCCCCCCCCCTCCCATTCCTTTGCGTTGCAAATGGACTTTTCGCTTACTAATGTAAATAAGTCTCATAAAATCAAAAAGTCCGAAAACTGAAAAATCATGAGATTCGATATCTCAAATTTGTATACGGCACCGCGCCCCAGCCAACTTCATTTTAATGTTCCAAGAAAATACCTTCCTATGTACACTTTATTTCCATCATCGATAACCCTCAGCTTTTTTATTATGTATTATCGAAACTCCAAACCAAAGCTTCCAAATCTTGCAAGTTTTACCGAAAGAACAAACCGCAAAAAGAAAGCAGACGCCAGCGCCGCCAAACACCAACACCCGCCATCCTCGCAGGTCCCCTGATTACGCATCTACTTATAGATAACATGGGCGTAGAAATGAATTTTTGCTGGGGTGGGCATGTTTTTAAAGCATCGTACCAACTGACCACAGAGAGAGGTTAAACAAAAAAACTAATTTTTTAAATTTTTAAGTATGTAGTCGATGTATCTAGGCAGTTAGAATTAAATATAAATAAAAGTTAGAATTCATTCTAAATATTATATTAATTAAACAAAATTTACTTTTCTACTTTTCTTTAAAAATTCCTGCAAATCTTGCGATGCAAACATACCTTTAAAAGATTAATTGCTCGATTGATTAAAATAACTGCAACCGATTCAATTCAGTAAACAGAAAATATTTTCAGCAAACAAACGAGCACGAATAGGCTTTTTGGCCATCAAGATTAACCCGATTCCGCGGAATCAGCTTCATTTACCTCCCTACCGCTAGTAACAAAATGGAAATAACGCTATTTCTCCAGCGACAAAATGTAGTGCAAACTCTGTTCACTTATCTCCTTTTAAATGGCCTGCCACCTTGATAGGCCGATCGGTAATAATCGCCTTCTGATTCCTCGAAAAACCGGCGACAAAATAGGCATTAAGTTATTCTTTCAGCGACAAACTATTGCCCCAATGCCGCTCAGTTCGAAGGATACCTACATATGTGGCTAGGTATACGGAATCGGTGGAAAGTACTCATGAGAAGAATCAAATGCTCATGAGAAGAATCAAATTAACAATACTTAAAATTACATCTCCATATCCAATGCCAACTTTCGAATGATATAAAAATGATGTTGCGTGACTTCAACGCTAAGATCGGGATGGACTTTCAGTATATGGGCAGCCACAGCTTTCACGCAACCACCCACGATAATGTTGGCAGGCTTATCGAGCGCTAATATCAAAGGAATACTAGGAAGTTCAAGGTTCTTCTCGCATAAAAACATCCATAAAATGACTTGGACGTCACCAGTTGGAAGCACTAAAAACCAAGCGCACCTCAGAAAAAAGAGAAAGGTCTTCACATCATCATGGAACAAAAATACCTGTAAGCAGGCCGAAGAAAAGATGGATGGATGCGTTTGTAGCAAATGCAAAACACTTCTCCCGACATCGAGCTGGAAGTCGGGCAGAAATTGAGGCTGGAGTAAAAGATTAGAGGAAGCCAAGGTTCTATTTGCGCTGCAGCGCCATTGGAAGAAGAAGAAGGAACATATGGAGCAAATTGCCAGCGCTTGAAGAATGCTTATTTCATTATCTCCTTTGGTGAGGTATTTGGTCCAAAGGTACTGCGGCCACTCTCTTGACCTATTGTACCACTGCATTGGCATTCCTGATAACTTTCAACGAATGTTTGTCTTATACCTGCCACCTGCTTCAGCGTTTGCATAATTCCCGACTTTCTCCGTGTTGCACGAGCGTGGAACCCAAGTTGGTGAACAGAGAGGCACGCATAGAAACTTCTAAGCGAAAAAAGATTTCCAATTTTCTTTTCTATTTTGCGTTTGAGATATAAACTGCCCTAAACTTTCCTTAATTGAGGCAGAAAAATACATTTATGTGCAAAGCGTCACAGCTGAGATGAACTTGCTTGGTATTCAGTTTTAGTCTATAAGCAGTGATATGAGTAATATTAAAAAGTATCGAGTAGGTACTGATATAAGTGGAATCGAAAGCCAAATAGTCATATCAGTAAAGAATAGAGTGAGATGAGATAAGCGACAGATTATTTTTGACGTAACAAATTAGAGACAAATTATATACCTAGACCGTGTGTGCTGACTCTTTGGCTAGAAATTCTAAGATATACCTGCCGTTACCAGTAACATAGAAGACCGCCAAAAAGTAGATTTGTATTTTGCTGCTGTGGCTCTATCATAACTGAGTTTCTATTGAAGCCGAGTTGAGTTGGATTTGAATTTAAAACTCAACGACTTAACTCTATGAACTACACGGTATCATACTGAAGATGATAGGCCCATACTTATAATTTATCTATGTTACGTATCTATGGCCGCATCAAATGAACTTAGTTCTCGCCTTTTTGCATTTTCTTCCGTAAGAGATTATACTCTTTATCTAAAGCTGGAAATAAATCTTGCATTGTGTTGTGTTGCAAGTTTATACTGCCGTTAGTAGTATTTCAAAGGCTGCTGTCATATATAAACGGCACTGCATTGTATGAGATGAGCTCGATACCCACGCAAGCAATACAGCGCAATACAATTATGCTTTTCCAGCTATATCTCCATTTGCCATTACGGTCACTACGTTGGGCATGGGCCACGAACCAATCATAATCGTAGTTTAACGGTTGACCTCCAGCGTAGCACCATTTAAAATCTTTTTATTATAAATTGTTTAAAGAGAGTTATGTAACATCATTGGGTTTAAAGCGGATGTATCTTGTTTTTAATAAGGGGATTCACTTTTATTCTGGGGTGGGCCAGAAGCATTCTGAGGTGGGCCTGGCCCACCTGGCCCCCTACCTTGCTACGCCCATGATAGATAATCAATGTAAATAATTTGTTCATTAAAGTAATAAACATATTTGAATTCATTATAGACCAGTGCAGATAATTTTTGAGAAAAAAAAAATCTTAGCAGTATATGAAAGGTGGGAAAATTTAGGATAAATGCTACTTAAACAAGGAAAAATCGAGAGCACCACAGCAGATTGATGTGGGGGCCTAGACTCCTTAACTCCACATTTACATTATTTTGGGGTTCCTCTCCACATCATAATAGTTTATAATTGTTTTAGTAAATAAACTATTTATTTTGTAGCGATTTAAAAATATTTTTATTTAAGTTATTTTTATTTTAAGTTAAACGACTTTACATGCGGTTGAATTATACAACCGGAACTTTTAACGATAAAAACTTCCAACTAATACATGAGTTACTATTTTGCATGTTAAACGTTCAACGAAAACTTTATTACTAACTAGCAAAAACCCGCGTGCGTTGCAACGCCTTTTAATAAAAAAAAAATTATGTGGGCATACTCCGGGATAGGAAATGGTTATAATGAAGCATGGTTATGGGTACATAAAAGAATTTTGAGTTACCTATAAAAAATATGCTTCAAATTTATTAAAATTCGAGGTTGAGCACCACCTATCGGAAAAAAAATTATGTGTGCGTTGTACGCGGTAGGAAAAAAAGTATAATGAAAAAACAATAAATCTGGAAAAAAATTGCCTTTTCCCAATCTTATCGGTGATTCAATTAGAACAGCGTTATGTATTCAAGTAGATGCATCTAAACATATAACTTCTCGGTGAATTGGAATTTTAACTTTCTCTTTTCGGTTAGCCGTTACACTGCTCCCTTCTTACTCAGTATTCTTCCCGAACACTGCTTCCTCCAGGTCCCGTTTTTTCGATCGAACTTTTTGGAAGCGATAGATGACATCGTTTAACCTCGTGATGACAATGTAGGGCGCACAAATTTGCAAACTTCGACTCTTTCTACCGTTTTTACTGTTTCTATACTGGTTAGAGGGAATTTTAGAAATTTACTACATTTCAGAATGTGGCTTGGGAAAATTCGTGCGTCATATTGGACCCGCAATTTTGAATTTATAAGCTTTGATCATAAATTCGTTGTTTGCCCTAAAAGCCCCCAGATACCGATTTTCATTGCAATCGGAATATAATTGGAAAAATTCGTCGGCCATATTGGCGCGGCCATTTTGAATTTATAAGTTTTGATCATAAATTCGTTATTTGCAACCTTAAAATCCCCCAGATTTCGATTTTCATTGGAATCGGAACACAATTGGCAAATTCGTCGGCCATATTGGCACGGCCATTTGGAATTTATAAGTTTTGATCATAAATTCGTTATTTGCAACCTTAAAATCCCCCAGATT
Source organism: Thereva unica (assembly GCA_949987705.1). Lineage (NCBI taxonomy): Eukaryota > Metazoa > Arthropoda > Insecta > Diptera > Therevidae > Thereva > Thereva unica. The sequence goes on from OX465281.1 coordinate 100,918,179, forward strand.
TCGATTTTCATTGGAATCGGAACACAATTGGCAAATTCGTCGGCCATATTGGCACGACCATTTTGAATTTATAAGTTTTGATCATAAATTCGTTATTTGCAACCTTAAAATCCCCCAGATTTCGATTTTAATTGGAATCGGAACACAATTGGCAAATTCGTCGGCCATATTGGCACGGCCATTTTGAATTTATAAGTTTTGATCATAAATTCGTTATTTGCAACCTTAAAATCCCCCAGATTTCGATTTTCATTGGAATCGGAACACAATTGGCAAATTCGTCGGCCATATTGGCACGGCCATTTTGAATTTATAAGTTTTGATCATAAATTCGTTATTTGCAACCTTAAAATCCCCCAGATTTCGATTTTCATTGGAATCGGAACACAATTGGCAAATTCGTCGGCCATATTGGCACGGCCATTTTGAATTTATAAGTTTTGATCATAAATTCGTTATTTGCAACCTTAAAATCCCCCAGATTTCGATTTTCATTGGAATCGGAACACAATTGGCAAATTCGTCGGCCATATTGGCACGGCCATTTTGAATTTTTTTATAAATTATAGCCTATATGTTATTCTGATATATGAGCTATATTATTGTAAAATTTCATTAAAATCCATTCAGTAGTTTTTGCGTGAAAGAGTAACAAACCTACATACAAACATTCACGTTTATAATATTAGTAAGATACATTCTATTTTTTATTTTACATGTCAAATCAATTCGTGTACCCACGGTATACAGAATACAAGGTAATGTAATGAGGAAATGTCATTTTGGTGTGACGTCACTTGGTACGTTTAATATAAACAAAGTGAAGTGGAAAGTGTTTTGAAAAGCAAATAACGTTAAAAATTTAGATTTTTAAATTAAAAAAGTGACTAAAATAGGTGAAAATGGTTAAGTGTGAAGTGATCAATTGTAAGAATTATGAAGACAATAAATATTGCAAGGACAAAGTAAGATATTACAGATTTCCAAAAAACGAAAATGTATGTGAACAGTGGATAAAACATTGTGGAAACAAAAATTGCAACTTTAGTGCCGCGAGAATATGTTTCGTTCACTTTGTGAATGCTGATTATAGACTACAAGACATTCTTTTAAAAACAGATGTGAGTAAAAGGAGACTGAAGAAAGAAGCTATTCCTAGTAAACATTTACCTCTTTCTGAAGATCACTCGGCAAGGGGAAAAAGAATATATAAAAGGCAACGAAAACAGCTTGCTAACGAAGCTATTTCAGAATATGAAGAGTAAAATATATTCTTTTAAGCATTACAATATCCGACCATTTGTCATTTCAACATTTTTTTCCTAGAAATTAAAGATGCCTTATAGGCCAGTCAATAAAGCCTGTAGATTAAGAATTTCTTTCAAGAGTCTGGTTTTTTGATATGTTGTTGGGGACGTAAAAACATAAATGTTTACAAGTTTTCAACCCTCTGGGGTGAATGCTAAGGGTTAAATGGAGTGAAAAAGATTATTGTTTATAATTTTGATTCAAAAAATCCTTAAAGGTTGGAATTTTGAAGGATAGTGTAATAAATAATTACCTAACTTGTATTAAATTTCCCACCCTCTGGGGTGGATGCTAAGGGTTAAATGGGGGTGAAAAAGATTATTTGTTTATAACTTTTATTCAAAAAGTCCTTAAAGGTTGGAATTTTGAAGGATGGTGTAATAAATAATTACCTAACTTGTATTAAATTTCCCACCCTCTGGGGTGAATGCTAAGGGTTAAATGGGGGTGCAAAAGAGTATTTGTTTATAACTTTGATTCAAAAAGTCGTAGTAGGTTGGAATTTCAAATAATAGTGTAATAAAATTATTAACTAACTGGGATTAAATTTCCCACCCTCTGGGGTGAATGCTAAGGGTTAAATGGGGGTGAAAAAGAGTATTTGTTTATAACTTTTATTCAAAAAGTCCTTAAAGGTTGGAATTTTGAAGGATGGTGTAATAAATAATTACCTAACTTGTATTAAATTTCCCACCCTCTGGGGTGAATGCTAAGGGTTAAATGGGGGTGCAAAAGAGTATTTGTTTATAACTTTTATTCAAAAAGTCGTAGAAGGCTGGAATTTCAAAGCATAGTGTAATAAATAATTACCTAACTTGTATTAACTTTCCCACCTTTTTTGTTTACTGCAAAATTTCTTATTAATAAAAAAAGTAAAATTTTTAAATAACACTTATTTAATATTCAAACTCCCCCGTTGCAATCATCTGAAAATCATAAGAAATTATTACTTTTACTATTTATTTGAAAAAATGTTTTTAAGGAATGAGGCACCTTTCGATGTATTTTATTTTGGTTTTAACATAATAATTACTATAAAGCACTCATAAAGCACTTGTAGTGTTCTATAAGAGTAAGTTATGAGAGTGATGCTCTCTTAAAAAGAGTCGAATATCCTCTCATAACACACTAGAAGAGTCTTATGAGACGAATTTTGTTATGTACTTGGGTAGACCGATCCCCCACTCGCAGCACCCAATTCCAGCCGAATCCTACAGGCTTCACATAATTATATCTAGCGGTCATCGTTAGTCGCAGGGAAAATGGCAAACGTGGAAGTGTGTATTTTCTGTGGTGATTTGTTGTCTAGGGAAGCAGTTACCCACGTGAAAAAAAAAGCAGTGGAAACAATTAGGAAGTGCAGCGCAAGGAGAAAAGATGGCAAAGATGCGTTGTTCGTGGGTCTCGAGAGTTTGGAAGCTCATACTAATTGTTGGAAAAAGTATACCAACGAGAAGAACGTCAGTGCCATAGAGAGAGGCACTTCCAGAGAGAGCCTAATCCAGCCTAATCCAGCACCAAACAACGTTCCGGTCGACGAGGTTTCGCAGGCGCCAGAGGTTGCTTTTAGTTTTGGAGATCACTGTCTGTTTTGTGGGGAGGAAATATCGGAGCCCGATTAAAAATGAAATTCGCCCGCAGCTAGCACGCAGCTGGCATGCACTAGCCCGCACGGCGCCCGCTGCTAGCATGCACGCCTGAAGACTAGCCCGCAGCTAGCATGCAGCTGGTACGCACGAATATTATAAATCACGAGTAAAAATGAAATTCGCCCGCAGCTAGCACGCAGCTGGCATGCACTAGCCCGCACGGCGCCCGCAGCTAGCATGCACGCCTGAGTGAAAATAACACTAGCCCGCAGCTAGCATGCAGCTGGTACGCACGAAACTCAAATTTAAAATGAAAGAAAAAAATTGTTTTTCCTAGAATAAAAATTCTACGCCTCTTAAAAAAGATGGAGAAGAGTATTATATATGTATGTAAAGTCGTCATCAGGCACATTTTGAGATTTTCGTGCGTGTGGCGGGAGAGTGGATACCTGTGGCGGGAGAGTGCATCCCTCTAGCGAACAAATTTTTAGATTTTCGTGCCAGTGGCGGGAGCGTGTATCCCTGTGGCGGGAGCGTGCGTGCCTGTGGCGGGAGAGTACGTACTTTTGTGGCGTGCCTGTTTGTTCGCTATGCGTGCTAGCTGCGGGCGCGTGCGTGCTAGTAAGGAAATTAACCATGAAATTATTTTTAATCGGGAGGCCTTCAGGATAAGTGAGAGGAAAAAATCGATGGATAAGCGGGTATTGACATCGAGAGTTACTAGTGAGCAAACAAAACAGAGCATCGAGAAGGCTGCTGCAACTTATCCCGAGAATTGGAGTACGCAGGTAAGGTTTAATTGGAAACAGATGGTTCAGATGATGCATGTTTAGAAAGTTAGTCAATGCGAATACAATCGGTCCCTCGGATACCTCTGTTCGAGTTCGAAATGCGTGTTGCTTTGTTATGTCCATAATCAATTAAAACTTTATTTTCGAATGAAGCAGTTTTTTAAGCTAAAGTTAAAACAAATTAGTTAAAATAATATGATCAGAATGTATCCCGGTTAACAATTACAAGATTGCATACCATCCGTATCTTTATCTCTTTTAAAAGCCTACAATGAAAATGCTTGTTTTGTAGGTTCTGAATAGGATCGAAGGAGTTGATCTAGTGGCTAGGAATTCTCAATATCACCGACCCTGCTATGTAAGGTTCTGTGGCGCTGCAAGGGGAAGTTCCAGATCCAAAATTGGTCGACCAAACTCAGAGGCGGTGGCTTTTAAAATGGACTCCATCATACAATACATCCAGGACAATAAAGATCAGTGCCAATTTACTTTGGCACCCGATTAAAAATAATTTCATGGTTAATTTCCTTACTAGCACGCACGCGCCCGCAGCTAGCACGCATAGCGAACAAACAGGCACGCCACAAAAGTACGTACTCTCCCGCCACAGGCACGCACGCTCCCGCCACAGGGATACACGCTCCCGCCACTGGCACGAAAATCTAAAAATTTGTTCGCTAGAGGGATGCACTCTCCCGCCACAGGTATCCACTCTCCCGCCACACGCACGAAAATCTCAAAATGTGCCTGATGACGACTTTACATACATATATAATACTCTTCTCCATCTTTTTTAAGAGGCGTAGAATTTTTATTCTAGGAAAAACAATTTTTTTCTTTCATTTTAAATTTGAGTTTCGTGCGTACCAGCTGCATGCTAGCTGCGGGCTAGTGTTATTTTCACTCAGGCGTGCATGCTAGCTGCGGGCGCCGTGCGGGCTAGTGCATGCCAGCTGCGTGCTAGCTGCGGGCGAATTTCATTTTTACTCGTGATTTATAATATTCGTGCGTACCAGCTGCATGCTAGCTGCGGGCTAGTCTTCAGGCGTGCATGCTAGCAGCGGGCGCCGTGCGGGCTAGTGCATGCCAGCTGCGTGCTAGCTGCGGGCGAATTTCATTTTTAATCGGGCAGAACTTAAAAAAGTTGTCGATGATCCGCCACATAATTCGACCATTAAGGAAAAGTTGCAGGAGTATTTTAAATTGAACGTCGTAATTGATAGCCAGGTTGGCCATGACACAGTTATTTTTATTCGAGATCATCAAGCGCTGTTGGATTCGTGGTATCATAATAAATTACCTGAAAAAAAAACGGGAGCGTGCCCGTGTAGTTCAAGCAGCAGCAGAGATAATACTTGAAGACATACAGATGTCAAAGTATGACACATCCCATTACCCTAGTCCTGACCAGTTCTTGAAGTCTGCAGAAGAAGACGTTCCATACTCTTTGCATCTTTTTTTAAAGAAAATCATCTTGGCAAACAAAAATAGTTCTACTGAGGTCAATGAGAAGCAGTGTACCGCTATTGCACATTGGATAATAGCTGGAAGCAGGCCTCGGACATTCGCGTCTTGTTTGCAAATCGGACTGTCTGCATATCTTCATTCCAGGTTCGGTTCCAAAAATCTCATCCAAGTTCTGTCAACATTGGGTTGTTGCGCTTCATACTCTGAAACGGAAATATTGGAGCTGTCCGCTATTTTACATCCTGAAGATGAAGCTCCAAAGGGATTCCAGCAATTTGTCGCTGACAACGCCGACGTTAATATTGGCACGTTAGATGGCCGAGGAACTTTCCATTCGATGGGCATGATTCAGTGCGTAACACCGAAACCCACCGCTAGCTTGTCGCAAGGAATTAAGCGTGTGACTGGATCATATGGCAAACAAATACTCCGAAATACTCCCCAAGTTTCTCTTCGAACATTTGAACGAAACCACATGGCAAAAGGACTTAAAGCAGTGGCGATAGAAATGGTTGGAAATGATGATTCCATTTCTCTTCGTGTAACAGACTTTCTTTTTATGTATGCTAAGTTGAAGGAGATTCCACGCATACCTGGATGGAATGGATTTATGGAAAAGTTGACATCTCATAATTCTTATGCAGTGTCAAATATAGTGACTTTGCCCTTCATCAACGCTTCTCCAAGCGATTACAACACCATCTTCACGACGTTACTCGTTGCTGCAGAACGAGCACAAAAAGCGAATCAGAAGTCTTGCCTGGTGACGTTTGATCAACCGCTGTTCCAGAAGGCTCGTGATATAGTCGCATCTTCTCAGGAACCACTCCTGAAAACTGTCATCGTCCGACTTGGAGGAATGCATTTGCTGATGTCTTTCATGGGATGCATTGGATTTGTCATGGCTGGCAGTGGATTAAAAGAAGTCTTATCGCTTATATATGCTCCAGTATCAGTGGACAAGATGATGAACGGGCATGCTTACGCTAGAGCAGTCCGAGGCCATATGTTAACTCAATTAGCTTTGGGTCGAATCATTTTATCAAAACTTAATTTGTCTGTGGAAGAAGAAGCAGAGATTGAGGATCTGTTGGAGCATTTCGACAGTGGGACTGCTGAACAAAAGATGAAAGACAAGATGTTTGAGACGATTTGTCAACGGTTTGAAGAACAATTGCAGAAACTGGAAGCATATGGACCGACCGCTGCTTTATGGATCCAATATTTTCGAATGGTGATTCTAGTGAAGCAATTTATTGAAGCTGAGCGTAGTGGTAACTGGCAATTGCATCTAACAGCCATCGCCCAAATGTTGCCATTTTTTCATGCCGCTGGCCACAACAATTATGCACTATCTGCACATTTGTACCTGCAGGACATGCAAGACTTGGAACAGAAAATGGGGTTCAATAACTACCACAACTTCATCTCCAAAGGATACTTCACCATCAGGCGATCGGATAAATTTTGGTCTGGCATTTGGAGTGATATGACCATCGAGCAAACTCTGATGAGATCAATGAAGTCCACCGGGGGTTTAACAAGAGGGAGGGGTCTGACAGACAGCGTCCTCACTAAATGGATCTTAGCAATGCCCGTTATGCAGAAAGTGTCCGAATCCATTGAAGATTTTGTCGGCATTAAATGTTCAAGCTCAGAGCAGCACGTCGACGCTAGGCCCACTCGTCAAAACAGAGACAACGCAGACGTTGAGACACTTCTAGGATGGTTTGAAAATCATGATCCTTTACCTGTTTTGAATAGGATCGTCTCTTTAAGCACAGGTGTAGTTGGAGGGGATGAAATAAACTGTCACAAAGCACGAGTCATCGGAATGGAAGGGCTGAAAGCAATTGTTGGAAATAATTTCGCTGACGTATCCTTCTCGCGTAAAAAACGAGTGCTTCCTTTATCAGCAGCAACGTCATCTTTAAAAATTGCTGATACTGTCGTTCCTGTTGATCCAATGTTACTGTTCCAGAGGATTTCTTTCGCCAAGGAATCTCAGGAGCAATTACAAGGTTTCTTCGCTTTTGAACTTGCGCCTTACCCTCTATCTCTTTTCGACGAAGTTGGCATGCGGAAGAGCAAAAAATCTGCACTTTATGATCTGTTTACTCCAACGGAAGACAATGTCACTTCAGGAGATGTACGGTATGTTATAGACGGTGGGCACCTGCTTCATAAACTTGTATGGACGAAAGGCGACAGGTACGGTGAAATTTGTAAGAAATACGTCGAATACATTCGGAGACATTATGGGGATCATGCCACCGTTGTTTTTGACGGGTATCCAGAAAACGTCACAGCCGGGGGTACAAAAACTGCAGAACGTCTACGTCGAATAAAAAGTCTGTCAACTGATATGATTATAGACGAGTTCATGACACCAACAACAAGCCAAAGCAAGTTTTTGACAAACGATAAAAACAAGGACAGGTTAATAACCATGTTGACCTCAAAACTGCATCGTGCTGGTTACAATGCTATACAGAGCACTGAAGACGCCGATACATTGATCGTTGCAACTGCTCTGGACCTATCTCCAGACTACGAGAACGTAATTATCGTTGGAGAAGATGTCGACTTGCTTGTTACATTAACCGGCGAGGAAGAGAAGGAACACAAAAATGTATATTTTATGAAGCCAGGAAAAGGAAAGTCCTCAAAATTTGTATACTCCAGTGACAGTCTGCAAAACAAAATTTTAACACCGTACATCCAGACGTGTCATGCGTTCACTGGATGCGATACAACTTCAGCTCTTTTTAGTAAAGGAAAAAAAAGTTTGACGTCCCTTGTTGCCAAACATGAAGACATTCGCACTTCCCTCGACTGCTTCAAGGTTGCCAATGCAGATCCACAAACCGTCGCTGATGCCGGAGAAAAAATCTTAGTTAGGATGTATGGAGGAAAACCGTCGCAATGCCTGAACGACCTACGATACGAAGGATTTGCACGTTCTATAACAAAGAGCAAATTCAACATTGCTGGATTACCACCAACCAAAGCAGCCGCAGCACAACATTCGTATCGTGTTTATCATCAGGATCAGCAATGGAGAAGTGAGTTGAGATTTAATTGAATCGATTTGAAAAAAATTTCAGAGAAACGCTCAACCGTTTATTAACGATATTTGTTTACATTAATCTTTCATAGGGCGAAACATACCGGCGACATTATGGGGCTGGAAAGAAAGTCCTAATGGGTTAACTCCGATATTAACAACACTAGAACCTGCGCCGAACGATTTGCTAAAACTGGTATCCTGCAAATGCGAAAAAGGATGCGGGCGAGCATGCGGCTGTAGAAAAGCTGGATTGAAATGCTCCGAGATTTGCCACTTTTGTCATGGACGTTCGTGCACAAACGTGAAGCAAATTGAAATTGACGAAATAGAAGACGATCTCGACGTTGATTCAATTCACCGAAGCTTGTTTAATGCCGAAACTGATCGATTTGGGGAACCGCAAGATGAGTTTCTTGAGGATGAAGACACCGAGGCAGAACTAGATGAAGAAGAGTTGACAACAGTCCTTGGAACTGATAAACCGCTTGACCATCCTAGTTCACCGGGGCCTTCTATTAGAAAAAGAAGACGAATTGTCAATCGCGAATGGTAAGTATTATGTTAAAACCAAAATTGTAGCAAGTGTGGCTTCTAAATAAAACGCTCGGATTTAATTATTACATTTTATTATGACAGTTTGCTGCCCGAGTGATAGCTACGACTGCTGCTTATCAACTGCCTCTGTACATTTGTTCAACTTACGATCTAGCTGGGGTTCTTTGGAACTTGCAGTATTAATAACTGTTCAATTAATACAATACTTCATTTCTACATATACTTCAAAAATAAAATACATCGAAAGGTGCCTCATTCCTTAAAAATATTTTTTCAAATAAATAGTAAAAGTAATAATTTCTTATGATTTTCAGATGATTGCAACGGGGGAATTTGAATATTAAATATAGTGTTATTTAAAAATTTTACTTTTTTTATTAATAAGAAATTTTGCAGTAAACAAAAAAGGTGGGAAAGTTAATACAAGTTAGGTAATTATTTATTACACTATGCTTTGAAATTCCAGCCTTCTACGACTTTTTGAATAAAAGTTATAAACAAATACTCTTTTGCACCCCCATTTAACCCTTAGCATTCACCCCAGAGGGTGGGAAATTTAATACAAGTTAGGTAATTATTTATTACACCATCCTTCAAAATTCCAACCTTTAAGGACTTTTTGAATAAAAGTTATAAACAAATACTCTTTTTCACCCCCATTTAACCCTTAGCATTCACCCCAGAGGGTGGGAAATTTAATACCAGTTAGTTAATAATTTTATTACACTATTATTTGAAATTCCAACCTACTACGACTTTTTGAATCAAAATTATAAACAAATACTCTTTTTCACCCCCATTTAACCCTTAGCATTCACCCCAGAGGGTGGGAAATTTAATACAAGTTAGGTAATTATTTATTACACCATCCTTCAAAATTCCAACCTTTAAGGACTTTTTGAATAAAAGTTATAAACAAATAATCTTTTTCACCCCCATTTAACCCTTAGCATTCACCCCAGAGGGTGGGAAATTTAATACAAGTTAGGTAATTATTTATTACACCATCCTTCAAAATTCCAACCTTTAAGGATTTTTTGAATCAAAATTATAAACAATAATCTTTTTCACCCCATTTAACCCTTAGCATTCACCCCAGAGGGTTGAAAACTTGTAAACATTTATGTTTTTACGTCCCCAACAACATATCAAAAAACCAGACTCTTGAAAGAAATTCTTAATCTACAGGCTTTATTGACTGGCCTATTATGGAAATAGATGATTCAATACTTAGGACTTCAAGATATATAAATGAATCTATAAGGGAAATGATCGGAAAATTATCACATTTTATGTTAAAGTTTTTATTAATTTTCTTTTTTTTGTTTTACATTGTGTTACAATATTTTTGTTGAGTGTTTTAATTCTTATATATACGCGCGTTTTAAAAAACAATTTTTTTACTTCGTCTTTCAACGATACATTTTTGGATTTTGGATTCCGGTGTCCCTCAAGGAAGTCATCTGGGCCCTCTTCTCTTCATTTTATCAATTGATGACATTGTTTCCTTGTTAAGACACTGTAGAATATTGATTTACGCTGATGACATCAAGTTATACCGTCACATTAAGAGTATTGAGGATTGCAAACTTTTGCAAGCTGATCTTGACACCTTTTACTCTTGGTGTACTTATAACAACCTGGTTCTTAATATTAGTAAATGTGAAGTCATGACTTTTAGTAGGAAACGTGATCCTATAATTTTTAACTACACCTTTCTTAATGAAGGTGTCCCTCGTGTAAACTTTGTTAAAGATCTCGGGATTAGATTTGATAGTAAGCTGGATTTTTCCACTCACATCAACTATATCTCTTCTAGAGGTATGCATGTATGCATATGTTTGTGTATGCATATATAGATTTTCATGCTTAGCTGAAAAGTGCGCCTTCTGTGCTTGAAGGGTTAACTCTTGCTATAAACGTAAACAATTTTCAACAGTTTTCTGTTCAAGTCTAAAACTATTTCCATGATGATTATTAAATATATGTTCTAGCACTAATACTTTTTCCATAAATTCTCTTCGTGGTTTTTTGAGACCTCCTTCAGATACCTGGTCAACCCAAGTAAAAGAGAAGTCCTTCTGATCACATTCGTCCTCAAGTTTCAACTTTTTTATGAGATATCCAGCTATATACTCCACAGCATCTTCTTCAAATTCCGTTAGGGATAACTCTTCATATTCTGGTTCTAGTTGGTGTAATATTTTATTTTCATTTTCTGCACTGATAATAATTGGCCTCAACATATGTGCTGTAAACTGAACATCGTCAAACTGTTCTGAACAATTTTTAACATTGCTGCTGCAACTCACTTGTTGAGAGCTATCTGAACGACCTTAAGAACAATAATAAAAATGTTACAAATTTATATTTTTATTATAAACACTAATGAGCATATTATAAGCTACTCACAAATATAAGTACTGCTTTCTTATTATAAGCATAAGTAAATATTTTCTACATCTACATTACCATAAAAAACAGACGGCACAACATTGAAAGCATATTTTACAATTGTTTCATAATTTACCTAAAATACACATTCTTAACCTATATTTGAATTCTAAAGACGTGGGATGATCGTGAAGTCCACCTTTAGAACGAATAGTTCCAAAAAAGCGTTCGAGGTCATCCTGTTGTAGTCTTCTTGTTAAAATGTATTTATTACCATATTGTAGCTCTAAATATTTCGATAATGCAACTAGTGAAGCATTATTCAGGAGAATACCTTTTTGGAAAGGTAAGAGGACCTTTCTATTTCCAACTCTTAAGGAACTTATTTTGTCATTTGTTAAGGCAATAATACTTTGTTGGACTTCATTGCATGATTGAAATGCTTCGGTTCTAGGTCTTAAATCTTTTGTAGCAGCGGAAGAATTAAATACATCAAACCAGTCGTTTATTAACTTTAAAAATTCGCTGGTTTCTAACGCATTATTTATGTCACCTATCTTGCCTAAACTTATAGCTCTTTTAAGAGCTTCAGAAACCGTATTAGAAAGAAGTTGGACAGCATGCTTGACTTTTTGTCAAGACGCATTTTTTACATCCAAATGGATATCTGAAATCTTATGGCAAATATTTAATTCTTTTTGAAGTTTTAATAACTCAACTATTGGTTTGGAGTTGATTATTTTTTTATCTAGTATGAAACCTGTGTCGATGAAGTGGTTTCGCACTAGTTTCATTAAATGAGGGGTGTCCGCAAAGCCAAAGATTTTTCGACCGCCTACATAAAAATAGGGGTTTTCATGATTTATTTTTAATTCTTTCCAGAGACCCATATTTGTAGGTCCCATGTCACATACAACAGACACAACAAAATAATTAATATTTTGCAATGATCTTATGATATGTTCTGTGATACCAGCTGTCATAGCACAGTCGAAATTGTAATAAATCACTTGCTTCCAGTTTTTATATAGTCCACGAATCATTGCAACTTGCACATATTTCGCCGGCTTTAACACTATATCACAAGACCGGTCATATTCATAACTACCTTTTACCTTCATTTCGTCAAAGCTTAACACACACACTCGATCTTTCTCGTTGTACTCACAACCTTTAAGCAAATTTAATACACACTGTAATAGTCCTGTTTCCATGTTTAATTTAGCCGCCCACTTTTTTAAAGTCGATATGGATGGTAAGGGGTACCCACGTGAACGTAAAAGACGATAACATTTTGCTCCGGCGGAGTACAAAGATATCGCATTTGCTATATCCTCAGGACACCATTTGATCCTTTTCTGTGGGTTTCTTATTTTCTTTGCTTGCGATGTAGTAAATAGTCGTGTAAAGTTCTTATAAATCTCCCTTTCTTCCTCTAATTGCTTTTTGAATACCATCTTTTCTTTTCTCTCCTTCCGTAGGAGGTTCTTCAATCTGGAAATTTCTTTCTCTGAAATGTTGTCCAAGTCTCCTCTACAAAGAATAATAATAAGTACACTACGAATATAATTTACGGTTCGGAAATTTTCAAATTACTTTGTTTGTGTAGCAACATTTGTAGTGTTATTTGTTTTACTAATATCCAATTCACTATTTACGGCTGAAGCATCTATTTCCATAAGGCATCTTTGATTTCTGGGAAAGAAATGTTGAAATGACAAATGGTCGAATATTGTAATGCTTGAAAGAATATATTTTACTCTTCATCACTGGCGTGCACACGGGTATGGCAGGTATGGCAGCTGCCATACCAAATAAATCATCGGCGCCCCAACGCCTCCAATAAATAAAAATTATAAAAAAAAATATTTTTCTTCTTTATTTTAATTTCTTCAACAATTTGTTTTTTAATTTGATATTTTCAAGCAGAATTTTCTGAAAAATGCACTGCGGCTGTATAGAGTGCGCAGTGCATTTTTAATACTAATAAAATGAGGCCAAGTTGATGTTCATATACATATAAACGAATAAGGCTGGTCGTCCACTGGAAGCGTATTCGAGCGGCTACGCGCTTCGGCTTCAGGGGCGGCTACAAGCGGCTCTGAGATGCGCGGCTACACGCTACAGGGGTCGTCCACTGCAAGCTTTTCATGCTGCTCAGTTTGAAGTGAATTTGACATAATAATTTTGTGATTTGAAAATGTAATACAATTAGTCGAAAAAAGGGCATGAAATTGCATTTCATGGTGTACGATTTTTTTTTTTTTTTGAATTTGTTTGGGTACATCTGACAATGTTAAAACCAAGTTTGTGGGGTCGCAGTGTGTTGGGAAAAGCCGCCATCTTGAAAAAGAGGTAGAGGTCGTTTATACCAAATAACCAGTTTCCATCCAATGATAGCTGAAAATGATCAGTGGCAAGGTGTTGGAGAATACAATTATCTACAAAATGAGTCCTCAACAAGGTCTGTAAGTTGATTTGGCTCAAAGTTATGGCCGCTCAAAGTTCAACCTTGATCATGTGGTTGGGGTTGAATACAGTTTTTTGCGATTAACTCGTAAGATATTAATTTGTGTGGGTTAATGCCGATTACCAAACTTAAAGTGCTAGTAATCCAACGCCAAAGTTTGTACTGCACGTGCCTGAAATAACTGATAAGGCCATTTTTTTTAATATCTCCTTAACGGTTGCTCATATGATAGTGTAGTAAGCAGCACAAATACGGGTATTAAAATATCTTTCAAATGAGCTATTGACCGCAACTCTACGTCGTTTCATGTCCGCGATATAACAGGTGAAAAGTCAACAGCGAAGGTTGTGACACTTCCAGCCAGTTTCGCGCGTCGGATGAATTAGAATTTTATGTAGTGCCCTGAATTATCAATATTTTGGGTTATTTAACAACTTTAGAAAATAATAATAATGGGAAATAGCTTAGAATCTTTTAACGCCAATGGCTCATTTCTCTGGAAGTTAATAAGCTACAGCCCTGATTTTTAAAGTTTTAGATAGGTGGGAGTATTCTGCGTGCACCGATGTCTTACTCATGAAAATATCTTATAGGGCTACCAAAATACAAGCTGATATGTAAAACTCTAAAAAAAAATTAAAAACGCCCTAGCTGCTAAACCGTTACGATTCGCCCTCCCTCCCATATAATTTTTTGTTCGTCTATCGAAAACCTATCCACAGCGGGCCGCTTCTCTAGAAAAATCTTGTGGATTTACTACTATTATAGTTATTTGAACTAGCTTCTCTCGGGATTGCTTTGTCATCAGTTCTGATACTAGCCAATTTTCGTGCTAAACGTATAACTATTTTGTAAGAAGTCAGTTTATTCCATTTTCGTTCATCATACTGGGAAGTTAATCGTGTGAACCGAAGGGGTCAAACCCACATTCCAACTAGTTATTATTATTGTTATCGTTATTATTTAATGTGGCGCCCCAAAAAATTCTGCCATACCAAAGGGGAGCCCCTCTGCACGCCACTGCTCTTCATATTCTGAAATAGCTTCGTTAGCAAGCTGTTTTCGTTGCCTTTTATATATTCTTTCTCCCCTTGCCGAGTGATCTTCAGAAAGAGGTAAATGTTTACTAGGAATAGCTTCTTTCTTCAGTCTCCTTTTACTCACATCTGTTTTTAAAAGAATGTCTTGTAGTCTATAATCAGCATTCACAAAGTGAATGGAACATATTCTCGCGGCACTAAAGTTGCAATTTTTGTTTCCACAATGTTTTATCCACTGTTCACATACATTTTCGTTTTTTGGAAATCTGTAATATCTTACTTTGTCCTTGCAATATTTATTGTCTTCATAATTCTTACAATTGATCACTTCACACTTAACCATTTTCACCTATTGTAGTCACTTTTTTAATTTAAAAATCTAAATTTTTAACGTTATTTGCTATTCAAAATACTTTCCAATTCACTTTGTTTAAATTGAACGTGCCAAGTGACGTTACCACCAAAATGACATTTTAATGCTGGCACTCTAGTTACATTACCTTGTATTCTGTATACCGTGCGTGTACCTATGTTTTATACATTCAATACTTGTACAGTGTAAGCGTACGTGATTGTGATTTCCCTAAAGTGTATTTCCAAAGTAGTAGTGAAAATCTAAACCGATGACGTAACGCACACTGTACTCCAAAATTGTAAGTACATATATTTGAATTCGATAACTAACAACACAAACTCATAATAAGAGAAACATAAAATTAATGCGTAGCGACTGCTACATAACTCCCCCTTCAGCGTAAGCGTCCATTAAAATACCAATTAACGAAAATTATGACTGAAAATTTACTTTACAATCGAAACCGAACTCTTTTCTTCGAACTTCGTGTTACCGGCCTATTACTGTCTTCGTTTCTTTCTATGTGTGCCGGTTTTAGTCTATCGATAGATACTTTTACTACCTTCCCGTTAACATCTATCGAAAAATTTTTATCTCCCCTTTTGATCACTTTATACGGTCCTTCATATGGATTTTGTAATGATCCTCTCATCCTATCTGTCCTCAGGAAAACAAATTCGCAGTCCCTTAATCCCTTTGGCACAAAGAAACATTTCTTCTGATCTCGAGAGTCCGTTGGAACAATATTTCTCATATGGTTTCTTAACCTTGCCACAAAGTCTGCCGGGTCTGATACAATCTCTGTGTCTCTTATGAAGAACTCTCCTGGGATTCGTAGCGCTTGGCCATACACTAACTCTGCTGGACTACACTTTAGGTCTTCTTTTATTGTAGTTCGCATACCCAGTAAAATGGCTGGTAAGTGCAGTAACCAGTTCGGGTTATCCATCTTGGCTCTCAATGATGCTTTAAGTTGTCTATGAAGCCTCTCTACCATTCCATTCGCTTGCGGATGATATGCCGTTGTTCTGATCCTATGTGTACCCAAAAGCTTCGAAAATTCCTCAAACATTTTTCCTTCAAACTGACCTCCTTGGTCTGTGGTAACAGTTAATGGAATTCCGAATCTTGGAAAATACTGTTCATACAATGTTCTTACTACCATCTGTGCAGTGATATTTTTAAGAGGATAGACTTCAGGCCACCTGGTGAAACGGTCCACGATCGTTAATAAATACGTGAATCCTTCTGCTGGCTGGAGTGGTCCGACTATGTCTATATGAATGTGTTCGAGCCTTCCTGTTGGCGCCTTAAATTTTTCAACTGGGGATTTAGTATGTCTATAAATCTTGGCTTTCTGGCATTCTATGCATGTTTTCGCCCATAAATTAATTTCGCTGTTCATCCTAGGCCAAAAGTATCTTCCTGTTATCAGCTTTCTTGTACTTCGAATACCTGGATGTGCTAAATTATGTACAATGTTAAAAACTTCTCGTCGTAGAGTTTTTGGAATGAACGGTCTGTCTCTACCCGTTGAACATTCTAGCCAAATTTTATTACTTGTTAAAGGTACATCTTTTTCTATTAATCTTATTCTTGAATTTCTACCAGAATCTTCCATTAAATGCTTCAATTCTAAATCATCTTTCTGTTCTTCCGCAATAATTTCTAAATCTATTTTCTTTTCTTTAATCGCGTCACAATCCTTACTATCTGTCTCTACTCGGGATAATGTATCCGTTACTACGTTAGCTTTTCCTTTGATATATCTAATATCCGACGTAAATTGCGTAATGTAATCCAACTGTCTCGCCTGTCTTGGACTTCTTTCAGCTTTTGTCCATATTGCCGAAGTTAGCGGCTTGTGGTCTGTGAAAATTGCAAACTCACGACCTTCCAGAAAATGTCTAAAATGTTTAATTGCCAAATATATGGCTAAAAGTTCTCTATCGAAGGTTGAATATTTCGATTCCGCGGCGCTTAATTTTTTCGAATAAAATGCTAGTGGTTCAGGCCCATTTTTGCCTGTTTGCTCCAGCATTGCTCCTACAGCCACATTCGATGCATCAACTGTTAAATTAAAAATTGCGTTCTCAGAGGGATGAACTAATAGAGTTGCTGAAGTAAATGCGTTCTTAGCTTTGACAAAAGCGTCCTCGCATTCCTTTGTCCACTCTAAATTCTTCACTTTCTTACCTTTTTTAAGCTCTTTGGCTAAATGACTATGAATTGGACTTAATATTTCTGCTAGTCGAGGAATGAATCTATGGAAGTAGTTTATTATTCCTATAAACTGTTGTGCCTCTTTTATCGATTTGGGTGACGGAAAATTTCTAATTAATTTAACTCTGTCTTCTGATGGAAGTATTCCGTCCTTTGTAATTTTGTGGCTTAAAAATTCCAATGTATGAACACCAAAGAGACATTTCCCTGGATTAATGTTGATTCCAAATTTTTCAAGTCTTCCAAAAACTTTTTCCAAATGAGCTTTGTGCTCTTCTTCGTCCTTGCTTGCTACAAGAATGTCATCAATGTAAACAAAAATAAATTCTAGTCCGTTTAGTACTTGATCCATAAAACGTTGAAAAGTTTGGGCAGCGTTCCTAAGACCGAAGGGCATTCGAGTAAATTCGAATAAACCGAAAGGTGTAGTAATAGCTGTCTTGAAAATATCTTCCTCTGCCATAGGTATATGGTGATATGCTCTAACCAAATCAATTTTCGAAAATACCGTGCACCCATTCAAATTCAACGTGAAATTTTGGATGTGTGGAATTGGGTACCTATCTGGGACTGTTATTGCATTAAGTCTTCTATAATCACCGCAAGGTCGCCAGTCTGAACAGTTCTTTTTCGGTACCATATGTAAAGCAGAAGAAGCCGAGGAAGAGGATGGTCTACATAAACCTAACTTAATCATATGGTCAAATTCCAATTTTGCTATTTTGAATTTATTGTTGTCAAGTCTTCTAGGTCTGGAAAAAGGTAACTGACCTTTTGTTTGGACAGAGTGTACTATGTTAGATAATTCAGCTCCTGTATCTATTAGAAACTTAAATTTATTTTCTCTATCAAAAACAAAAAGTCTACAGGACTTTCTTGGAATAACATTTTTACAACACGCTGAAGGGATACTTA
The DNA here is from genome assembly GCA_949987705.1 of Thereva unica. Lineage (NCBI taxonomy): Eukaryota > Metazoa > Arthropoda > Insecta > Diptera > Therevidae > Thereva > Thereva unica. The sequence continues at coordinate 100,936,356 of OX465281.1, forward strand.
GTTTTTTGAATTATTATAATTACATGGTTTAACACATCTTTTGGCATTATCTCCAAATTTAAAGTGAAACCAGCAAAAAGGCTTATTATTTTCTTTATGTCTGCTATTTGAACGACTTCTACTTATTGATCTAAATCCGTGTTGAAAATTATTATTTTTATTATTAATAGTAAGTCTCTTGACTAAATTTGCTAAATCTTCAATTTTATTCTCTAGTAAAGTTATTTTCTTTTTTACATCAAGGCTATTTATGCTGAAATCTTCTTTGTTCAGGAAAGGATTTGCCGAATTGTTACCGATTGCCGAAATGAATTTAAATTTAGATGCTTCGAAAATCTTGTCTGCTAACAATATCAAATCTTGAATATTCTGCTTTCCAGATGCCATTAGCGCAATATTTATATCCGAAGGCAGTTTCCGCATCCATAACTTCTTAATTAATTCTTTCCCTAAATGTGTTGATGTTCCAGCCAAAATTTCCATTGATCGGTAGAAGTCTGACGGTTTTCTGTCTCCCATCTCCGAGTTGCATAAGAGCTGCTCCAAACTAATTCTCTTCGGATTCCGTGAAGCGTTGAATCAAGGTTGATTTAAGGGCCTCGTACTTGCCTTCCTGAGGTGGGTTTTGTATGCAATCCAAAACATTCATAATTATTTCTAAGGGTAGCGCCTGGATGACATGCTCGTATTTCGTATCATCCAGCCTAACTCCCTTAGAATGAAATTGGCTTTCCGCCAAAACAAACCATGCTTCTGGACACGGTGACCAAAAGGAGGGTAGTTTAACGGAAGAAGCGTTGATTTCACTATTGGTAAAGGTATCTCCCGAATTTTGCACACTCATAATTTTAACACTATATACGCACTAACGTAACACGAAATTAACTTAAAATCAAAGAAAAGAGTTTCGATTCACTTAAAATTCGCGGAACTTCTTATAAATTAATTTCGCGGACGAAAGCGTTGACGGAGGACTCAAATTTTAAAACCGACCGTTAAATAAGGAAAATTTCGATTTTTAAAAGAAAAGATAATATAAATCAATTAAAGAAGAGAAATTAAATGAGAAATCCACTACTACCAGGAAAAGTTTTGTATTTTAAAAAGAAAAATTTTTGTGTTTTGTTTTTTTTTTTAAAAAGAAATTAAAAAAAAGTGAAAATTATTAATTTAAAATGAAATTAACTTCCCTTAAAAGTTTTATTAAATCTTCTTTCTTCTCCTCTCTTAAGTGTGTTCTTTCTTCTTTTTTTTTTAAAAACCTTCTTCTTAAAATTGTTCTTTTCTTTTTTCTTCTTATGAATTTTCTATTTTACTTTTGGAACATATTCTTTTTTTTTAAATTTTGAAATTTTCCTTTGCAGGAAAAATATTCTTCTTTCTTGTTTCGGGGTCACCAGATGATGTGGGGGCCTAGACTCCTTAACTCCACATTTACATTATTTTGGGGTTCCTCTCCACATCATAATAGTTTATAATTGTTTTAGTAAATAAACTATTTATTTTGTAGCGATTTAAAAATATTTTTATTTAAGTTATTTTTATTTTAAGTTAAACGACTTTACATGCGGTTGAATTATACAACCGGAACTTTTAACGATAAAAACTTCCAACTAATACATGAGTTACTATTTTGCATGTTAAACGTTCAACGAAAACTTTATTACTAATACATTCTATTTTTTATTTTACATGTCAAATCAATTCGTGTACCTATGTTTTATACATTCAATACTTGTACAGTGTAAGCGTACGTGATTGTGATTTCCCTAAAGTGTATTTCCAAAGTAGTAGTGAAAATCTAAACCGATGACGTAACGCACACTGTACTCCAAAATTGTAAGTACATATATTTGAATTCGATAACTAACAACAAAAACTCATAATAAGAGAAACATAAAATTAATGCGTAGCGACTGGTACACAGATGACCGGAAAGGTGGCGGGGGAGCCAAAATGTGAGTTTTAGGGGGTTAAACGTGTTTTTTTGCGATTTCTGAGAAAAGTAGACCTCCTATCGAAAAATGTTAAATGTAAACATTGTAGATAATTAAAAGATCTAGAGCTTTTCTGCCGTGCAAAGGACAAAAGACCTAAATGCAAAAAGCTCGATTTGAGTAAAACGCGTTTCAAGTGTTTTTTTGTTACTTTCTGTAAAATAAGAAAATGAAAATGAAGTTTATTCAAATTATCTAAACTTAGATAATTTGAATAAACTTCATTTGCATTTTCTTATTTTACGGAAAGTAACAAAAAAACACTTGAAACGCGTTTTACTCAAATCGAGGTTTTTGCATTTAGGTCTTTTGTCCTTTGCACGGCAGTTTTGTTCAAACCATTTTTCGACATAACCTCGAAAAATGGAGAAAAACGTCAAAAACCGAGTTTTTCGTTTATCATTTTTATCTTTCACAAAAATGATCCAATTTTAATGAAATTTGAGGAAAATGTAGATTTTCATGTTTCGAAAAGGCCCAATTTTTTTCAAAGCGCTTGGTTGTGTAGTTTTGTTTTTATGACCTTAATTTAAAAAAAAGGCCCCATTTTCAATCAAAAAAGTTGGCGAACGAATTTTTGATTTTGAAAATTTTGAAGACGGTTTTTTTTCGTTGAATCCTCTACTTTAAGATGGTGTAAAAAAATGATAGTGTCACAATAGCAAAACATCGAGAAAAATTCGAAAAATCAAAAACCTCCTTTTTCAAGTATCGATTTTTCCGTAAACTTCGCTAATTCTTTATCTCTTTTTGACATAAAGCTTTAAGAGTGGCTCAAAACTGTAAATTTAATGTAATATATTATAAGGGAACTTCAGGGTACAGTTCACCCAAGAAAGCAAGGAAAAAATTACAGTTTTAGGCCAAAAAAAATATTTCTACGTATTGTGATTTCTTATACATTAAAACTTACTGGTAGAACCCAGCACTCGACATTCGAGCACCATTTTCTAAGTCTATAAGTCTTCAATAACAAAATTTTTCGAGAAAAATAAAACAGAATTGAAAAATGAAACAAATTTTTTATAGTTGGAAAAAGCAATGCCAAAAAACCAACTTTTATTATTTCCTAATGTCACATATTACATTTTATTGTATTACACTCAACTGGCTGCTAAATACAATTGCCCATGAGTAAAGACTATGCCGTGTTTAAATAATAAGTGTGTTCGCGTACTCGGATGCTGTTATGTTGTAAAAGAATTATTCATACCTCATTTTTTTGGAGAGATGCTGTTGATCATGAAACTCGACACATTTTTCAATCTCTTGAGAATCTTCAATAAAGTCATCGACTTCGTGAAGGTCCTCAAGCTCATCACAATCTTCATTATTAATAATCTTCTCCGAATCGCTGAGATCTTCCATTGGTTGATTTTCAGAATTTGAACAGTTGTTGGCTCCGGTACAATTGGAACATAAAAGGGAGCATTTTACTCCCTGCTTTCGACAGCCACATCTTTTACTATCACAACCAGTTTCACAGCTGCAGCAGATAGATTTAAGCAAACTTTCAGGAATTAATTTCTTTTCGGTAAATTTAGGTATTATTCCGTTTAAATGGGTTTTCGACCCCCAATCTGTAGCTTTCAGTTAGTTACTCGCAATAGTACTTCATTTATCCATCATCAAATATGTAGTATCAGATAAATCTTCTAACTATACCTTCATAAACTCAAAAAATCATTTTATTAGGCAATAAATTAAATAAAAAGAAGTGCGCGGGCCTGCCTAAAACTGTAATTTTTTCCGTGCTTTCTTGGGTGAAATAGTTGTTTAAACAAATTTTTTCACATCTGAAACTGTTACCTGAAGTTCCCTTATAATATATTACATTAAATTTTCAGTTTTGCGCCACTCTTAAAACTTTATGTCAAAGAGAGATAAAGAATTAGCAAAGTTTACGGAAAAATCGGTATTTGAAAAAGGATGTTTTTGGTTTTTCGAATTTTTCTCGATGTTTTGCTATTGTGACACTATCATTTTTTTACAAAATCTTAAAGTAGAGGATTCAACGAAAAAAAACCCGTCTTCAAAATTTTCAAAATCAAAAATTCGTTCGCCAACTTTGTAACGGTCAGTTTTGCCTAAATATCTACTTGACTAAAAATTACTGTGGGGAAGAAAATCGAGTAGTGGGTTGGGAACAAAAAGGTAGGCGGGGAGAAATGAAAAAAACAGAAAATGGGGAGGCAGAAAAAATTAGGAGGAAAGGGGGTTGAATTTTTTTAAGTTGGGAGGAAAATTTCTTTATATATCGGAAAGGACAAATAAAGTTACAAGTTTGTTTGAATAATAATATTCAAAATTAAAAGAAGAAAAGAAAATTCCCTACCGCAAGCGAAAACAAAAAATTTTGTAACTTTGAACTGCGAAAGTTATTCAATAAAATTGATGCTACAAGGGCTCTGAATGAATGCGGCGGACTGACTGAAGGATGTCTCATGGTGTGTTCATTGAATTACGATAGGTCATCTAGAGAGGAACAGAAATACGTGTGGTCCCACCCACAATAAGAGGAAGAAGATTGGTGTGGACGGGTGCAGGCAAACGTCAACGATTATCCTGGTCATAGAGACGTGGAAGAGGAATGTGGTTTTAAGTAGCGGGAGGCAGATTTGTTTTGGTCAGTATCCCATTGATGACAACTGAAGTTTTTTTGGGTGGAGGAAGTGCCCGAGCTGGTTGTGGTGACATGGATGGTGGTAATCTGTGTTTATTTGAATAATCTCTTGGTTAACTTATTTACTGAACAAGTCATACACATTTGGTTATTTGACTAGTTGCTTACCTGGTTATATACACTAATAATGAGAAATGGTTGCTTGTTGAAGGAAGTTGAAGGCATATATTGCGTACGTTTTTATAGAATCTAATTTATGAAAATGGTGGTCGTATCTTATTACCAGTGAGGGTTTTTGGTTACATTTTTTCCGTGAATACACCACTATATAAAAGGAAAAATATATATAAACCATAAATAGAAAAAATAATAAACAAAAAGAGAACAAAAAACACACAAAATACACTAAAATAAAATAAACCAATAATTTTCATGCTTAATTTAATACCTTTATTACTAAAATAATCATTTTAATCGTAGTTAGTATTAACTTTATAATCTTATTTATAATTATTTATGGATTTATTTTAATTATTTATGAATTTATTTTGCTCCTTGTTGGAGGTATTTTATTCTTTTGTTGTTTCTGGGCAATATGTTCTTCATGAAATTAAACCTGTGTGAGTGAATTTGTAAAAATACGAGGCGTGTTTGGTACCAATACGGCGCGTGTTTTAAAGATTTTTTTTTGAACGAAATTGTCTAGACACATGTAATAGTAGAACAAAAATTTGGTTTGTGTTGCATCTGGCATATATTGATTATTGTCATAACTTCTTCTCGTATTATTGTGTTGTCCTTTTTTTCTTAAATAAAACAAAAAAACAAAAAAATTTATAATGAGTAACATAAATTGTTAAATTTTTTTGGTGGAATGGTTGAGGGGGGGATCATTTCTTTTCAGGGTTTGACGCGGCTCAGGCGATGACCTGAGAATGATGGACGGAAGTCAAAGTTGCACAGACACAGGTAAGTGGTGAACCAACCGCGGTAAGCCCCGGCCACACACCCCACGACCCCTCCGGCGAGCTAGCTAACTCCGTGTGGCCGGCGTAGGAGTTCCGGATTTTCTTTGTATTTCTTATGTATGGTGTTGGCTCCTTGGCCATTCTCTTCAGGGCTTATGGCTAAGGGGGTGACACCTCGCATAAGTGGCGCCCAATAAATGGTCGCGCCATTATGCTGTTACATAAATGGCGCCCAACGAAGCTTTTAAAGCCCGTTGACGGTCCTACACGGACCCTGAAGTTTAAATTTTTTTTGGTTTAATACCACTTGTGCCTTCACGGACAATGTTTTTTTTTTTTCGTCTATGGTTCACCACTGTTACCCAGCGCTCGCTGTGGGCTAAGGTAGTACCGCGAGGCCTTAGCCCTTGTCTATTTTTTCGAATTTTTTTTCAGCATCCTTGTCCAAATTCTATGTGAATTTTTCTTTGTTTTCGCCTTTAGGCCTACCCTTTATCTTCTGCGGTGACTTCTTCGTTTTGGAGTAGCTTCGAACCATGCTGACCTGCACGGCTTGCTAACAAGCGGTGTTCGCTTGGCTATGCGTGCAGGTGTAGTAGTGGTTCATCACTGTCCTGTTTCTAGGGTCGGCGACTCTGGTATCAGGCGTGATACCGCCTGCCACTGCGTCGGTCCTTGAACAGGATCCTCTTTTAATTTTCCTGGTGGAAGTTGAAGTTGGGGCAAGGGCTTAACCGTCTTTGGTAACAGGCGTGTTAACGCCTGCCACTGCGCCCCTTGTTCCTTCTGAAGGTCCATCCAGCTTTTTAAATTTTAATTTTTTGTTTACGTCCTGAGGTTTTTCCGTCTGGTTCATCCCAACTGATTGATTTTCCGAAAGGTAGCTCAGTTGTGGTTGAACAGCGGATTCCCAAAATTTTTTTATTTTTTGAAGAAGTTTCCCTTTCGTGACTATGCGATTTTGAATTTTCGTTTCCGTCCTTCGTTCCGGGTTTACCTGAAGCTGGGTCGGCGACCTGGATGACGCTTGGTGATGACTATGCTTCATAGTTTTCACCAACTGCCAACGAGGCCATCGACATGCGGGAGCCCTGAGGGGATTGGTGTCTGCCTCAACCATTCCTCACACATATTGAATTAAAGCATATAACCACTCTTAGACACTAATCTATATAGACACTCATACACACTAACATATATATATACACTAATCGGCGTTGATTTTGATTTCTAGTTACACGCATATAGTAACAATATTTCTTTGATTGGTTAATAGGCACCGGTTGTTACACTAATCGGTGGTGATTTTGTTCTTTGGGTTAGTCTGATTTTTTTTCTTTCCGCGTCTGTTTCATCTACATCAAGTATAAAGAAATCAGTATGGAACTTCGTAGTGGAAAGACTGCTACCCCAGTACCCAGTAATAGTGATCTTCCAGACAGATCCCAAGACGCGCAAGCTACTGAATCGAATGGGTCTGAACCCACTCCTTCGCTGGAGGAGCAAATCGCGCAATTGCGACAAGTCCTAGATACACTTTTAATTCAGCAGCGACCTGTTGCGGTTCCGATAAACCCTTGTGGTTCTCGGGATCAATTTTCTTTACCTGCCATGACACCACCTGCGGACCTCAGGCTGACCTCGTTATCAGGGACCCAGCATCGCAAGTCTCCGGTTACGTTCTGGAATTTAAAGTTCTCCGGCGAGGACAGATTGTTGTCGGCGGAGGAATTTCTGTTCCGGGTGGAACTGAAGGCTCGCGATGATGGGGTCGAACTATCGGAAGTCTGCCGACATTTCTCGTCGATGCTGTCGGGACGAGCTACCGATTGGTACTGGTCCCAGTTTCGACGAAAATTCGTAGATCCGGATTGGGCGACGATAAAATTGCAATTTGTAAGTTATTTCCGAACGCGAGAGTCCGATGAGGAACTGATCCTCCAAATGATGGATACCAAGCAACACTCGCTTTCTTTTGATGACTTTTCTGCTCAATTGCTGTCGTTGCACAATAGAATGAATAAGCCGATGTCGGAACACGGTTTGATGGGAATCGTGATTCGTAACTTAAACTACACGTTAGGTTCGGCGATAATAGGACAGAATTTTGACAGCATGCAACAGTTGCGTGAGACTTGCGTTCGAGTCGAACGCTGGCAGAAGCTGAAGCGCGTAGAGCGTAGGCCTGATCGGCAGCTACACGAGGTTGAATATCCATCTTCGTACCCTCCTGAACAGTTATACCCGGTCTCACCAGCCCCCGAAGTGAACGAAATGACGGCGTCGCGTCAGAACCAGACGAATCCACGATCGCTCCGATGTTGGAATTGCCAGCAACCGGGCCATCCATTTATGGACTGCCCATCTGAGACTCGTGGCCTATTTTGCTACAAGTGTGGCAAGCCAGGAGTCGTCACGCCAGTGTGCCCCACCTGTCAGGGAAACCGGAGCGGGGGTGCGAGACCGTACGGGAGTCCGCGCCCGAGCTAAGCTCGCCCGTGTTCCCTACCCATTCTACCTATACACCTGATATGACTATCATCAGCGACTTTACGTCAACTGATGCTCTTCCTGTTTTTCCCTCTGAGGAGGTTAAACTTTCATTCCTTTCCCGTTGGAAGAGATATATCTCCACTCGTGCCCGCATCTTTTCGGAGCCACCTTTCGTGGACTCCCTCACTTCCAAGCGCACCCCTCCCCAAATTAGAGTACGAGCTAAGGAGAAGCGACAATGTTTGCAGAAAATTGTTTCTGCCTTCATCTCGGATTCGTCAGATCCTCGTCTGTTTACGAAGGTCCTCATAGCTAACGAGGAAGTGGTTGGGTTGTTGGACAGTGGTGCCACTGTTAGCTGTTTGGGAAGAGATGCCGAAGCGTTTCTAGCTAGTCATCCCGAAGTGACAGTCTGCACTTTGCACTCTGTAGTGCATACTGCGGACGGGGCTCCGCAGAGACTTTGCGGTTATATTCGAGTTCCGATATCCTTTGGAGGAAGGACCCGTGATATAACCATCTATGTGGTGCCCAGTCTCAGCCAGAGACTGTACCTAGGGATGGATTTTTGGAATCTTTTCGGCCTAGCTCCTCAAATAGTCGGCGAGATAAACGCTCCATCCGTGTCTGCAAAAATGCACGACTTAACGTCCACGCAATGCGAACGGTTGGAACGCGTCAAGGCCAGATTTCCCTCTTTCGATGTCTTCGGACTGGGGAAGACTAACCTGGAGGAACACATCATTGACACTGGTGACTCAGTTCCCATTAAACAGAGGCATTATCCGGTCTCACCCGCTGTACAACAGCTGATGTATGGTGAGTTAGACAGGATGCTGTCGCTGGGTGTGATTGAGCCATCAAATAGTCCCTGGAATTCTCCAGTGGTGTTGGTTCGTAAACCAGGTAAGGTCCGCCTGTGCCTTGACTCTCGCAAGGTGAACAGTGTCACTATCAAAGACGCCTATCCTCTTCCACACATTGATGGTCTTCTTGGTCGTCTTCAAGACACCAAGTTCATCACGAGCTTAGACCTGAAGGACGCCTTCTGGCAAATCCCTTTAGAGAAGAAGTCGCGAGAGCGGACAGCTTTTACTGTCCCTGGTCGTCCACTGTACCAGTTCACAGTTATGCCTTTCGGCTTATGTAACGCCCCACAGCGCATGTGTCGCTTGATGGATAAGACCATCCCGGGCCATTTACGTGAAAACGTTTTTGTCTATCTGGACGACCTGCTCATTGTTTCACCTGACTTTGACTCCCACCTAAAGCTTCTGGACGAAGTCGCCAGCTGTCTCCGTCGTGCGGGGTTAACTATCAATTTATCTAAAAGCAAATTTTGCGTGACTGAAGTCAAGTATCTCGGCTTCATAATCGGTGATGGGACTCTGAAAACCGATCCTAATAAGGTGACGGCCATCATGGACTTCCCAACTCCGAAGTCTCATAAGCAGACCCGGAGGTTTTTGGGTATGACCGGATGGTATCAGCGTTTCATACCCAATTATGCTAGCGTGGCTTCTCCAATCACGGATTGTTTGAAGTCTAAATCTTTTAGTTGGACTGATGAGGCCCAGCAGGCGTTCGAGACCTTGAAAAAGCTGATGACGGAAGCTCCTCTTTTAGTCACTCCAGATTTTTCTAAGCCTTTCTATATTCAGTGCGATGCCAGCAGGACTGGTGTAGGTAGTGTGCTTTTTCAAAAGGACATGGATGGAGGAGAACATCCGATTGCTTATATGTCCAAGAAATTGAACGGAGCACAACGGAACTACACCATTACTGAGCTCGAATGCTACGCAGCCGTGCTGAGTATAAAGAAGTTTAGAGCGTATGTTGAGGGACAGACTTTCACGGTCATTACTGACCATGCAAGTCTAAAATGGCTCATGAGCCAGAAGGAGCTGAACGGTCGTTTAGCCCGGTGGAGTCTTAAGCTTCAGGGGTTCGACTTTACAATCGAACATCGTAAAGGCACCCACAATGTGGTTCCCGATGCCTTGTCACGCATGGATTGCGTTGACGAATTGTCCCTGTGCTTCGACGTGGACTTAAATGCCCCGTCTTTCAAGTCCCCTGAATATCTTCGTCTGGGTGATAGCCTCAGGCAAGCCTCACCGCAGCTACCAGACCTGCGAGTTGAAGATGGGTACGTTTTCAAGCGTACATCACCACGTACTGGAAACCCGATTGCTGACGATCTGACATGGAAGTTGTGGATTCCAATGGAATTGACCGCGTCTCTCGTGGAGTCTTCTCATTCGCCTCCCCAAGCGTCGCATGGTGGAGTAGGGAAAACCCTAGCCCGATTGCGATGTAAGTACTTTTGGCCAGGTATGGCAAAACAAGTTCGGGAATTCATCGCCAAGTGTGATGTCTGCAAAACCACCAAAGCCCCCAGCTCAGTACTTCGACCACCTATGGGAAACCCCATGGATGTGTCGAGGCCGTTCCAATTTTTATACGTCGATTTCTTAGGTCCTTATCCCAGGTCGAAGAAAGGCCACACGGCAGTATTTGTTGTATTGGATGCATTCACCAAGTTTGTCTTCCTGCACCCCGTGTCCGCTGAGACCACGGCGGTGTCCGTCAAGTTTCTCGAGCAAACTATCTTTCATACCTTTGGAGTTCCTGAAACGGTCTTCTCCGACAATGGTCGGCAATTCACCTCCAAAGAGTTTGCTAAATTGTTGACCGACTATGGCGTACAACATGTGCGCACGGCTGTATATTCGCCTCACCCTAACGCTTCCGAGCGGGTGAATAGATCCATCCTAACCGCCATTAGGGCGTATTTAAAGGAGGATCATCGTGAGTGGGATAGACATCTGTCGTCCATAGAATGTGCTCTTCGTAGTACCCACCACGAGGCGATCGGCATGTCCCCGTATCAGGCCCTGTTTGGTAGCCATATGATCCTGCACGGATCAGCATATCCAGTCCTGAAGAAACTGAACGTTTTACAGGAGGGTGACATAGCTTTTCTACCATTGACGGACAAAATGCAGATGCTTCGTGAGCGGATTGCTGTTAATTTAGCCGCCGCACACATCAGACATAAAACCCAATACAACTTGCGGTGTCGTGTGGGCAGTTTTCGTCCCGGAGATGAGGTCTACCGGAGAACTTTCTGGGTGAGTAACCGAGCGGGTCGTTTTAGTGCCAAATTGGCACCCCGGTTTCTGAAAGCTCGGATACGTAAAAAAATTGGAACCAGCTTGTACGAGCTGGAGGATTTGGGAGGTAAGAGCATAGGGGTATATCACGGCAAGGACCTACGTCGGTGATTTCCTCAAGGTTCCATCTTCATTTTTTTTACTCTTCGGTCAGTCTGGAGAAGGTCTCTCGGCGAACTGGGTGTCTGTCGTTTCACCGGGATGAGTCGAAGGCAATATGGCATTGCTGGAGGTTGTGCCGATGGAGCGAAAGCACCCTGGGTTTGTGTGAGAATGTTTGGAGACGTATAGATAACAGTAGGGGGACAATGTGGTATTGTCTTCCGCCTGATATTTGTACATTCAGATATTCCTCCGGGAGGTTTTTCAGGCTGATCATCCCGACAATACGGTTGTGACCGTACGCCCAATTTTTTTTTCACTCCGTAAGGAGACGACTCTGTTGAGAACCTGAACAGCCCGGCTATCTCAGTCTGGAGAGCATGAGCCTCTTAATCTCAGGGGATGAGTCGAGACCCACGTTGATCTTACCCGAAGCTCACTACAGAGAAAAAACTGTCCGTTTTTTTCGGCTCCTCACTGCCTCGCGAGTCGGCCTCGTGGACCCGAGGGTATGTAACGGTCAGTTTTGCCTAAATATCTACTTGACTAAAAATTACTGTGGGGAAGAAAATCGAGTAGTGGGTTGGGAACAAAAAGGTAGGCGGGGAGAAATGAAAAAAACAGAAAATGGGGAGGCAGAAAAAATTAGGAGGGGTTGAATTTTTTTAAGTTGGGAGGAAAATTTCTTTATATATCGGAAAGGACAAATAAAGTTACAAGTTTGTTTGAATAATAATATTCAAAATTAAAAGAAGAAAAGAAAATTCCCTACCGCAAGCGAAAACAAAAAATTTTGTAACTTTGAACTGCGAAAGTTATTCAATAAAATTGATGCTACAAGGGCTCTGAATGAATGCGGCGGACTGACTGAAGGATGTCTCATGGTGTGTTCATTGAATTACGATAGGTCATCTAGAGAGGAACAGAAATACGTGTGGTCCCACCCACAATAAGAGGAAGAAGATTGGTGTGGACGGGTGCAGGCAAACGTCAACGATTATCCTGGTCATAGAGACGTGGAAGAGGAATGTGGTTTTAAGTAGCGGGAGGCAGATTTGTTTTGGTCAGTATCCCATTGATGACAACTGAAGTTTTTTTGGGTGGAGGAAGTGCCCGAGCTGGTTGTGGTGACATGGATGGTGGTAATCTGTGTTTATTTGAATAATCTCTTGGTTAACTTATTTACTGAACAAGTCATACACATTTGGTTATTTGACTAGTTGCTTACCTGGTTATATACACTAATAATGAGAAATGGTTGCTTGTTGAAGGAAGTTGAAGGCATATATTGCGTACGTTTTTATAGAATCTAATTTATGAAAATGGTGGTCGTATCTTATTACCAGTGAGGGTTTTTGGTTACATTTTTTCCGTGAATACACCACTATATAAAAGGAAAAATATATATAAACCATAAATAGAAAAAATAATAAACAAAAAGAGAACAAAAAACACACAAAATACACTAAAATAAAATAAACCAATAATTTTCATGCTTAATTTAATACCTTTATTACTAAAATAATCATTTTAATCGTAGTTAGTATTAACTTTATAATCTTATTTATAATTATTTATGGATTTATTTTAATTATTTATGAATTTATTTTGCTCCTTGTTGGAGGTATTTTATTCTTTTGTTGTTTCTGGGCAATATGTTCTTCATGAAATTAAACCTGTGTGAGTGAATTTGTAAAAATACGAGGCGTGTTTGGTACCAATACGGCGCGTGTTTTAAAGATTTTTTTTTGAACGAAATTGTCTAGACACATGTAATAGTAGAACAAAAATTTGGTTTGTGTTGCATCTGGCATATATTGATTATTGTCATAACTTCTTCTCGTATTATTGTGTTGTCCTTTTTTTCTTAAATAAAACAAAAAAACAAAAAAATTTATAATGAGTAACATAAATTGTTAAATTTTTTTGGTGGAATGGTTGAGGGGGGGATCATTTCTTTTCAGGGTTTGACGCGGCTCAGGCGATGACCTGAGAATGATGGACGGAAGTCAAAGTTGCACAGACACAGGTAAGTGGTGAACCAACCGCGGTAAGCCCCGGCCACACACCCCACGACCCCTCCGGCGAGCTAGCTAACTCCGTGTGGCCGGCGTAGGAGTTCCGGATTTTCTTTGTATTTCTTATGTACGGTGTTGGCTCCTTGGCCATTCTCTTCAGGGCTTATGGCTAAGGGGGTGACACCTCGCATAAGTGGCGCCCAATAAATGGTCGCGCCATTATGCTGTTACAACTTTTTTGATTGAAAATGGGGCCTTTTTTTTAAATTAAGGTCATAAAAACAAAACTACACAACCAAGCGCTTTGAAAAAAATTGGGCCTTTTCGAAACATGAAAATCTACATTTTCCTCAAATTTCATTAAAATTGGATCATTTTTGTGAAAGATAAAAATGATAAACGAAAAACTCGGGTTTTGACGTTTTTCTCCATTTTTTGAGGTTATGTCGAAAAATTGTTTGAACAAAAGCTCTAGATCTTTTAATTATCTACAATGTTCACATTTAACATTTTTCGATAGGAGGTCTACTTTTCTCAGAAATCGCAAAAAAAAATTTAACCCCTAAAGCTCACATATTGGCTCCCCCGCCCCCTTTCCGGTCATCTGCTGCGGTGCTCTCGATTTTTCCTTGTTTAAGTAGCATTTATCCTAAATTTTCCCACCTTCCATATACTGCTAAGAATTTTTCTAGTTTTTGGCTTTTCAAAAGCGTATCTGCACTGGTCTATTAGTGCAAATAAAAGCTAATTTATCAATCAAAATGAATATTTCATTTCACTCCTTTTTGACGTGACAACGTCTATTAAAACGATGAACGCCGGCTGCATGCACGAAAAATGATGACTCATTGTCCCGTTATGTCCCGTTATGTCCCGTTATCTCCCGAAGTAATTTTAAAAATTTGATCGTAGTAATCTTAAAAATTTGATTAAAATTGTCAATATTAATTAGATTAAATTTGTCAAATTGTCAACAATAAGCAAAGCAAGCCAAACACTCTGTCTCCTAACTGGGTGCCGGTGTATAAGAAAATAGTGAACATTACACTGACGAAAACTGTGAAATGCAAACGAAAACAGTTTCCTTGCGTTCCTGCTTGTGCTATTACCATTCACAAGTCGCAAGGTGGGACGTTTACTGTTATTATCTATAATATAAAAAGAAGTCGGGTTTTCCTTCCAGACGCTATAATTAGAGAACGCATGATCCGATTTCCACGGTTTTGCATTCGTTGGAAAGGTCTCGGGCTCCGTGAGGTTTATAGCAAAAAAATTTCAACAGAAAAGCAGGCGTTTGGTCCATAGCAGCCATCTCAAGAGGGCGGATTACCATTTTCTTTACAACCCCTCGACATGGATATCAAATGAAAGGTTATGGTAAGTAGAACACCAAAAGCAATATAGTATACTCAATATATCGTTTGGTCCATGGCAGTCATCACAAGAGAGCAGATGACCATTTTCTTCACAACCCATTCGAAATGGGTATCCAATGAAAGAGTATGATAAGTAGAACAATATAAGCAATATAGTATACTCAATATGTCGCTTGGTCCATAGCGGCCACCTCAAGAATGCGGATTACCATTTTCTTCACAACACCTTCGACATGGATATCGAATGAAAGAGTATGATAAGTAGAACACCATAGGCAATAAAGTATACTCAATATATCGTTTGGTCCATGGCGATCATCTCAAGCGGGCGGTTTACCATTTTCTTCACAACCCCTTCGAGATGGGTATCAAATGAGAGAGTATGATAAGTAGAACACATAAGCAATATAGTATACTCAATATATCGTTTGGTCCATAGCGGCCATCTCCAGAGGTTGGATTACCATTATCTTCACACCTCTCGATATGGATTTCAAATGAAAGGGTATGATAAGTAGAACACCATAAGCAATATAGTATACTCAATATATCGTTTGGTCCATGGCGGTCATCTCAAGAGGGAGGATGATCATTTTCTTCACTACCCCCTCGACATTGGTATCAAATGAAAGGGCATTATAAGAAGAATGCCATAGACTATGTCTTTAGATTCATGGCGGCCATCTCAAGAGGGCGGATTGCCATTTTCTTCACAACACCCGAGACATGGGTATCAAATGAAAGGCTATGAAAAGTAGAACACCATAAGCAATATAGTATACTCAATTTATAATTTGGTCCATGGCAGCCATCTCAAAAGGGCGGTTTACCATTTTCTTCACAACTCCTTCTAGATGGGTATCAAATGAAAGAGTATGATAAGTAGAACAATATAAGCAATATAGTATACTCAATATATCGTTTGGTCCATAGCGGCCATCTCAAGAGGGCGGATTACCATTTTCTTCACAACCCCTTTGAGATGGGTATCAAATGAGAGTATGATAAGTAGAACACCATATGCAATATAGTATACTCAATATATCGTTTGGTCCATAGCGGCCATCTCAAGAGTGCGGATTAATATTTTCTTCACAACCCCTTCGACATGGGTATCAAATGAAAGAGTATGATAAGTAGAACACCATAGGCAATATAGTATACTCAATATATCATTTGGTCCATGGCGGTCATCTCCCGAAATCAATTTTCCCAGATTTGTTCTTTTTTCACTATAGCTTTTTCCTATCGCAGACTGTGTCCTCATAATCTTATTTTATTGAAAGGCGTTGCAACGCACGCGGGTTTTTGCTAGTTTAATATAAATGATTCAATTTTATTCATAAAAGTATGCAATCATTTCATCAATGTTTTCTCATGACGTTGTCACGTTAAACTATCGTCCGTAAACCCTCTTTACAGACAACAATTTTTTTTGTATCCATATAAAATAATGATAATTTAATATAAATCATTGATTTATCTATAAGTAGATGCGTAATCATGGGACCTGCGAGGATGGCGGGTGTTGGTGTTTGGCGGCGCTGGCGTCTGCTTTCTTTTTGCGGTTTGTTCTTTCGGTAAAACTTGCAATATTTGGAAGCTTTGGTTTGGAGATTCGATAATACATAATAAAAAAGCTGAGGGTTATCGATGATGGAAATAAAGTGTACATAAGAAGGTATTTTCTTGGAACATTAAAATGAAGTTGGCTGGGGCGCGGTGCCGTATACAAATTTGAGATATCGAATCTCATGATTTTTCAGTTTTCGGACTTTTTGATTTTATGAGACTTATTTGCATTAGTAAGCGAAAAGTCCATTTGCAACGCAAAGGAATGGGAGGGGGAGGGGTGTCGAAACACCGTTTTGAAACTATTTCTCTTTATGTTTTTTGGTGGCTGATTATGAAAATCAGCAGGAAATTTTAAGACTGCAATAAAATATGTTTGTCACCCTTATAAATATAAAATACAGTCCTTTTTAAGGATAAGGATAATTATAATAATCAAATTAAATGCACTCTTTTTTATATTTATTTGCGAAGGTGGTTGATTTTTATTTAATCTAGCCAAATTTTATCAAGCATTAAGGGGATAAAACTAAAGGGAAGTAATATTTTAAAAATAAACGTTATACAGCAGCTTTTTTCTACCTTTTGGGTAATTGTTGCTGCTACCGGATTGCAGGTTGGTTGCTTGGTATTGTTAAGAAGAAATACATAAGTCATTTTCAACCACCCCTAGATACAGGTTGTATTTGAAAAATGATTCAAATATTTTTATGTGTTTAAATTTTATTTTTGATGAAATAATATCAAAAATAAATTGGAAAATTTATTATAACCTCTTTTTCAATACGGTGAACCACCCTTGAATCAAATCAAAATCAAAAAAAAAACTTGAAAAATGTTATACGATTTTTGAACAAATTTCCCAAAATAACTCTATTACAACTAGTCCATTATTTAGTTTGTCATATGATGGTTCATTGTCTTGCAGTAAGATTAGTACAAGGGTGGAATAGGTTAACCATTATGATCGTTGGGAGGTGGAATTGACGAGGAATTCTGCGTTTGAATTCTGGGATGTTGTATGAGCTCGGAAATACTAACCGATTATTCCAGAATCCAGTTGTTCTTTTTAGAAACGAATTCCTATTTTGTAGAGTGCCCGAAAAGAGGGCTGCATGTGGAAGGAGTGAGACGAGTTATCTAATTTGGTGCTGAGGGAATAAGATTGCCGTGCAGTCAGGAGAGGGTTTATTTCGATGGTACTGAGATAGTGGCGATAGAATGTTGTATGTTTAGCAAGTAATTTGTTGATCTACACAGGAAGCACCAAGATTTATTGATTGTCATCAGTTCGCCTTCGACGATAACTTCGGAGGTTTACGGGATAAAACTGATAAAAGTGTTTAAATATTCTCCGTTTTTACAACCCAGCGGGAAATGTAATGGCTAGGTAAGCGAGGTGATAATGAGATGGACCCATTACATTTGTGATGAAATAATAGCTATACATAGGGATGTCCTATGGCGGTAAGGACTTACTGTAGGCATTACAAACGAGGACTTATTTCAGAGGTGAAGTGTATTAAGTGAATACATAGATTACCATGTAAGGCACGCAGAATAAAATTCTGGCTACTCTTTTTAGCATTAAAAACATTACTATCCAAAATTACCATTGCATTTCAACTACATTTGGTGAGAATTTTACTAGCAAGATATCTTTTTGACTGCACTGCACGATCCACACCGAACGAATTTGGAGGACGGAATAAACTCAAGAAGGGAGGCTTCGACAAGACAAAGAATAATAAAAGCACATCACATTTCCAACGAAAGTATTTCACAAGTCATTACCTAGTCGCTTACCTAGCCATTACAATGTAAAGACCATTTTACTAAATTTGCAGTAGAATTTTTCAATTACCATGTAAGCGGTTACACAAATCATTAATGAATTCTTGGGTTACCTGAGTAACCCCTCGCTAGTTTTCCCGCGGGAAGTAAAGCCTTTGATTTGTTACATATAGGGTGTTAGTTACTCTATTTACAAATTTTATAGCGCCAACTATTAGGAGTCCTAGCATAGTTGACAGACCCTGTACAAGCAGTTGCGGAAAAATTGTAAAGATGAGAGGATGAATATTAACAAAACCAGTTAATACTAAGTAAAGCCGGTTTATAGTACACTTCAGCCTGTCCATGTTATGCTGTCTGTAAATTTTGGAGAGAAGGATTCAATTGTTTTACAGTTCCAGGATGATATATTTATGTGGATCTATCATTACCCTGGTGGAAATAGAACAGGGCGTGCCATGTTTGTAACGTGGCCCTAGTAGGATTAAGCATGGTTTTCCCTAATAAGGAAACCTGGGTTTAAGCCTTTGTAGATCTATACGGGGCGTAACATGGGTTCCCTATTAGGGCTGAAAAAGTTCATTCCTAGCTTAATATACTCGGGGGCTAACTAAAATGCCTTGTTAGGGCTGAAAACATATTTTCGAGATCAGTTTTAATTGGGGGCCAAGTAGAAAACCTTGTTAAGGCTGAAATAGTATTCTCAAGTTCAGTTCTAGCCAGGGGCCGACTGGTATGCCTTGTCAGGGCTAAAACAATATTTTCAAGATCAGCCTTAATCGGGGCAAAACTTGAAATCCTTGTCAGGGCTTAAATAACATTCACATTGTCAGTTCTGCTCTGGGGTTGACTCGAATGCCTTTGTAAGGCTGAAATAATATTTTACAGATCAGTTTTAAACGGGGTCATACAGTATGACTAGTCTAGTCTAGAATGCCTCATTAGGGCTAAAATAATATTTATAATTCGATACAAAAATATTTTCAATCCTGACAAACGATTATTTATTTAGATATTTTGTTCATTTCTCGCTTTATCGAATATGAATTATGACTTGTTTTTAATATATTTGCAATTAAAAATCGAATCAAATCAGTTCGTTTTCACTTTTATCTCCAATAAAAATAATTCATACCCAATAAAAATTAATTTTTTTTTCAAGTATAATAATTATAACCCGAGTACGGCTAAGAGGGGTAAAATTGTACTCGTCCTAGCAAGGTCTGTGTAGTTTTGGCCAAGGTTGAGCTAGATATGCAGCCGATAATAATAATATAATTCATGTTTAATAGCTACAGCCCGATTAATTCTAAAGGGGTAAGATAGTACCAGTCCTAACAAGGCCTGCGTATTTTGGGCCAAGTTTGAGCTAGATATGCAGCCGACAATAAATATTTGATTAGAATTTGATAGTTACAGCCCGATTTAGCCTGAAAGGGGTAAGACTGTACCAACCCTAACAAGGTCAGGGTAATTTGGGCCAAGTTAGAGCAAGGTAAACAGCCGTTTAAAAATATTCAAATAGGGCTAGATATACATAGCCCGATCGACTCTAGGAGGACTACGAAGTTAAAGCCCTAACAAGGTATTCTAGACAAAGCCCTATTAGGGAATCATGACTAGCTCTGGCCAATGCCCTGCGTTACGTTCCTAGCTATAGCTAGCTAGTCTGCAGAATCAGGGCTAGTTAGGAAAATAGTTTACCCTGTTAGAGCTAGTTTTGGCCCTGTCAACTTTTCCACCAGGGTATAGCCATGGTCCTAAATCCAAAGCAATGCCTGAATGCGAAAGGATCTTTTTGATTGAAAGCCGTGAATTATGCCTACTGGGGACACCACGATATAAAAAAACGCGCCCTGTACTCGACCTCTTAGGTGGTGTGGAAGAGAGTGCACAAGACTTATTATATTTATAAAGCACTTACAATTCCTGGTGCGTTATAAATTTTAAAATATTCTTTTGGAGTAAAGTGCGACAGTTTAGCATGGAATGGTTTTACATAAAGAAAGATTTTACTTTTCCCATATCATTAAACATCAAATCTTAATGATGAGGCAAAATACTTCAGTGCCTGGGTGTTCAAATACTTTCACAGCGAGGAATTACCCTTGGTTATCTTTTTATTCTTGGCGGCTCAAAGTCCAACCACCGAATCAACCGAATCACCTTTAGGGCATTTAATTTTTTTATTATTACAGATGAATAACATTAACGTATGAAGAACAGGTTTAATTACACACTTTCGGAACCGCTGGATAAGGAAGCTTGGTCATTTGGCTACTAATGGACATCCATCAAAACATAAACATCATCATATTTGGCCAAGATCGCCACATTAATCATCATCAAATTACATCGTCATTAATATACTAATATAATTTAAGTTTATTAGAATTAATTTTCAATTTACGATATTCATTCAAAATTTACTCTGGTAACCCCATCACCTCAATACATGCCTACGTATAAATTAGCATTCCCACTCTTATCATCGAAGCAAAAATCACTTCAAACGTTACGGTTTTCTTTTGTATCCCCACTTGAACTTGAAATTCAAGCAAACGATTAAATATTGTGGCGAACGAAACGCTCGCTCTCTCTGCACCGGAGCTTCACCGAGGTAAGTTGATCCTGAACTTGTTCCTTTTTCCTCCTTTTTCTTTTTTTCCCATTACTAACTTTCCTCTGTTGTTGGGTTTCGACCAACAACAGATTTATTAATTTTCCTTGTTGTTGGGATTCGACCATCAACAAGGTTTACTAACCTTTTTCTGTTTTTGGGTTTCGACCATTAACAGATTTACTAATTTTCCTTGTTGTTGGGATTCGACCATCAACAAGGCTTATTAATTTCGTTTGTTTTGGGTTTCGACCATAACAAACTACTAACTTTTCTTTGTTGTTGGGATTCGACCATCAACAAAGATATTAATCTTTACTGTGCTGTTGGGATTCGACCATCAACACAGTACTTCCTTTCCTTGTAGTTTTCATACAACAGTAATTTCCTTTTTTTTGTCATACAAGTTCAAGGTCAACTCTAAAAAACAGGTGAGTACCTCATTTTATATGCTGATAAAATTCTATATATATTTTTTTTCTTTTCTCTTTTATTTTGATTCGGTGATTGATTTTATTATTTCTTCGAAATTTTAAACTTCGCGATTTAGTGAACAACGTTGTAGAGGTGATTTTTGCAATTCGATAATTAATTCATAGCTTACATCGTTGACGAGGTGATGAGATTGAATTTATAGTTTTCAACATTGTCGAGGGTGATCCAAATAAATTTTGAGTGAGTCTTCACTTGAATTAATACTTTGTTAAACTTATGAATTGTCAAAAATTTTATCCCTTTTGTATCTTGAAGTTATTAAGAAATTGAATTATAGTTTCCAACATTGTTGAGGGTGAATTAAGTAAACTTTGATCAAATCGTCATTTGACTAAATAATTTGACAAATCTCTAATTTATCAGAAGTTTTGTCCTTTATTGAAATTTGAATTAATAAACTTACTAACTAAACTAATTAACTAAAACTAAATAACTAAATTTGAACTAATTTATATGAACTTGAATTTTATTGAATTACTGATATTTGAATTATCATGAATAAATTTGAACTGTTATAACTGAATCCTACTTCTTCTTCTTTTTATTTGGTTTTTTTGTTTCTTTACCTTTTTTACACAGGTGTACTGCAGTTAGAAGCGTCAGAGAAATTCCGCTATTCGTTTAAAGTTTTTTTTGTATAAAAAACACTGGCATACTATATGATAAAAACCTCTTCCATATGTAATTTAAAACTTTTTACTGCAATTGTCTCAGGCTCAGCTTTTTGTCGAAAATAGAAAAATTTTTATATTCTGTACAAAGCAGAAATTAAAATTTGCAGCACCGTATCCACCTGCACACAAAAAAATATGATTTCATAAAAAAAAATAAAAAAAAAATAAAAATCTTCCACGACTAAATTTTTCCCTAAACCTGAGAAATCGTTTTTAAACAACACAACAACAAAAATTCCGAAAATTTTGTCTCAAAGAACGGCAGGCGCAATCGCAAGTATCCCAGTTCATGCGATTGCTATATACATGAATTCAAAAGTTCAATGTACATAAGCAGCGAAACCGATAGACAGCTTTTATATATTTCGAAAGCTTTTGAGTCTCAGTTTTAACATGGATTTTTGAAATCAGTGTAAGTAGGGCCATCTATGTCCAAAGCCCGCAAACAAGGTTACGTATCTACTTATAGATAATCAATGTATAAATGATTCAATTTTATTCATAAAAGTATGCAATCATACTTACTTAATCATGACGTTCTCACGTTAAACTATCATCCATTGATTATAGAGTAAGTAGATATGGACAAACATCTTTCAGGTTATCTTGTTAGATGGCGATAGTTACACTGATTTAAGTTTTAGGGCCGCGAATTTCTGTTGTAAACCTCTAAAATCAATGGGAATGGGTTTTAAACATTAATTTAATAATATTATTAATTTATTAGTGCATAATAATCATAAAATAGACAAATTTTTCAATTTTGTTATTTTTTAGTAAAAATTGAAAAAAAGCAGGTTTG
Organism: Thereva unica; assembly: GCA_949987705.1. Classification (NCBI taxonomy): domain Eukaryota; kingdom Metazoa; phylum Arthropoda; class Insecta; order Diptera; family Therevidae; genus Thereva; species Thereva unica. The sequence continues at coordinate 100,959,066 of OX465281.1, forward strand.
CGCCTGAATTTAGAAAAGCATTTCAAAGCCCTTGACGCATGTTAGAAGAAAAGCCAAAAGTTTCGGATCTAAAAATAGGTTCATGCGCGGGTATTCCTTTTGTTTTGATTTGGAAGGGGGTGGGTGGGCTAAAACTACGATGACTTCTTGGTCGGTGGCTGAAATTTATCAATGAATAACCTAATGAATGGGAAGAGAGATTTACTAGGAAATTTTGCATCGTGGTTGTTTTATTGTGAGAAAAATAAAATGGGTTTTTTTTAACAAAAATTCTAGTTTTTGTGTATTGATTTTATTATTGCTTATCAAGAAAATTTAAGTCATTTAGTTTGGGTAAACTTTCTCAAAATATAAATAGCTTACAATGGAATATAGAACACAAAATACATATAGCTTTCAATTATAGAAAATAATAAAAAACTCAGAATTTAAAACCCTACTTAATGTTTCTAAAGAGTAGGTAGTCGAAACAATCAACGAAGAACAGCTCTAATTTTGAAAGTTTTTTTTTGATATGTATTAAGGGGGTAGACTACAGTAAAATTTTAAAAAAATTCATTTTTTTGGCTTTAAATTTGAAATCAGCAACCTCGAAAACCACCGAGTTAGAAATTTCATCACAAAATAATCAAGATTTCACGTTTACCAGAAATTTGGGACTCTGTCCCACAGTGCAATGTTCAAACGCGTTTTTCTCGAAACGATGTTTTTCAAAACGGTGTACATGATATCAAAAATTACCCACAAAGATACGACACTCTCAAAATTTCCCATAAGCTCCCTTGCGAGTGAATATATCAATCGACAAGGTGCAAGCGAGATAAAATTCAATTTAAAAACAAAACAAAAATCGAAGAAAGAAAGGGTAAATAAAGAAATGTTATTTCACGAAGTGCGAAAGAGACGCACTGATTTCTCTTCTCCGCAATTTTTTGTGCCGTCTGGACTTTTATTTTGCTTGTGTGAATGCATGTACCATTTTCGTGTATGTACTTCCTGCTCTGCATGTGTTTGTGTAGTTTGCCGTTGCTCCGCCCTCTCGCCATTCCGGAGCGCGTATATGAATAGAGAAGTTGATCATGGTTTTTACTTTCCTTTTTCTTCGCACAGAAAGGATTACATTGTCGTATCTTTCTGAGTAATTTTTGATGATATCTCAAGATCTAATTAACGAATTGACTTGAAATTTGACACACTTCTTTTATGGATAAGTGCCTCTGGCGTCACGTAGGATTTTGTCAATATCTTGTTTTGTCCAATAATTATTAACAATCATAACATGAAATTTGTGCCGAAAAAACGTATGTATAATTCAGGATTTTCTTTCTCGTTGCCAAAAAATGCTAAAAAAAGGCTACGTGACGCGATAGCCAATACCATATAGATGATGAGAATATTTGTGTTTTTTTGTCTCAGACGACTGGTTTTCGCAGAATCATGTACACCATCCAACAATGCGTGAAAATCATAGCGATGTGCGAAGCAACATATATCGAAATATAGCAACATATATCATAACAAAAAAATTTTTAAACGTTTTTTAATATGTACGGAAGATAATAAAAAAAAATTATTAGTGTAACATTATTAGTTAGTTAGCAATAAATTAATGAAAATGACCCACAAACAATGCCCGTTACTGTGCTCTACCCCCTTAAGGGTAATTGTTTTTTATCAGACCGCCCCTAACTCCTCCGCTCTGGGCGCAACAGCAAAAAGGTCGCACCCTACTCCGAGAATATGGTAGAGATTAGGGTGAGGGAGTGGTTGAGAAGCACAATACAGAGTCAAAGTCATTGCTAAAATAATTATGTAGTTATTAAACGGCTATTTAAAAAAAAATTACTTGTAAAAAAGTGAATTTCAACCCTGAATAATCTTTTCATTATTAAAAACAAACCAGTCTGGATACATTATTCAACTGGAAGCCTGCAGTCAAAACCCATAATTAGTGACCTGGTGAGGGGCTACAAAACTTCACTTGTTTTGCGATGACCATAATATTGCAAACAAGTTGGAGTTCTTGATGTTCAGGTTGCAATGAGAGCCAATATGAAAGAAGAGAGTTCTAGATAAAGCAATCAATAAGCATGCTTGGGACAACCAGACCTAGAAAGCACAGACGAAGAAAAATCTAGGATAGAAAACTCTAGTATGTATAAATTAGTAGAAAATTGAAAGATATTCATGATATTCAATATCACCGCCGCTGGAAATGTGCGCATAAACATCGTGTCGACATTGTGCGAACAGGCATTCCGTCGGCCTTTTCAAACATCAAAGTAAGACGGACAAAAGCCTCTTTCGTGTTGACCCATTATTAAACACCAAAACCATATAATCTCTCTAGTTCTATAAATACATATCTACAATATTTTCATTCATTTTTAATATTTTTTGGGTTCAAAGGTAAAAAATTGTTTAATGGTTGTGATTTTCTTAAAACTTGTTGCAAATTACTGAGTTGATTGAGTGGATATAAAAGCCGTCTCTCTTCAAAACTACATACATATTTGCAGAAACTAACATTGGACGACTTCTGTAAAACTGTACCTGACTAACTTAACTTACATCTCGTGGTTTGAGAGCTTTGTTTCTGGCCGTTCAATTAAGATAGAACTGAATGGCGTTGAATCTCGGCGGGCGCACAGTGGGACCAAATCCAAAAAAGCTGGCCAAAAGTCTAAAAAAAAGTATATAGATTGCGGTTTTTTTTTGGGGGGGATTATTCGAGGACACTTCCAATAGTGAGCAATCAGTCACGGAAGGTTAGATTTTTTTCTACGGACTGAGAAATTGTAGTTGCTACTTTACTCTTTTTGCTTATTTTTAAACGTTAATATTGTGAAAAAAGGTTAACGTTTTCAAAACGCTATAAAAAATTAAGTAACCAAGCAATCGTGGTCGTGTAAAGTGGAATTTTCTTTGGAAGGTATGTAGAGTATAAAAAAAATTGCACTATACCCATTAAGCAAGTATATAATACACAGTAAGCATCTATTACACGTGCTTTTTATGAATTTGGATTGTAAGAATGCGATATATATTGGACAAAAAGTAATATTGCTCCACTCTGCTCCACTGGAAAATTTGCTGGGCGTTGTTGGTAAAGGTGTATTCCTTCACCTCCAAAAAAAATCCGCTGCCCAAAATTGCCCATCCGTGTTTTAAGGGGTCACATACGTCCAGCACTAGCCCATGGAAATGGTACTTCAATATTGCAAAAATGCGGGACAAGGTTTTATTTTTGGGATGTGTAGGGGGGTCAGTGTGAGCTTAAATCTGAGTTTTCGGGATTCTAACCCACTTCCCCCCCAATTTGGCCGCCATCTTGGAAAAGGTGCGCAAATGGTTTTTCCATTATATATCTCCGTAACAGTACATCTTACAGAAAATTTGCAAGGGCACTTTTTGTTTATAATTAAATTATCTACTATATATTAATAAGATATTTTTGGGTAAATTTAATAATTAAGAAGTTATAAGCCTTAGAACACCAAAATTAGTACACAGTATTTTCTTTTAATGGCTATAGCTCTGAATGTTCGACATCAGAAGATAAAGATACAACTTTTACTTGTATTCACAATGATTTTCTTCTGTAATTGCATTCTTAAAAATTCTTATTTTGTCTTTCTAATAAACAATAACTTCCTAATAAAATAACTTGCTTATAAAAAAATTAATCAAAAGTATTAAACATTATATTAAAACAAATTTTTTGATTTTTTTAAGAGGTTATGTTAACCATATTGAGTCCGCCATTTTGAAAATCGACATTTCGACACCGGATTCGTCATCAGCGACCCCGAAAACCCCCGAGTGTAAAATTTGAGATCATTTAATGCACTTTTTGACTTTTGGCCAGCTTTTTTGGATTTGGTCCCACTGTGGGGCGTTCCCCTGTGTCGATTCTCTCACCTGATCTCTTTCTAATATTCATTAATGATCTGCTCTCAATCTCCTCCAACCCACGTCATAAGTTTTGTCGATGACACTCTGCATTACTCCTTATCTCTACGAAAACTTTTACCATCCTTCCCTTTATCTCAGTGGGCAAAAAGAACCCACCAAGGCAAACGAACATTTGCTCGCGGGAAAAATAACGTCACCAAGAAAATGCATATCGAAGTTATGCATATCTGAAACACTATCTTTTAACTTCATTATGACGTCAAAAGCTTGCGAGCAAATGCCTTGGTGGATTGGTACCTTTAAGGGCCAAATACATGAGCGCTTCATTCGACCACGCCACGCTAAAACAACTCAAATTTCGAGTGAATACAGATTGTTGCTGTTTTGGCGAGGCGTGGCCTGATGGTTCGAACATTGGGCCATTTAGAAGTATTTTATCTACTGCCTTACATCTCGGACCCTACTCTCTATTACAATATTGTTAAATCCGACTCAAAAACAAAACAGTAAACATTTGGCAACATTATTAAATTTTTAAGTAAAATAAATGCCAATATTGTAATAAAAGATTACGGATTCGGCCAGTTTCGTTAAAAATATGACAATATTGTAATAGAAAATAAGGCCCCAGATATCGTCACCCTTATGCCAGAGGCGCGAAAGTGTAAATCTCCAGTTTTGAGTTATTGCTAGATAAATGTTCAAACTGTCTCTAAAAATCCGATTTTTATTTGCTTTCGTGTTGTAGGCTTTACACTTTTTCGTTATATCACCGGATAAATCACATTCGTACTTCTGGCATTTTTGTACCATTTTGAATTACAAAACCCTATTAGCGCGAAAGTGAAAAATTTGCACTTTCGCGTCTCTGGCATAAGGGTGACGATATGTGATGGAGTTATCACACTCCAAATCGCCAAACAAGCCAATCAATGCTTGAGATTTCTCAGGAGATGCAAATCCCTCCTTCAGCCAGCTACCCTGGCTGCAATCTGCAAATCCTACATTCCGCCTTGAATATAACTCTTACATCTGGGCGGGCGCCTAGCTTGGCTAGGCAGAATAAGGTGCAAAACGAAGAAGATGCATTGGCGATAGTACCCTTTTGCTCCTCTATATACCCTTCAAGCCACAGTATAAATGTATCAATCTTCACTAAGTGGTGCCGCTTTCACCTACACGCACCTTTTTCCAAGATTAGCCAACTCGGGACATCACTGGTCCACTACATACCTCCCCTTCGTTAATAACTAGAACACAGTCGGTGTTGTTGAGCCCATATAACACCTCACAGATCAAACGTACGGTTCATTGACATCTACTCACGCATCATCCAGACTAATCTAAACTTAGTAGTAGACATTGCATCTTGATTTGAAGGACATAACGGGCTAACGGTACAAAGGGACGAAGACTTGACCATGCCACATAAAAAAATCAAAAATAAAAATTATTTTAGATATCTCAATAGTAGTATAATTATCCGTAAAAATTTCAAATTTCTACGAACTATAATACCTGAGAAAAAAATCTAAAAATTTGTCATTTTTTCATTATTTCAAAAATGAAATAATCCCTAAAAACCTTTTCAATTTTTTCAACATAATAAAAAACGCTTGATGCCAAATTTCCTATTAAAGTTGTCTCGCCGATTCATTCTTATTGTCACATTCACTTATTGTCAAATTTCACCCATCGCCCACGAAACCATCATCATTTTTTCATCCTCTCTGCCCTTCCCGAACAAAACAATAGGAATAAGCACATAGGAATCTGTTTTTAGATCCACCGCCACTAAAATTAAAGCCGCAGCTTCTGATTTTGTTTTTAAATGCGCAAAGGGCTTTCACGCAAACAAGAAAAGTTTAGGGTAAGAGAAGAGAAAAGAGGGTAACGAAATTTTCGCACGATTTTGAAAGGTTGTCGGTTTTTGACAAGTGAAAAGATCACCTCGTTAAGAACGGGTCTCATTCCATCGAGTTTATTAGATGTTAGCAAAACTTGCAAATTTAAGGTCCCTCTGACAATTAGCCGAAGTTTTTATATTTAAACAAAAAAGGCCCGACCGAATATTATGAAATTTTTTTCAGAGCATTTCTTCGTTAATATTCTTTTTTCGGCGCCTCAATGAAGTCGATATAGTTTTTAGTTTGCGTGGTATCGTGCAGGTACAAAAATCATAAACGTCGTTTAAACAAAAAAACGGTTCGACCGAATTTTATGAAAATATTTTCAGTTCATATTTTGGTTAATACTCTTCGAACGGCACGTTAACTAAGTCGATATCTTTTATAGTTCGCGCGATATCGTGCAGGTACAAAAATCACTTATGTCATTTAAACCAAAAAACCGCTCGTCCGAATATTTTAAAAATCTTTTCAGATTATGTTTTCGCTAATACGCTTCGAACGGCACCTCAAGTAAGTCAATATCTTTCGTGGTTCGGGCGATATCGTGCAGGTACAAAAATAACTTACGCCGCTCAAACAAAAAAACGGCCCGGCCGAATTTCATGAAAATCTTTTCAGAACATATTTCGGTTAATACGCTTCGAACGACACCTCAACGAAGTCGATATCAGTTTTGGTTCGCGCGATATCGTGCAGGAAAAAATGACCACATCCGTACGCACATACACACATACACACACACATACTTCCTCCCAATTTTTTGCTTAAAATGCGCCTGGGACCTCGAAAGATGAAAATACGTTGAAATTTTTGATTTCGATTTTCGGACCGATTACAATAACTTCCTATTCTGGGAAATTAATAAGGCTGGTCGTCCACTGGAAGCATATTCGAGCGGCTACGCGCTTCGGCGACATGAGCGGCTACAGGCGGCTACAAGCGGCTTTGAGATATGCGGCTACACGCTACAGGGGTCGTCCACTGCAAGCTTTTCATGCTGCTCAGTTTGAAGTGAATTTGACATAATAATTTTGTGATTTGTAAATATAGAAGGCTTTTAGTACAGTTAAATTAAAAAAAAAAATAAATTAAAAACGGAATAGCGGAAATGATTGGGTAGAAGCTGAAAATTGGCACAGAGCTTCCATTTAGGGTTCTCAATAAGGGGTTATAATTCAAAATCACAATTTTATTCGTTTTTTAGCATTTTGCTCATGCTGCCAACCTACATATGAATGGAGTCACTCAAGTTCCTGTTATTTATATCAAATAAAAGAATACACATTCATCTAAAAGATGAGTAAGTATATTGGTTTACGATAATTAGTAAACTAGTTATTCAACTCTAAATAAATTAAAACAAAATACATTTTTTTCGTAAACACCGTGTATTTTAGTAGTTAACCCCCTCTTTAAAACACTATTTCTCCAAATACATCCAGGAATCATCCCTAACAAAATTAACAACTGATAACCTATACAAGTAGTGAATGAGTGCATATGAGTATTTTAAATCTTTGAAACTTTTTAGTAGAGAATCGTACGATCTACAAACTTTGTGAACACTATTTTATTATAGGACTTACGGTTTCAGATGTATTTGCAAAAAACTGATATATTGACCCTAAAACCCCCTAAAAAATGAGCTTCCCGGGGTAGAAAATCGGTAGAATTTATAACCCCTTATTGAGAACCCTAAAAGGAAGCTCTGTGCCAATTTTCAGCCTGTACCCAATAATTTCCGCTATTTTTCCTGTACTATTTGGAGAAAATTATTTCCTGATTCGAGCGGCTACGCGCGACCGATCCAAATTAATTTGGATTCGCGCGGCACGCTCGAATACGCCTATAGCCGCCCACTCAAAGCCGCTTGCAGTGGACGATGTTTGTATGAAAGCAATAAGCAATAATCAAATCAATCAATCAAACTAGAATTTTTGTTAAAAAAAACCTATTTCATTTTTCCCAGAATGAAAAAAAAAAACACCGATTACATTCGCATCTCTCTTCCCATTCATTAATTTCTTCATTGATAAATCTCACCCAGCAGGCAAAATGAGCTCACAAAACCAGAAATTTGTCTTACAACTCACAATGAGCTCAATATGATGAAAATATGACATCCCAAATGCAAAAAAAACTAGCTGGGATGTGGGTTCGACCCTTTCGGTCCACACGATCAACTTCCCAGTATGATGGATGTTGAATATATGATTGGATATTTTAATAATAAATGAACAATAGGCAACATAGAATATATCTATAATACCGAGAATTTGTCACAATTGTTTATCAATATTTTCGCTAAAATTTCAAACTAAATGTGCGCACTTACAAGATTAGGATGACGAAAATGTATATAAAATTGATGTATTAATGTTTTTCGGCACCTCAATGAAGTCGATATAGTTTTTAGTTCGCGCGGTGCCGTTCAGGTACAAAAATCACTTAAGTCATTTAAACCAAAAACCGCTGGACCGAATTTTATAAAAATCTTTTCAGATTATATTGTCGCTAATACGCTTCGAACGGCACCTCAAGTAAGTCAATATCTTTCGTGGTTCGGGCGATATCGTGCAGGTACAAAAATCGCTTACGCCGCTTAAACAAAAAAAACGGCTGGACCGAATTTTATGAAAAGCTTTTAGATCATATTTTGGTTAATACTCTTCGAACGACACGTCAACTAAGTCGATATCTTTTATAGTTCGCGTGATATCGTGCAGGTACAAAAATCACTTAAGTCATTTAAACCAAAAAACCGCTGGGCCGAATATTATAAAAATCTTTTCAGATTATATTGTCGCTAATACGCTTCGAGCGGCACCTAAAGTAAGTCAATATCTTTCGTGGTTCGGGCGATATCATGCACGTACACAAATCACTTACGTCGCTTAAACAAAAAAACGGGTGGACCGAATTTCATGAAAATCTTTTCAGATCATATTTCGGTTAATACGCTGCGAACGACACCTCAACGAAGTCGATATCAGTTTTGGCTCGCGCGATATCGTGCAGGAAAAAATGACCACATCCGTACGCACATACACACACACACACATACTTCCTCCCAATTTTTTGCTTAAAATGCTCCTGGGACCTTGAAAGATGAAAATACGTTGAAATTTTCGATTTCGATTTTCGGACCGATTACAATAACTTCCTATACTGGGAAGTTAATGAAACCAGTTGTGAGAAAATAATGAGATCATAATGAGAGAAAAGTGAGAAAGAAACCGAAATTGAATGTCCCACTTAATGTTCATTGATTGGAAGGTTGTTATGAGCTAATTATGAGCAATTGGTTTGATAACAATTTTTAAGACGGAATCATCGAATTTTCGGATGAGGAAGAATCAAATCGAATGAGAAATGAAGTTGATAATTTGGGCGACTTATCTGAATAATTTGACGATAATGATGATATCAATATTAGAGTCGGAGATGCAATCGCGGGAATTGGAAGTTGGGCTAACAAATATGGTATCGGTTGAAATGGAATAACTGATTTACTTAGTGTTCTGAACAAACTACTTCCTAGTAAATTTTCAACTGAAGGAAGAACCGTTCTGATGACACCAAAATCAGTAGAAGTGACGAACATCGATGAAGAATGCAAATATTGGCAGCAAAATGTTACAGTTTGTCTTAAGAAGGCATTTTAAAATTTACAAAAAGATAATGGCATTTTGTTAAACATTAATGTCGATGGTTTGCCAATTTTTAATAGCTCAACTGAGCAATTTTGGCCAATACTTGCGAATGTCGAAGGCATTATACAGGAACCTTTCGTAATTGGAACTTACAACGGTTCACAGCGGAACGAATTGCCGAAAATGTTCAAATTCTTTCACGGCAAGGAATTTCCTTGGGTTGTCCCTTGAATTATTTGCGTTGAGTCCAATCACCATATCACCTTAGGGCACGTTAACCCCTTTTTTATTTCAGAAAAATCAATGCTTGAGATTTCTCAGGAGATGCAAATCCCTCCTTCAGCCAGCTACCCTGGCTGCAATCTGCAAATCCTACATTCCGCCTTGAATATAACTCTTACATCTGGGCGGGCGCCTAGCTTGGCTAGGCAGAATAAGGTGCAAAACGAAGAAGATGCATTGGCGATAGTACCCTTTTGCTCCTCTATATACCCTTCAAGCCACAGTATAAATGTATCAATCTTCACTAAGTGGTGCCGCTTTCACCTACACGCACCTTTTTCCAAGATTAGCCAACTCGGGACATCACTGGTCCACTACATACCTCCCCTTCGTTAATAACTAGAACACAGTCGGTGTTGTTGAGCCCATATAACACCTCACAGATCAAACGTACGGTTCATTGACATCTACTCACGCATCATCCAGACTAATCTAAACTTAGTAGTAGACATTGCATCTTGATTTGAAGGACATAACGGGCTAACGGTACAAAGGGACGAAGACTTGACCATGCCACATAAAAAAATCAAAAATAAAAATTATTTTAGATATCTCAATAGTAGTATAATTATCCGTAAAAATTTCAAATTTCTACGAACTATAATACCTGAGAAAAAAATCTAAAAATTTGTCATTTTTTCATTATTTCAAAAATGAAATAATCCCTAAAAACCTTTTCAATTTTTTCAACATAATAAAAAACGCTTGATGCCAAATTTCCTATTAAAGTTGTCTCGCCGATTCATTCTTATTGTCACATTCACTTATTGTCAAATTTCACCCATCGCCCACGAAACCATCATCATTTTTTCATCCTCTCTGCCCTTCCCGAACAAAACAATAGGAATAAGCACATAGGAATCTGTTTTTAGATCCACCGCCACTAAAATTAAAGCCGCAGCTTCTGATTTTGTTTTTAAATGCGCAAAGGGCTTTCACGCAAACAAGAAAAGTTTAGGGTAAGAGAAGAGAAAAGAGGGTAACGAAATTTTCGCACGATTTTGAAAGGTTGTCGGTTTTTGACAAGTGAAAAGATCACCTCGTTAAGAACGGGTCTCATTCCATCGAGTTTATTAGATGTTAGCAAAACTTGCAAATTTAAGGTCCCTCTGACAATTAGCCGAAGTTTTTATATTTAAACAAAAAAGGCCCGACCGAATATTATGAAATTTTTTTCAGAGCATTTCTTCGTTAATATTCTTTTTTCGGCGCCTCAATGAAGTCGATATAGTTTTTAGTTTGCGTGGTATCGTGCAGGTACAAAAATCATAAACGTCGTTTAAACAAAAAAACGGTTCGACCGAATTTTATGAAAATATTTTCAGTTCATATTTTGGTTAATACTCTTCGAACGGCACGTTAACTAAGTCGATATCTTTTATAGTTCGCGCGATATCGTGCAGGTACAAAAATCACTTATGTCATTTAAACCAAAAAACCGCTCGTCCGAATATTTTAAAAATCTTTTCAGATTATGTTTTCGCTAATACGCTTCGAACGGCACCTCAAGTAAGTCAATATCTTTCGTGGTTCGGGCGATATCGTGCAGGTACAAAAATAACTTACGCCGCTCAAACAAAAAAACGGCCCGGCCGAATTTCATGAAAATCTTTTCAGAACATATTTCGGTTAATACGCTTCGAACGACACCTCAACGAAGTCGATATCAGTTTTGGTTCGCGCGATATCGTGCAGGAAAAAATGACCACATCCGTACGCACATACACACATACACACACACATACTTCCTCCCAATTTTTTGCTTAAAATGCGCCTGGGACCTCGAAAGATGAAAATACGTTGAAATTTTTGATTTCGATTTTCGGACCGATTACAATAACTTCCTATTCTGGGAAATTAATAAGGCTGGTCGTCCACTGGAAGCATATTCGAGCGGCTACGCGCTTCGGCGACATGAGCGGCTACAGGCGGCTACAAGCGGCTTTGAGATATGCGGCTACACGCTACAGGGGTCGTCCACTGCAAGCTTTTCATGCTGCTCAGTTTGAAGTGAATTTGACATAATTATTTTGTGATTTGTAAATATAGAAGGCTTTTAGTACAGTTAAATTAAAAAAAAAATAAATTAAAAACGGAATAGCGGAAATGATTGGGTAGAAGCTGAAAATTGGCACAGAGCTTCCATTTAGGGTTCTCAATAAGGGGTTATAATTCAAAATCACAATTTTATTCGTTTTTTAGCATTTTGCTCATGCTGCCAACCTACATATGAATGGAGTCACTCAAGTTCCTGTTATTTATATCAAATAAAAGAATACACATTCATCTAAAAGATGAGTAAGTATATTGGTTTACGATAATTAGTAAACTAGTTATTCAACTCTAAATAAATTAAAACAAAATACATTTTTTTCGTAAACACCGTGTATTTTAGTAGTTAACCCCCTCTTTAAAACACTATTTCTCCAAATACATCCAGGAATCATCCCTAACAAAATTAACAACTGATAACCTATACAAGTAGTGAATGAGTGCATATGAGTATTTTAAATCTTTGAAACTTTTTAGTAGAGAATCGTACGATCTACAAACTTTGTGAACACTATTTTATTATAGGACTTACGGTTTCAGATGTATTTGCAAAAAACTGATATATTGACCCTAAAACCCCCTAAAAAATGAGCTTCCCGGGGTAGAAAATCGGTAGAATTTATAACCCCTTATTGAGAACCCTAAAAGGAAGCTCTGTGCCAATTTTCAGCCTGTACCCAATAATTTCCGCTATTTTTCCTGTACTATTTGGAGAAAATTATTTCCTGATTCGAGCGGCTACGCGCGACCGATCCAAATTAATTTGGATTCGCGCGGCACGCTCGAATACGCCTATAGCCGCCCACTCAAAGCCGCTTGCAGTGGACGATGTTTGTATGAAAGCAATAAGCAATAATCAAATCAATCAATCAAACTAGAATTTTTGTTAAAAAAAAACCTATTTCATTTTTCCCAGAATGAAAAAAAAAAACACCGATTACATTCGCATCTCTCTTCCCATTCATTAATTTCTTCATTGATAAATCTCACCCAGCAGGCAAAATGAGCTCACAAAACCAGAAATTTGTCTTACAACTCACAATGAGCTCAATATGATGAAAATATGACATCCCAAATGCAAAAAAAACTAGCTGGGATGTGGGTTCGACCCTTTCGGTCCACACGATCAACTTCCCAGTATGATGGATGTTGAATATATGATTGGATATTTTAATAATAAATGAACAATAGGCAACATAGAATATATCTATAATACCGAGAATTTGTCACAATTGTTTATCAATATTTTCGCTAAAATTTCAAACTAAATGTGCGCACTTACAAGATTAGGATGACGAAAATGTATATAAAATTGATGTATTAATGTTTTTCGGCACCTCAATGAAGTCGATATAGTTTTTAGTTCGCGCGGTGCCGTTCAGGTACAAAAATCACTTAAGTCATTTAAACCAAAAACCGCTGGACCGAATTTTATAAAAATCTTTTCAGATTATATTGTCGCTAATACGCTTCGAACGGCACCTCAAGTAAGTCAATATCTTTCGTGGTTCGGGCGATATCGTGCAGGTACAAAAATCGCTTACGCCGCTTAAACAAAAAAACGGCTGGACCGAATTTTATGAAAAGCTTTTAGATCATATTTTGGTTAATACTCTTCGAACGACACGTCAACTAAGTCGATATCTTTTATAGTTCGCGTGATATCGTGCAGGTACAAAAATCACTTAAGTCATTTAAACCAAAAAACCGCTGGGCCGAATATTATAAAAATCTTTTCAGATTATATTGTCGCTAATACGCTTCGAGCGGCACCTAAAGTAAGTCAATATCTTTCGTGGTTCGGGCGATATCATGCACGTACACAAATCACTTACGTCGCTTAAACAAAAAAACGGGTGGACCGAATTTCATGAAAATCTTTTCAGATCATATTTCGGTTAATACGCTGCGAACGACACCTCAACGAAGTCGATATCAGTTTTGGCTCGCGCGATATCGTGCAGGAAAAAATGACCACATCCGTACGCACATACACACACACACATACTTCCTCCCAATTTTTTGCTTAAAATGCTCCTGGGACCTTGAAAGATGAAAATACGTTGAAATTTTCGATTTCGATTTTCGGACCGATTACAATAACTTCCTATACTGGGAAGTTAATGAAACCAGTTGTGAGAAAATAATGAGATCATAATGAGAGAAAAGTGAGAAAGAAACCGAAATTGAATGTCCCACTTAATGTTCATTGATTGGAAGGTTGTTATGAGCTAATTATGAGCAATTGGTTTGATAACAATTTTTAAGACGGAATCATCGAATTTTCGGATGAGGAAGAATCAAATCGAATGAGAAATGAAGTTGATAATTTGGGCGACTTATCTGAATAATTTGACGATAATGATGATATCAATATTAGAGTCGGAGATGCAATCGCGGGAATTGGAAGTTGGGCTAACAAATATGGTATCGGTTGAAATGGAATAACTGATTTACTTAGTGTTCTGAACAAACTACTTCCTAGTAAATTTTCAACTGAAGGAAGAACCGTTCTGATGACACCAAAATCAGTAGAAGAGACGAACATCGATGAAGAATGCAAATATTGGCAGCAAAATGTTACAGTTTGTCTTAAGAAGGCATTTTAAAATTTACAAAAAGATAATGGCATTTTGTTAAACATTAATGTCGATGGTTTGCCAATTTTTAATAGCTCAACTGAGCAATTTTGGCCAATACTTGCGAATGTCGAAGGCATTATACAGGAACCTTTCGTAATTGGAACTTACAACGGTTCACAGCGGAACGAATTGCCGAAAATGTTCAAATTCTTTCACGGCAAGGAATTTCCTTGGGTTGTCCCTTGAATTATTTGCGTTGAGTCCAATCACCATATCACCTTAGGGCACGTTAACCCCTTTTTTATTTCAGAAAAATAATGCTACCTCATGAAACCAGGTACTGAAATATTCCGGACAATGTTATGGAAAGAAAATTAGGGTCATTCAGCTTTAACGATGAAACATCAAGAACTTATCAACACTTGACATCATCTTCTTTCAATAGTGGACATTGAAGAGCATCGTTTAACATCATTATCAACGATAATAATTTAACTTTAAAAACCAAACAAAAAAAACAATTTTTACATCCATTCAAATTTCACTCAAACAAATAATTACTCTGGTAACACTTCTCACCTCAATACATACACCAATAAAATTCTCATTCCCGCTTGCACTATTGAAACAAAGATCACTTCAGTCATCCCGTTATATATTTCGATCCCCACTTGAATCGAATTCAAGTAAGTTAATAAAATTCGTTGCGCGCATGAATTTCTCTCTCTTTGGATACTGATCGCCGCAGAGGTAAGTTGGCTTGGAGTTAAGTTATTAATTTCCCTTTTCCTTCAGTTCTTGGGTACAGACCATGAACTGTTCCTAACAATTTCCCTTTTCCGTCAGTTCTTGGGTATAGACCATGAACTGTTTCTAACAATTTTCCTTTTCTAAAGTTCTTGGGTATAGACCATGAACTATTCCTAACAATTTCCCTTTTCCATCAGTTCTTGGGTATAGACCATGAACTGTTTCTAACAATTTCCCTTTTCTAAAGTTCTTGGGTATAGACCATGAACTATTCCTAACAATTTCCCTTTTCCGTCAGTTCTTGGGTATAGACCATGAACTGTTTCTAACAATTTCCCTTTTTCTTAAGTTCTTGGGTATAGACCATGAACTATAATTAACAATTTCCCTTTCCTCAAGTTCTTGGGTATAGACCATGAACTATTACTAATAAATTTCTTTCTTTAAACTTCTCTTTTGTTTACTAATAACCATCCAAGGCCAACTTTAGAAATCAGGTGAGTACTTAATTAATACGAAATAATATTTTTCTTTAAAACATATTCTTATATTTTGTGATATGGTGAAATATTTTCTAAACGACTTAGTGAAGTGATCTTAGTTTACAACGTGGATGAGGATGATAGGTGTTTAATTAGCTTACATCGTTGATGAGGTGTTGTTTAATAGAATCGTGGTTTTTGTAGCTTACACCATTGTTGAGGGTGATTATCAATAAAGTTTGAGTGGATGTTCACATCGGGTGAATTTGCATAAATTTAACTTAAAAATTTATACTTTAATTACAATTGAATTTTCCTTTCCATTTGCATATGGAGTTGTTTCTATTTCTTGAATTTATACTTAAATTACAATTGAATTTTCCTTTTCATTCATTTCATTATATTGTTGATCAAATTTAATTACTAATATTGAATAAATAAAATTGGATTATTATTTATAACGTGAACTTTGCCTTTTAATTAGTATGTTCTGCAACTAGAGGCCAAATGGTGAAATAAGAAATAATTTTCTATTGTTCTTAAAGATTTAAGTGTGATTAAAAAACATATGGTCCTTCGAGCCGGATTTCTTTATTTTCTGAGTTTTTTGAACAAAAAACATATGGTCCTTCGAGCCGGATGTGCTTCTAAGTGCAGTGCATGGTATTTAAAAGTGTTCAAGTGAAACTAAGGTTCCGATAACATTCAAACATCTAAGTGAATCTAGTGCTCAGTGACTTTCTATTTTTAAGACCAGTGTTTCAAGTTATTACACTCTCGAGGCAAGTCCCTCACCTGTTGCAAGGTCTTAAGCACCAAGCAAATTTATATGAGCCTAGTCCTCAACTATACTATTTTCCGAGGCAAGTCCCTCATTTGAGATCAAATCAATTGGAAGGTTTTCATACCAACCCAATTTATTACACTCACGAGGCAAGCCCCTCACCCATAGCAAGGTCTTACACGTCAGGTTATTTTACATGAGCCTAGTTTTACATTTTATTATTGACATGTTTCTTGAGTTTAGTTTCAAAAATTAATTTAATTTTCTCGAAGCAAGCCCCTCACCCATAGCAGGGTCTTACAAACCAAGCTATTTTTATATGAACCTAGTTCTTGCATTTTATTACCGAACATTCGAGCCTAGTCCTCATTTATATTATTCTCCCGAGGCAAGGTCCCTCTTTTCAATCAATTGTAAGGTTTTCATACCGAACAATTATTCGAGCCTAGTCCTCATTTATATTATTCTCCCGAGGCAAAGTCCCTCTTTTCAATCAATTGTAAGGTTTTCATACCGAACAATTATTCGATCCTAGTCCTCATCTATATTATTCTCCCGAGGCAAAGTCCCTCTGTTCAATCAATTGTAAGGTTTTCATACCGAACAACATTCGAGCCTAGTCCTCAAATATATTAATTTCCCGAGGCACAGCCCTCACTTCAATCAATTGTAAGGTTCTCATACCGAACAATTATTCGAGCCTAGTCCTCATCTATATTATTCTTCCGAGGCAAAGCCCCTCACTTCAATTGCAAGGTATTCCACTCCTGATACATTAAATTATAGTTATAAAGTTTGTGAGTGATCAGTTTAACATGGCTACAGTTAACCAATTTACCGAAGCATTAAATTTGCAAAAGATACATATCGACCTTTTGAATAAGTCCTTTTCCAATTATACTAAAACAGCCCTTGTCAAAAGAACTAAGGAACTTATAACTGAACGTATTACTAAATTTCGGGAGCAATGGTCGCGGATAGAACAAAACCACATACAAATTGAATTGCTTTATGCAAATTTAGCTGAAAAACCCCCTTGTGAATATTTTACAAATGACACATACCTAAAAATAGAAGATAAATATTTTGAGTTTATGGGAAAAATCAAGGCTGCCCTTAGTAAATTTGAGGAACAAACACCTCCACCAAGCCCTTCCGTGCATGAGTCGACACGCTTGAATTCAACAGCAATGTCAACGCAGTTACTGCGACTTCCAAAAATTTCACTTCCCACATTTTCTGGTTCTTATGAATCATGGCGCTCTTTTCATGATCTATTTAACTCATTGGTTCACCAAAATCTCTCACTTTCCAATGCACAAAAATTGCATTATCTAAAGTCTGTATTATCTGGTGAAGCTGAGCATCTCCTTCGACAATTTCAAATAACAGATGCTAATTACGAAAGGGCATGGTCAGTATTACTCCACAGATACAACAATAACAGGGTTCTAGTTAATTCTCAACTTAAAAATTTATTCAATCTTAAACAAGTGTCTAGTGAATCGGTGAATTCTATTAAATCCTTATTGGATAGATCGAACGAGTGTTTGTGTGAGTTGGAGGCTTTAGGTGTTAACACTTCTTATTGGGATCCATTTCTTATTTATCTTATTGTTCAAAAACTTCCTTCTGAAACTCATCGGATGTGGGAAACAGAGCTAAATGGGGAAGCAACACTTCCAAAGTTCGAAAAACTCAAGCAATTTCTCGAGAAACGTTTCCGCATGCTTGAAGCTATTTCAGAACATAAAACTAATACTCAACAATGCCCTTATAGTGGATCAAATTCTAAATTCCTCAGTCACCTTGCTTCATCCTCGACGATCAGTACCTGCCCTTGCTGTAAGGAATCTCATACAATATCCGCATGTTCCAAATTTTCAAGTCTCTCTCATCAACAACAGTATGACATTGTAAAGTCAAACAAATTGTGTTTCAATTGTCTTTCAAATTCTCACTCCACTTTATACTGTGCTAGTAAATTTAAATGCAGGAAATGCGGCAGAGCTCATCACACCTTACTACACAGAAATTCTTTACAAAGTTCAACTCCCAATGAAGTACAACCTTCTAATACTTCTAGCTCTTCTCCAGGGACATCAGCTCCCAACTTGAATAGTGCACATAGTTCCCCTAATAATACCGAAACTACGGTATTTCTCTCTACACAATCGTTTTGCTGCACTAAGGAGAAAAATCTTTTCTCTAAAACCCTTCTTTCCACTGCTTTGCTAAATGTTCCAACCAGAGCAGGTGTTGTGACTCTACGAGCTCTTGTTGACCCGGGATCACAGGTTTCTTTTGTTACTGAAAGAACAGCGAGACAACTTCAACTGAAAGGCTCCCCTGCTTCAGTAACAATTAATGGAGTATGTGAAAAGCCAATTACCCAAGCTCATAAACAAATACGATTTTCTTTTCAGCCAAGAGATCTTTCAACTCAAGAGCAAGTTTCGGTGACGGCCCTAGTTGTTCCTTCAATTACAAATTTCTTGCCACCGTCTCCACTTCCGAGAGATGGTTGGATCCATTTAACTAATGTTAATCTTGCTGACCCACAATACTATCTGCCGGGAAAAATTGACTTACTACTTGGAGCCGATGTGTATTCAGATTTGATCTTAGATGGTCTAATTAAAGGCCCTAAAGGTACGCCTACAGCTCAAAATACCTTACTTGGTTGGCTTTTATTCGGACCAATAAATTCAAGAAGTGAAAAATCTACCATACAATCACGAATTACTCAAGCTATATCACCACTTCCAAAACCAAAACAATCTTCATGTTTATCTGCTCTTAATTGCTTTTCAAGTTTTGTTTCAAGATCCACTAAAGCAAATCGAAAACAATCTAATAACTTTATTAAAAATTCTTCCACTAATCCCATTACCACTAAAAACCAAAATGCAATCTCAACCACACTACCTAATTTTGGTCAACCTAATTACAAGGGTTTCTCCAAAAAGTATGAACCATACTTAAATGGATCGCACTCATCACGATCAATAGCTCCTGTGTGCACACCTCGTCCATTGGCATACTTTCCCGAGCTACTACCAGTTGTTACAGATTCTGAAAATATTTCAAACACTAGTCTTAACAAACCCTTATTTATACCTTTAACAGATGATAAGAAGACCACGGCGTCCTCGAAAAATGTTACACGTACAAAATTCAGCAATAAAATGAACGGCAAAACCAAGTTATCAAATAAAACAAATGCAAATGTGAAAACACATTTCTTGCCGATTACATCTACAGAAACGCTACCTAAATTAAAAATAATTTCATCTCCTAATAATTCTAATGTTTTTATTAGCTCTTCTAAGCCAATGTACTACACAAGTAACTCATTAAATTTTACAAATAATATGTTACCTACAAAACACAAGGATACTGTGAAATACTCAACTGCTACGGAAAAACAGTTAGCAGTGAACGCATCGCAAGCATCTCAATGCAAGGAACGATGTCCAACGTCCACCGCAACACCAGTAGCTCCTAATAAAAATAAACGTAGCATAAGAAACCCAAAATCAAATGTTTCTTCGTATTTTATTTATTCTTCAAAATAACCCTCATGTTCTAACTTTATTCAACTTAAATACTTCATCAAATAACTATTATCCATTTCAAACTCAATAATCCTCAATAAAAATTAATACAACCACCTGCACAACTGCGCAATCTCAGGGGATGATTTCATATCCTCCTTTAAAATCAGAACAACCATAATTAACCTACATAACAACTGGCTATAATGTATGCCTTGAGATTCAGTGCCCACATAAAAGAATTCAACTTTCTTTACCGCCGTTAACTTTCATATAAATCCGCCGTTAAGTTTCATAACAATCATATAAATCCCACACATATAAAATCTGAAAAAATATATTATTCTATTTCAACATAATTGATAATTTCAACAGGTATCAAACCAATTACATGCCCTTTACATAAGGATTACACATTGCAAGTCTGAAAATTTAATTTGAATCCACTTCCTCATACATACATAACCTAATGTCCGTTAAACGAATCGTATTTGATTCTTCAGTCCATCCACTCTGCTCCATTTTCAAATTTAATTGTACAAATCTCTTCATTAACAGCCTCAATAGCCTTGAACTTGAAATTAAGTCAGCTGTAACGAAATCCCTTGTAATAAATTTTTTTTCTAACAGTTGAATATTAACAACTCTGTTATCATAAAAGGTTCGCTCTCTCAAATCCCTTTGTTATCAATTAATTATTTGTCACAGCTATCTTTGAACAACTCATACCGATCATTGCATATATACGAAAACGCAGACAAATAATATGGTACAAAGTTCAAAACAGTCGAGTCATAGGATCATCGTCTCTTACAAAGACGTAACCGAGATCGATAATGAGATAAAAATAAATTCAGGGAATCACCTTCATTGAGAGAATTAAAATTTATAATTTGGGCCACTCGCTTGGTTTCTCGAGGTCTTAATGAAAATTAGATGTACTGCATATTACATCGAAACCAATTATTACTTGGAGATGATAAAATTTCAATTTCATGCGTATCTTAAGGAAGATACATTTCTAGCTGGATGGATTAACAAAAATATTCATAATTAATTTGTATTATTTTGCATCCCTTTAGCCAATCCCATTGATCATTTACCAATTCAATTCTAGGATCATTGTTATTGTTTATTTGCTACTTAGTTTTGAAACGACGAGGACAATTATGCAGAAACACAAACATTTTCGTTTTAAATATTTGCTGCAAACATCGCAACGAAAAATGCGTCTTCGTTTTAGTAATGGCGATATTATTAAAATAAAGGTATTAGAGAGTGGTTTAATAAAAGTTACTCGAGTTTAAAGCCATTGTTTATTTATTTACTGCTTCTTTATTTCCTCTTCTTTCGTTCAATTTTTCAATTCATCAAGGTCGACTTGTGTTAATAAAGATTACTCGGTCTAACACCATTGTTTCGGTTCACTTATTGCTTTACCTTTCCCCTTCATCTTCCTTCTTTGTTACAGCATCTTATTTGTTAATTTTCAGTTTTGAAACATACCAAAATGTTTCAACGGGGGGGAGTATGTTCAAATTCTTTCACGGCAAGGAATTTCCTTGGGTTGTCCCTTGAATTATTTGCGTTGAGTCCAATCACCATATCACCTTAGGGCACGTTAACCCCTTTTTTATTTCAGAAAAATAATGCTACCTCATGAAACCAGGTACTGAAATATTCCGGACAATGTTATGGAAAGAAAATTAGGGTCATTCAGCTTTAACGATGAAACATCAAGAACTTATCAACACTTGACATCATCTTCTTTCAATAGTGGACATTGAAGAGCATCGTTTAACATCATTATCAACGATAATAATTTAACTTTAAAAACCAAACAAAAAAAACAATTTTTACATCCATTCAAATTTCACTCAAACAAATAATTACTCTGGTAACACTTCTCACCTCAATACATACACCAATAAAATTCTCATTCCCGCTTGCACTATTGAAACAAAGATCACTTCAGTCATCCCGTTATATATTTCGATCCCCACTTGAATCGAATTCAAGTAAGTTAATAAAATTCGTTGCGCGCATGAATTTCTCTCTCTTTGGATACTGATCGCCGCAGAGGTAAGTTGGCTTGGAGTTAAGTTATTAATTTCCCTTTTCCTTCAGTTCTTGGGTACAGACCATGAACTGTTCCTAACAATTTCCCTTTTCCGTCAGTTCTTGGGTATAGACCATGAACTGTTTCTAACAATTTTCCTTTTCTAAAGTTCTTGGGTATAGACCATGAACTATTCCTAACAATTTCCCTTTTCCATCAGTTCTTGGGTATAGACCATGAACTGTTTCTAACAATTTCCCTTTTCTAAAGTTCTTGGGTATAGACCATGAACTATTCCTAACAATTTCCCTTTTCCGTCAGTTCTTGGGTATAGACCATGAACTGTTTCTAACAATTTCCCTTTTTCTTAAGTTCTTGGGTATAGACCATGAACTATAATTAACAATTTCCCTTTCCTCAAGTTCTTGGGTATAGACCATGAACTATTACTAATAAATTTCTTTCTTTAAACTTCTCTTTTGTTTACTAATAACCATCCAAGGCCAACTTTAGAAATCAGGTGAGTACTTAATTAATACGAAATAATATTTTTCTTTAAAACATATTCTTATATTTTGTGATATGGTGAAATATTTTCTAAACGACTTAGTGAAGTGATCTTAGTTTACAACGTGGATGAGGATGATAGGTGTTTAATTAGCTTACATCGTTGATGAGGTGTTGTTTAATAGAATCGTGGTTTTTGTAGCTTACACCATTGTTGAGGGTGATTATCAATAAAGTTTGAGTGGATGTTCACATCGGGTGAATTTGCATAAATTTAACTTAAAAATTTATACTTTAATTACAATTGAATTTTCCTTTCCATTTGCATATGGAGTTGTTTCTATTTCTTGAATTTATACTTAAATTACAATTGAATTTTCCTTTTCATTCATTTCATTATATTGTTGATCAAATTTAATTACTAATATTGAATAAATAAAATTGGATTATTATTTATAACGTGAACTTTGCCTTTTAATTAGTATGTTCTGCAACTAGAGGCCAAATGGTGAAATAAGAAATAATTTTCTATTGTTCTTAAAGATTTAAGTGTGATTAAAAAACAGAAAACGTGGACAAAAGTCTAAATATTGATGAATTTGGATGAAATTCGGTATTATAGGGTAATCGAGCTCACTGATCACGAATTTAATATCAAAAACTGAAAATTCAAAATGGCGAATCCAATATGGCGGACATTATTTTTAAAACATTGTAGAAATAAACTCGAAACTTGTATTTAGATGTTTTTGGGCATGCCGATTACGAATTTGATGTCAAAATTTGTAAATTCAAAATGGCGGATCCAATATGGCCGACATAATTTTTTAAAATTGTTCAAACTTGTATTTATATGATTTTGAGCATGCTGAATACGAATTTGATACTTGAATTCGAAAATTTTAAGAACAGGAACTTGAGTGACTCCATATACAAGATATGTAGGTTCAAAATAAGACCAAAATTCTAAAATATTGGAATTTTTCTGAAAAAACGAAAAACATTGGGATTTAGATCATATTTTTAATTACATATCTTGTAAACGATGTCATTCACTTAATCTATATCTATAAAAATCTCGTGTCACAGTGTTTGTTACCGTACTCCTCCGAAACGGGTTGACCAATTTGCATGAAATTTTTTGTGTATATTTGGTAGGTCTGAGAATAGGTCGTAGGCTATTTTTTATACCTTTAACCAATAAAACAGATCCAAAATCAAAAAAAAAATGGTAATTTTAGGAATTCTCACCTCATTTTAGTTTCAATAGCTTCATGGCCTACCTATTGTTTGACAAATGTAAAATTGTCATTAAATTGAATCATTACATTTAATGAAAATTTCAAATTTACGCAGCTGTCAAACAATAGGTAGGCCATGACGCTATTGAAACTAAAATGATCCATGGCGGCCGTCTCAAGAAGGCGGTGTACCACTTTCTTCACAACCACCTCGACATGGGTATCAAATGAAAGGGTATGATAAGTAGAATACAATAAGCAATGTAGTATACAAAATATATCTTTAGATCCATGGCGGCCGTCTCAAGAGGCCGGATTACCACTTTCTTCACAACCACCTCAACATGGGTATCAAATGAAAGGGTATGTTAAGTACAATACAATAAGCAATGTAGTATACAAAATATATCTTAAGATCCATGGCGGCCGTCTCAAGAGGGCGGGGTACCACTTTCTTGACAACCACCTCGACATGGGTATCAAATGAAAGGGTATGATAAGTAGAATACAATAAGCAATGTAGTATACAAAATATATCTTTAGATCCATGGCGGCCGTCTCAAGAGGGCGGGGTACCACTTTCTTCACAACCACCTCGACATGGGTATCAAATGAAAGTGTATGATAAGTAGAATACAATAAGCAATGTAGTATACAAAATATATCTTTAGATCCATGGCGGCCGTCTCAAGAGGGCGGGGTACCACTTTCTTCACAACCACCTCGACATGGGTATCAAATGAAAGGGTATGATAAGTAGAATACAATAAGCAATGTAGTATACAAAATATATCTTTAGATCCATGGCGGCCGTCTCAAGAGGGCGGGGTACCACTTTCTTCACAACCACCTCGACATGGGTATCAAATGAAAGGGTATGATAAGTAGAATACAATAAGCAATGTAGTATACAAAATATATCTTTAGATCCATGACGGCCGTCTCAAGAGGGCGGGGTACCACTTTCTTCACAACCACCTCGACATGGGTATCAAATGAAAGAGTATGATAAGTAGAATACAATAAGCAATGTAGTATACAAAATATATCTTTAGATCCATGGCGGCCGTCTCAAGAGGCCGGATTACCACTTTCTTCACAACCACCTCAACATGGGTATCAAATGAAAGGGTATGTTAAGGAGAATACAATAAGCAATGTAGTATACAAAATATATGTTTAGATCCATGGCGGCCGTCTCAAGAGGGCGGGGTACCACTTTCTTGACAACCACCTCGACATGGGTATCAAATGAAAGGGTATGATAAGTAGAATACAATAAGCAATGTAGTATACAAAATATATCTTTAGATCCATGGCGGTAGTATACAAAATATATCTTTAGATCCATGGCGGCCGTCTCAAGAGGCCGGATTACCACTTTCTTCACAACCACCTCAACATGGGTATCAAATGAAAGGGTATGATAAGTAGAATACAATAAGCAATGTAGTATACAAAATATATCTTTAGATCCATGGCGGCCGTCTCAAGAGGGCGGGGTACCACTTTCTTGACAACCACCTCGACATGGGTATCAAATGAAAGGGTATGATAAGTAGAATACAATAAGCAATGTAGTATACAAAATATATCTTTAGATCCATGGCGGCCGTCTCAAGAGGGCGGGGTACCACTTTCTTCACAACCACCTCGACATGGGTATCAAATGAAAGGGTATGATAAGTAGAATACAATAAGCAATGTAGTATACAAAATATATCTTTAGATCCATGGCGGCCGTCTCAAGAGGGCGGGGTACCACTTTCTTCACAACCACCTCGACATGGGTATCAAATGAAAGGGTATGATAAGTAGAATACAATAAGCAATGTAGTATACAAAATATATCTTTAGATCCATGGCGGCCGTCTCAAGAGGCCGGATTACCACTTTCTTCACAACCACCTCAACATGGGTATCAAATGAAAGGGTATGTTAAGGAGAATACAATAAGCAATGTAGTATACAAAATATATCTTTAGATCCATGGCGGCCGTCTCAAGAGGGCGGGGTACCACTTTCTTGACAACCACCTCGACATGGGTATCAAATGAAAGGGTATGATAAGTAGAATACAATAAGCAATGTAGTATACAAAATATATCTTTAGATCCATGGCGGCCGTCTCAAGAGGGCGGGGTACCGCTTTCTTCACAACCACCTCGACATGGGTATCAAATGAAAGGGTATGATAAGTAGAATACAATAAGCAATGTAGTATACAAAATATATCTTTAGATCCATGGCGGCCGTCTCAAGAGGGCGGGGTACCACTTTCTTCACAACCACCTCGACATGGGTATCAAATGAAAGGGTATGATAAGTAGAATACAATAAGCAATGTAGTATACAAAATATATCTTTAGATCCTTGGCGGCCGTCTCAAGAGGCCGGATTACCACTTTCTTCACAACCACCTCAACATGGGTATCAAATGAAAGGGTATGTTAAGGAGAATACAATAAGCAATGTAGTATACAAAATATATCTTTAGATCCATGGCGGCCGTCTCAAGAGGGCGGGGTACCACTTTCTTGACAACCACCTCGACATGGGTATCAAATGAAAGGGTATGATAAGTAGAATACAATAAGCAATGTAGTATACAAAATATATCTTTAGATCCATGGCGGCCGTCTCAAGAGGCCGAATTACCACTTTCTTCACAACCACCTCGACATGGGTATCAAATGAAAGGGTATGATAAGTAGAATACAATAAGCAATGTAGTAGACTCAATATACCGATTCATGGCGGCCGACGCAAGACCCATGTTCTTTGAGGCATTTCATCTGTGTAAAATTCATATCTCGAAAAATATTAAGTCAATGGATGGTTTTTATTGTTTACAATTGACTTATGGGTGCAGCGTAGACGCACCGGGTCCCAGCTAGTATCATATAAAAGAATACACATTTACCTAAAACACTAACCGAATTACGTTGTTCTACGATAATTAGTCTAGGAATTATTCAAGTTTAAGTAAATATTAAAAAAATACATTTTTTCTTTCGTAAACACCCTGTACCTTAGTGGATAGTGGGAATAGCCCCCTCTCTAGAACAATTTTTTTTTCTCCAAAACCATCCAAAAATCACGCCTGAAAATATTAGCCACGTAGTCCACCAGAGGATTAATTGTATGTCTGATGACCGATACAAATTGCGTATTAGGTCATGTAAACAAATTCATGAACGGTGATTCTTTGTAGATAATCGCACTATCTACAAACTTTGTAAACAATATTTTAGAATGGGACTTGCCGTTTAAGAGATATTGGCCAAAAATGGAATTTTCTGTTTTTAGGAGCAGCGGACAATCAATATTCCGAAACTTTTTTAACATATTCTACTCACGAAAAACTTGTTTTTTTAGAAAAAGTTTCGTGAGTTAACATTTAGTTACAGGACTGCATTCGCATTGTGCTTTGACGACTGAACTAATATTTATAGGTATATATATCCGTGACTTTGAATTTCCTAATTTTGATATCAGATTCGTAATCGGCATGCTCAAAAACATACAAGATAGATACAAGTTTTGAACTTATTTCTACAAATTTTCAAAAATTATATTATGTCCGCCTTATTGGATCCGCCGTTTTGAATTTTAAAATTTTGACATCAAATTCGCCATCAGCGGCGACGATAACATAATACCACAAAATTTCGTGCAAATCTAACAATATGGAGAATTTTCCCGGATTTTCTTTTTTAATCCTGAAGTAAATATAACTTATTTTATAAAAAAATACTTCACTTAGTGGTATTCCGTGGAACTCATAACTTATCTCTTAATTTCGATTGAATTTTATAAATTTTTCTCGTTATTATACATAATTATTGTTTATTTCAATAACAAATGTTAACACGTCGCTTAACAAGTCATAAAGCATTTAAAATTTAGTATATACCTGGAGAAACATTCTCCATTTTCAATATTTCGAATCTGTATTGTCGTTATAATTTTATGCAAGTTTCAATTTGCACTACGTTTTTTAAGCACAGAGCCGAACCCTTTACAAATAAACAATGACCAAGTTCGACTTGCTGTGCAGCTTCAAGGAAAAACAATTAGGCTGGTCGTCCACTGGAAGCGTATTCGAGCGGCTACGCGCTTCGGCTACATGAGCGGCTACACGCGGCTATGCGCGATAAATCCAACATAAAGAGTTTCATACAAACATCGTCCACTGCATGCAAGCGACTATGAGCGGGCGGCTATAGGCGTATTCGAGCTTGCCGCGCGAATCCTAATTATTTAGGATCGGTCGCGCGTAGCCGCTCGAATCAGGAAATAATTTTCTCCAAAGCTTTCTACATATTTAAAATAAAAAAGAAAATAAATCTACCCTGCGATTTCTTGACGCTATAATTAAGAGAAAAATCGTAGGAATTCAATGAATATGTTTTGGATAAATTGGTCGAGGGGAACAGATGGAAAAAAGTTAATAATAGTAGCGAAAACAAGTTTTTTCACTTTTTTGGTACGAAAAAAAATTTGTTTTGGAAAACAAAAAATACTACATAATTGTGTTAAAAAAGACGAAAAATATGAGTTTTGCACCATTGAAATCGGTCAACAGCTTTTTGCAGAAAAATTCAAAAACCGTTAAAAATTACCATTTTGTTGAAAGTTAATTATAGGGAGTGTAATTATCGTAGAACCTAGTGTCAATGATTAAATTGTGGCTTCTGATGGTGCCTATCTACAGGCAAAAATATTGGTAACTTTTCGATTTTCGGTTTTCAAACGGGGTTTTAAGTTGTTAAATCAAACCTATCATACATTTCATGAAAATGGAGTTGTAGAGAAACTCTTTGCGAATAAATTAGGCTTATAAAAAATTCTAGGACCACTGTTGAGGAATCAATCATCATTATACTAACATTTAAATTAATTCATAATATTAATTCATAATTCATACCTATTTGCTTAATCTCTAAAATAATTCCAAAAAAACAAAACCTAATCAAACATCATAAATTCATGCTTTCTCATAGAAGAATTTTATTATCATCCAAAACGTAATCTGAAATTTGATTTTTAATGTATCTGGCGCAAATTGCCAGACGTAATAAGACTCCAATTTTAAATGCAACTGACGTAAATTGCTGCGAGAGCAATTTACGATACCTATGAGAAAGAATGAATTTATGATTCTGTGGGAAAATTCTTCCCTCGGAAAATTGCAGATTTAGGAATAAGTAATTATTGTATAAAAGTCAGTTTTTTAAATAAAGTGGTAAGTTGTTTTTCAGCATTAAAACAGCGAGTTACAATCTTTTTTCTTAATATTCAAGTGTACTGGTGTATGAGCCTTTGCACTAAACTACAAGGGTCTAGGTTTATGTGCCTTAGACCAATTTAATTTCAATTACAAAGCGGGCCTTGTTCAACCTTTTTTCGTGAAACAGGTGTATTTTTGAGATTTACTCGAACAGTTACCATTATTTTTTCATGAAATTTTTACTGTAGGTAGGCACCATCAGAAGCCACAATTTAATCTTTAACACAAGGTTCTACGATAATTACACTCCCTATAATTATCAATTATCTCTCCTGGAATAAAAACTACTAGTTGGGATGCCCGTTACCGAAATTCGGTCACAAAAACAATAAATATATAAAATTCACGATTTGTTCGATTTTAAATTCAATTTAAATATTTTTATTTAAAAAAAAAATTATTCGCAACATTTCCATTGTCGCTCCAGAGCATCTAAAATTTCCCAGGATTTTTTTAATCGCATCCATGACGTCTTGCTTGGCTATGTGGTAAAATGATAAATGACATTTACAGTGTCATTTGACAAATTACACTCAGAGCTAATCATTGCAAAGGCAGCATTATACGAACGAATATTTGCAAAAAAAAATTTAGAACGATTTTTAATACCACTTTCATTCGAAGTTAATCCTTCAAAAAAATTATTGAAAAAGTAATTTTGAGAAAGTGGAGGTAGATTAACTTTGCCTTTATGACAACACAAAGAAAATGCCTCAGTATTACGTAAAGCTACTTCAGTCAGAAAATGTTTGGCTCGACAAAAATGACAACTCATAATAAAAGAACCACACGAAAACGAATCAAAATTAACCGGAATAACATTCAAAGCACATTTAAAAGAATCAGTCAAAATTTCTAAAGGTGCAACACCATCAACAAACATTTCATTATGAAATGCATCAACATTCATTTCATTCACACCACTATTCAATTCATTATTTGCAACATTCATTTCATTAACACTACGTAAATTTCTAACGCGACTTCTAGTATTTTCGCGAAGCGATCTAAAATCGACATTCGAGTGTACCCGTCGTTGTCTTGGCATTTTGAAAAGAAAACGCGGGAAAAACGTAAGTACTCACCGATAAATTGCACTCAAAATTCGCAGTTAACTGTTTGGAATGACAAAAATACAACTCAGATTCCGAGAACCATACGAAAACGAATAAAAATTACGCAGAATAACATTCAAAACACACTTAAATGAATTAATTAAAATTTCTAAAGGCATTCGCCAAAAAACGAACGGCGCCCCTTACACCATACAACTCAAATACTATACGCAAAAGAGTATAAAAAATGCACGCACAAAGTGACCGAGTTTTTTTTTATGTCAGTTATGCCGCCAAAAATCCACACAAACGCTTGTTTTTCTCTGTTTCTCATTCGCTTCACTGAAACGGCATTTGTGTCAATCGTAGGCTACTCAGCTCTACGTTGATGCTCTCAAAAAATTCAAATTTTCCAACGGCTTTTTAAAATCCGAAAAATTAAAATCGCTATAACTTTTTTATTCGTTAATCGATTTCGTTGAAATTCCTTATTACAAAACTATGCCATAAAAAGAACATTTTCTGAAAATTTAAACGAAATCAGTCCACGAACAAAAAAGCCTTAGCGTGTACAAACTTTTTGTTTGCCTATTAATATATAAGATTATGTCAAATTCCCTTCAAACTGAGCGGCTTGAAAAGCTTGCAGTGGACGACCCCTGTAGCGTGTAGACGCGTATCTCATAGCCGCTCGTAGCCGCCGGTAGCCGCTCATGAAGCCGAAGCGCGTAGCCGCTCGAATACGCTTCCAGTGGACGACCAACCTTAACCGTTTCTACTGCCGGGATTTAATAGTGTCAACAATACTGTAGTCAAACCAAAAGATGGAAATCCCTTAATCGAAACTTTTATTTTCGGACTTTTGTCCACGTTTTAGGCAATTCGTCCCACTGTGCGGTGATAATTTAGTGCACAACTTTTCCGCCCATAAGGGATTAGCCATATATATTAGGAATGACGTGGCCTTTCAGAAGGTGTACAGTAGTACATCCTCTGATTTTAATCATCTTTGGATTAAAATAATTATCCATAGCCACGTCATATTTTTCTGTTTTCTATATAGGAGTCCTAATATTAGTAATGAGGCCACCCCCGCAGCCTTCGATGCTATTTCCGAACAGATTTCCGGATTTTTATTTTCCCACCCGGAAAGCGAAATCATTGTTGCGGGTGATTTCAACGTTCACAATGTACATTGGCTAAATTACTCAAATGGCACCAGTGTTCCTGGCAAAGACGTCCAGCTCTTTGCGAGCCTCAACAACTTGCACCAAATTGTCAAATGTCCGACGAGAGTCCCTGATATTCCAGGTCAAGGAGCCCATCTCCTTGACCTGTTTCTTACTTCCCATCCGACGCGGTACTCCATCAAGGTTAGCTCACCCCTTGGCAACTCGGACCATAAACTAATTAGCGCTTATTTCCCATATCCATCCTCGACCACAACCACCACAGCTCCTAAAAGATCTGTGTGGCACTATGGGAAAGCCAACTGGTTGGGTCTTATTCGCTTCTTCCAGGCCACTGACTGGGATTTGTGTTTCCGTAATGCCAATGCGAACTATGCGGCCCTCTGTGTCACCAAAATTATTCGAGCGGGTATGCGCTTGTTCATCCCTCACTCTACCAAATCTGTGAAGCCTAGGCCGAACAAATGGTTCAATGGGGAAGGTATGAACGCAATCAAAGCTAAAGAAGCCGCCTATAGAGCATACAGACGTTCGCCTAATGAGCCACTTCGTCGTGAGTACGTCAAACTTAGAAACTCCTGTAACTCCATCATCAGGAAAGTCAAATCATCATTTGATGATAGATTGAGAAGTAAGATTCTTAACTCCACTACAGGCAGCAAAAACTTCTGGTCCTTGGTAACTGCCATCAAGAAGAATTTTACTTCCTCCTCAACACCTCCTTTTATTCACAACAAGGAAGTGATAACAGAAAGCAAACCCAAGGCCGAGCTATTAGCTTCTCTGTTCGCCGCAAATTCTTCTTTACCCGATGCTGCCACTGACATATAGAAATGGACTGCTCATCAGCAATTATTCCCATACAAACCGATGGCACCAAAACGGTATAGTGGGTATAGTTGACTCGCTCATCCATAAGCCCCTTTTTGCCCTGAACTGAAATTTCGATTATTTTCAGTGCATTCACTGGCAGAAGCAAAATCACGAGTGCCAAAACTGAAAAGCGAAAATTAGACATTTCTCTTTGACAGTTCTCGTTGACAGTTTGCAAAACAGCTCCGATATCTTCAATTGATTTTTTCACTTGAAGTGTTTTAAAAGTTATTTTTAAGATGAACATCGACGACATCATATACTTAGCGTGTCTAGTGTCCTGCATCTTATTCGGGCCATATTACACAAATATTAAAGATGATTCTCAGAGGAAAATTATCGGAACTGGCTTTGGACTTTTTATAGTTTTTGTGGTGTCTGGATTTCACATTTTGCAGTGCCTAATATCATTCCCTATATGTGCTTTCCTTATTACACAGCTACATCCGAGGTTAGATAAACTTTAATATCAAGTGAAAGCGGATTTAATCAGATTATATGTATTTGCAGACAATGTCACTTGGCAAGCATGATATTCATGTTCAGCTGTCTTGTATTCTTTCGGACAACGCGACTATTTGGATTTCCTGAGCCTCCGGGCCATACTAATATGATACAGAGATACTAACACTCAAGGTTGAGAAATTTCTTAGCACATTACAAATGGAAAAATGCCCTTTGGACTTAACTTGGTGTTTTTAGGTTGTTGGTGCCGCATTCGAAATCAATACGGCTTACAATAAAATTATACAACGCAATCTGGAGTTGTCTGGGAAGAATGATCAAACAAGATCTACAACCGGCGATGCAGCCAAGACTGAGAGTGATGCTAAAGGTGTTGAATTGTAAATTTCGGACGTGCTTTACTCTTATTTAACTACGCCAAAAAAGGTAGATGTACGATGTACATCTCCTTCGGAGGCGTCATTTACTTGATGCGTCTTATATGTCTCGCGTATGTTAGTTTATATGTTTCAATTAGTGAACAATAAATATCAATATGTTATGCACTCTTGCAGGTATACCCCAATGTCCATTCTTTGTACCCGCATAGTAACAGTTTTGTGTCAATTCAAATGTAAATGCGATTTTAAGAAATATATTCTTTTATTCTCTAGCGTATATCCGCTGTTTTAATAAGAAAGATTTTATAGAAATACCCCTGTTATCAGAATGGGATATAGAGACTTGGAGCTCTACTATGAGGTACAATTGTGGTATAAACAATATCGTTAAAATAAATCAACATTTAATCGAAAACTTTGTAATAGCATTTTTTTATTAAAACGTAGATCTTTTTCTTAATTCTCGTAGGGTCTTCCACCTTATAGTGTATCCGGTAGCCCTTATACTGTTTTACCAATACATCACTGTCCTGATTTGCTACAGGAATGTTGCAATCTAATAAACTCTGAATGGCCACGAAGCGATGCAGCTCGAATGCGATCTCTTGAAGCATCTTGTGATACATTACCGGTAAGCTTAATATTGACAACAGACAATATGAAAAGAGTTGTAGCGCACTGCAAGTTAAGTGCCATTCCAAGTAAGAAGAAGTGCTGCTTTATTGAATCGGTGATTGTCGATAGAAAGTGCCGAGGACAAGGTCTTGGGAAACTTATGATGAAATGCGCCGAAGATTATTGTAGAGCAGTATTAGATTTGAAAATTATATATTTGTCAACAATCGATCAGGAGGGATTCTATGAGGGGATCGGATATGAATATTGTGCACCAGTTGCAATTTATGGGCCTCGACATTTAGTACAAAGCTTACAAGTTAGTTAGTTAGTAGTGTTTGAATTCCATTAAAACATAAAATTAAGTGACAAGAAACATTTCAAGGCTTTTGTTTTCCGTTTGTCTTCAGTCTTTTAACACACATTTTTTTGTATAAAATATTTTTTCAGACAATTATTTTTTATATATATATGTATATTCAAATTTCCAATTGTTTATTTTCATGCAATAAAAATATTTTTCTATATTTTATATTATTTTAGTTTTAATTCTAAGTCACACTAATGCACTACAGCTGAAGGTATACAATACATTCCCCATATCAAACCTTAATTTATAAACGTGTTTTTTTTATAGAACTATAGATAATAATTTCCATAACCATAACGGTAATTACAATCTTAAAGTTGCCATACCTGATTTCATATTTTCCCTTTTGCAAATGTCAGAATTTTATGAAAAAAATAGATGACTATAGTGATTTTTATATCTCTTGCTCTTTTCCCCATAAGCCCCGGAATTTGTTGAAATCGCTGTCATATAGAATGTCAGTGGCTAAAACAGGCGTTGAGAACTTCTGCCAATTGAACATTAATTTTTGTAATTAATGAAAAAAAGCATTTCAAAAGGTGAGACAAGTAAAAATAGTGTTTATTCTTTTTTTTAACAAAATTTGTCTCTTGTTTTAATCTTTTAAGTGCGAATTCAAAATAAAAAAGTGATTTCCGTGTTTTCATGCAGTGGAAAAAGGTGCGCAGCATATGGAACGAATTGGTGCCATCAAAATTTCCTGATCAGCAGTCCATTTTATATGTCAGTGGATGCTGCTATGTCACCCCCCACTCTCGAGAATACCACCCACTCAATGGACGGAGTTCACTTCAGGACTCGCGAGGTGTTTAGGTGTCTCAAAGAACTCGACGCCAATAAATCCACTGGTCCCGACAAAATCCCCCCTATGGTACTTAAAAAATGTGCCTCACCTTTGGCTAAACCTCTGCGCAAACTTTTTGCCCTGTCTTACTTCTCCGGAGTGTATCCCGACTCTTGGAAGCTAGCTCATGTTCAGCCAATCCCAAAAAAAGGTGAAGCCAGCGACCCCTTAAACTACCGCCCAATAGCAATTACTTCTGTTCTCTCCAAAATCATGGAGACAATAATCAATAAAAAGCTGATGAAATATCTAGAATCCAACCAAATTATACACGACAGGCAATACGGCTTCAGATCTAAACGGTCTACTGGCGATCTGCTTGTGTGTTTAACCGAGCGTATCAACCAAAGCATTCACAGCTTTGGTGAGTCTAGCCTGGTTGCTCTAGATATATCAAAGGCTTTTGACAGAGTATGGCACCCAGCTCTGTTGAATAAACTCCAAGCTATTGGTATACACTTAGTTCTAAGGAACTGGATTAAGAGCTTTCTTTCATGCCGTTCAATCAAGGTAGTATTGGATGGCGTCGAATCCAACCCCCACGCCATTTCGGCCGGAGTTCCCAATGCTTTTATTTTTTTCATCTTTTACAAATGCCTTTTTTTCCAAGCCCGAGAGTGGCTTTACCTAAGCAGTCCCCCAACTAAATTCTCCACTTCTCCAAAGCTGCTTGTCCTCCGTATCGAATGAGAGCCGCGCTATTGAGTATGCTAACGTCGCATTTTATGTCGACGAATATAATTGCCCGTTTTCTTTTTTCCTATAAAATTTATGAAAGCTCCAGGAAAGCTCCCTTGAGTCATCGCGCAGATTCTCACTTGTTTGGGTATAATTCTGGACTACACCTTACCATCTGCCTTCTCTTCTAATGGGGTTTGTAAGGGCTCATCTAGCACCAAGAAAATAAGGGGTACCCCTTACCAGATGAGTACTTATTTCAGTGCTCCATCGGTAAGGCCTTCCTAGAATTCCTACTGGGTTTTTGCTTAAAATGCTCCTGGGAACTTGAAAGATGAAAATACGTTGAAATTTTCGATTTCGATTTTCGGACCGATTACAATAACTTCCTATACTGGGAAGTTAACAAAAGGGATACTCGCACAGGAATCTATTTTTAGATCCGATACTTTTGGCTTTTCTTCCAACATGCGTCAAGGGCTTTGAAATGCTTTTATAAATTCAGGCGCAAACCCGCTTTTTTATGTTTTGCTAAAAAATAACAAAATTGAAAACTTGGTGTATTTTATGATTATTATGCACTAATAAAAAATTAATATTATTAAAGTAATGCTGTAAATCCATTCCCATTAATTTTAAAGGTTTACAGCAGAAATGCGCAGCCTTAAAACTTAAATCCGTGTAACTATCGCCATCTAACAAACTGGAAAGATGTTTGTCCAAAGCTTTGTTCCAGTAGTTTTCCTGCAAAAATTTGTTGGGCAAAAACTTACTTGAATGGTGGGGATAATTTTGTCAAAAATCCAGAAAATAAAGAAACGACTTTTGGGCAATTTCTTGCAAATAAAGAAGAAGATAACATAAATGTCGATTGTCTATGTGTATGCCGCTTTTTAAGATACCCACACACATACAAAAAATTGTCAATTGACAACTTGCAAGAAATCTCAGGACCGAAAACCTCCGGCTAATTCCTGCACGAGGGGAAGTGAAAATTTCCCCGCTTTTTC
Organism: Thereva unica; assembly: GCA_949987705.1. Taxonomy (NCBI): domain Eukaryota; kingdom Metazoa; phylum Arthropoda; class Insecta; order Diptera; family Therevidae; genus Thereva; species Thereva unica. The sequence continues at coordinate 100,995,613 of OX465281.1, forward strand.
TGTCATGAGAAAGTAAAGAAACACAAATTGGGTGAATTCTTGCACCCGCTGGATCCCACTTTCGAGTTCTGGAACAAAGCTCATATCTACTTACTCTATAATCAATGGTATATAATCAATGTGTGCAATTTACTTGCATGCCTCCTAAAAGCATGCTTTTTCATAAACACACATGCTAGTTTGTTTTATGTGCAAGCTCCTTGCATGCCATTGTGCAAGCTACGGCATGTGTATTCCCGGCTTTAAGCATCGTGATTAAAGAAAATCTAAATTGAAAAGCCGAGTTTTGATCTTCTCCTTATATTTAAATCTTAGCTCCAATTGTTAAGTGAACTGGCCCGTGAAAAGATGTCCAGCGGGGCGGACTAATAAGCCACGAGGCCGGCCACACCCAACAAATTGTGTAACGTTCAGTTTAAATATGTAGCCTGTCGTACTTTTCCTATCAGTCACATCACTTCCTCCCCAATCAGAACCCACATAACAACATATAAATCATGAAAATCACCTTTTGTATATCTTAATTTGATATCTATAGAGCCTTTTAAATATCTCAGAACCCTTTTCAAACATTTCCATAATTCTATATTATTTTTATTCAGAAATCTACTCAATATATTCACGGCTGTACTTAAATCTGGCCTAGCGCTAAGCGTTACATATTAGACACCCTACCAGATTTCTACAGGGGGCATCATAATTTTCATCCAAGTTTAAAACTATAAAATTTAGTGGTGTACTAGTTGGTTTACAGTCTGACATTTTAAATTTATTCAAAATAGTTTTTATACATGCACTTTGATTTAAAGTAGTTGTGTTTTCTTGTAATTTTAATTCATAAAAATTATTAGATAAAAAAAAATTTTTAATATAGCACGTTTTTATAACGATCTAAAAACAATAAAATAGTTTCTCCTAGCCCCATACAGATTTAGAACCTCAAACATATTTCTAACCCCATACAGATAGTCCTGAAAATTTGTGATTGTGAATTTGCAATAGCAATGAAAATATTTGTAAGATTTTAAACGAAAAAAACGTGGGGCGCATACATGATTGATGCGAATGACTTCTCAACCCAGCTACTCTACACTCCTACTATTGTCTATAGCATGCGCCCTAAAAAAAATAGTAAAAATAGTTAAAATAGTTTCAATAACCCACGCTGAAAATTTGTACGATGATAGTTCGCAAACTCAAGAACTTTGTGTTAAAATTTCAGCCAAATCGAAGATGGTGTTTTTGAGAAATTAATTTTTGAAATTTTTCCGATTTTTTTTGTTGTTTTTGCTGTCATTGAAAAAAGTTCAAGGTCAAACATTGTAATATGACAATTTTCTGGAAGAGTGGATATCAGGCTACAAAACCACTATTTTCTAACTTTTTTGTATGATAATTACGCATTGTTTTGTACATGTTTTTTTATCGCGAGAAACATGAAAAAAATGTTTTTACTAATTTTCTGGGCGGTCGTGCATTTTCCGGCCGATTATGGCTGGAATGACCCGTATACTATATTGCTTATGGTGTTCTACTTATCATACCGTTCCATTTGATACCCATGTTTCGGGTGTTGAGAAGTAAATGGTTATCCGCCCTCTTGCGATGGCCACCATGGACCAAACGATATATTGAGTATACTATATTGCTTATGGTGTTCTATTTATCATACTCTTTTATTTGTTACCCATGTCGAAGGTAGTTGTGAAGAAAATGGTAATCCGCTCTCTTGAGATGGCCGCCATGGACCAAAAGATAAATTGAGTATACTATACTGCTTATGATATTCTACTTATCATACAGTTTAATTTGACACCCACGTTTCGGGTGTTGTGAAGAAAATGGTAATCCCCCTCTTGAGATGGTCGCCATGGACCAAACGATATATTGAGGATACTATATTGCTTATGGTATTCTACTTATCATACCCTTTCATTTGATACCCATGTCGTAAGGGTTCTGAAGAGAATGGTAACCCACCCTCCTGAAGAGGCCGCCATGGATCTAAAGACATAGCTTATTGCATTTATGATGCCCTTTCATTTGATACCCATGTCGAGGAGTTGTCAAGAAAATGTTAAACCGCCCTCTTGAGATGGCCGCCATGAACTAAACGAAATATTGAGTATACTATATTACTGTGGGGTTCGGCTTTGGAGAACCGATCCCGTTAATTATTTGGATACGACGACGATTTTGAGGAATCGGCTCGAATCCTGCTGGGTTCGAAATAGATTCCCGAGAGAAAACAATTAAAGTACACCAACGCTTCAAAACACTAAACAACTTTATTTATAAAAAAATGAAACACGTCTTCCTTCTCGTAACAAAATCTATCAACTGACTCTTAACGCTAACAGTTAATTCGTAGAGAGTTCGGAAAGCTCTCGTTCTGCTATATTTTAAAATGGGTTGCCAGATCGGAGTAATTTCTTTCCGGATCCCACATTCGGCCATTCTGACGGATCATTCGTCCCGGATGATTTTCCCCATTGCTTGAGGCCATCTGCCGCAGCGGTAGTTATCCTGGGCCCTTCGTGGTCCCCCATTTTTTCCAATTCGTAACGATCGTGATTCTGCCGTTTAACCACTCGGTAGGGCCCTAAAAACTTGGGTTTTAATTTCAATCCTGGCCCGAACTGGGTCCTCTTTACCGCAACCAAATCGCCTAGCTTATAGACGCTTGCAACTTTACGTTTCTTATTGCTTTGACGCCGGTTTTCTTGTTGAATCTTTATAATATTTTGTTTGGCTTGTTGTCGTACCTTTTCCTGCTCATTCTGTAGCTCATTTAAATTATCGTTCCTTATAAAATCTTGAAAGTCTGGCAAGGAGTTAATCTTCATCTCTAACCCAGTTAAAATTCGAAAGGGTGAAAACTTTGTACTTCTGGTCGGAGTGTTATTTATCATCTGTTGAACCCGGTCAACCTGCTTGTACCAAGCTTTCGGTTCTGCGATTGATAATTTAGTTAGGATCGGTATTAAGATGCGATTTATCCTTTCGACCTGGCCGTTTCCCCTCGGGACGCCCGTAGTAATCAACAAATGCTGTATACCTTCCTCGTTACAATAATTTTTAAACAAATTGGCAGTAAAAGCTGTTCCTCGGTCCGATATTATTCTCCTTGGGTTACCAAATACAGATGAAAATTTCCTCAACCGGTCAACAACCTCTTCGCTGGATGTACTCTTAGTGGGGTACAACCAAACAAATTTAGAAAACGCATCTACGAGCACTAGAATATGGTTGTATTTCTTTTTGGTTACTTCCATAGGACCGATGTGATCTATATGCAACGTCTGAAGAGGACGATCTTCTTTATCAATGGGAGTTAACAGGCCTTCCTGTTTTCCGGCTTTGCGTTCTGCCATTATGCATTCTATGCAACTTTTGATGAACCCGAGTACTTTAGCTTTCAATTCGGGAATGAAGTAAGTTTTCCTGATTAAAGCTTCAGTCTTAGCGGCTGAAAAATGTCCTTGGTTGTGAGCAGATTTAATGATTTCATCTTCCATTGAAGTGGGAATGGCAATTGTCTCTTCTACAGGGTCCTTGAATAAAATGTCATTTTTAATGTAAAAATCTTCATAAGCGGAATTCTTTAATATCTCCCTTATAGCTCTCAAATATTTATCTTCCTTCTGCGCCTGTTTGATTCGGTAGGTGGTAGTGTCAATAATTGGCAACGCAATTCTGCTTAAAGCATCAGCGTGCCTCATTTTAGTACCTGAGCGATGCTCAATCTGGTAATCAAAGTCTTGCAAAAACATAGCCCATCTAGCTACTCTCAGCGGGATATCTTGTTTTCTCATCGTCATCGTAAAAGCATTGCAGTCGGTGACAATCTTAATCTTTCTTCCCAGGACGTAGACTCTCCACTTCTTTAGGGCATGTACTATGGCGAGTACTTCAAGCTCGTAAGCGTGATAGCGTTGCTCTGCTGGACTTGTCTTACGGCTCATGTATTGGACTGGATGCAACTGCTGATCGTCATTATCTCTCTGCAAGAGAATGGCTCCAAATCCATCCTTGCTTGCATCCGCATGAATCTCTGTATACGCGTCTGGTTCGAACAGCTTCAATACTGGTGCCTTTGCCAATGTTTCTTTTAATGCTTTAAACGCGGTCTGCTGTTCAGTTTCTATCTTAAATATTGCATTCTTTTTTAGCAGTTCACTTAACGGCTTCGCTATTACTGCGTAGTCTGCTATGAATCTTCTAAAATAGGAAGTTAGACCCAGAAATCTTTGTAAAGTTTTCCTATCGTTTGGTATGGGAAACTCGGTTACTGCTTTCGTCTTTTCTTCTGAGGGTCGTATGGTTCCATTCTCAATTACATATCCCAGAAAATGAATTTTACTTTTCATAATTTGGGATTTTTCCCATTTAATTTTCAATCCATTTTCACTCGCTAACTTTAAAACCTTTTCTAATCTTTGCAATGCTTCCTCGTAGGTCTCAGCAGGAATAACCAAATCGTCCATGTACGTTAATAGTGTACCTTCTCTCACCAAGTCCCTAAAGATAACGGAAATAAACCGGGTAAAGACGGACGGAGAATTGCAAATACCGAACGGCGCCCTCAAAAATTCGTACTGTCCATTATGTATTATAAACGATGTATATTTTCTTGAACTTTCCGCTATTGGTACATGAAAGAATCCATTAGCTAGATCCAATGTTGTGAAAATTTTTGCACTTTGTAGCTGGTCGAGAACGTCGTCAATTAACGGCATTGGGAAGTGATCCTTTATAATTTGCTCATTTACTTTCCGAAAGTCACAGCATAGTCTTTTGGTCCCATCCTTTTTGGACACTAGAACAACAGGAGATGCAAATTCGGAGTCGCTAGGCCGTATTATTCCATCTTGTAGCCAAGAATTTATTTGGTGTTCTACTTCTTTTTTACTTTCGACAGGCAATCTTCGAGGTCTCTGGAAGATTGGTGTCTCATCTTTCAGGATAATAGTCATCTCAATTGGCGACTCCTTTATTTGCTGCGGTTGATATTCTTTTATTAATCTTGATACTGTCTTTATTTTATCACTTGGGATGTGATGTAGACTCGTCTCATTCACTGATTTTAAGGTTTCCTCAAATTCGGATGAGGTACAAAGGGAAAGTAATTCGGTATGAAGCTCGGGTATTATTTCGTCTGTGCAAATTTCTTTTACATGGGAAGTTCTCTTTGGACTTGATTCTCTCTGATAGAAACGAACTCCGCCTTGGTCTATTAGCAAAGTTGTTTGTTTCAATATGTCATTTCCAATTATCACTGTAAAGTTCATATCCGTGTTTGCTATCACATGACATTTGATATTCAAATGAATGCGGTCAATATCTAATTTGGTCTCAAAATATCCCAATGTTGCAATTTCGCGATTGCCTAAAACGGTAAGCTTCAATTTCGAAACTATTAACCTGCTTCCGATTAACTTGTTGAAGAAATCTTCGCGACACAATGTTACGTCACATCCGGTGTCGACTAACGCTTGAACTGATTGTCCTTGTATACGAATTTCCTTCATCATATTTGTTCTGTGATAGCCTACATTAACGACAGGTTCTGTTTTTACTCTTGTCCCTTGCTCTTGCTGTTTTTTACATTCAAAGGACCGATGACCCTGCATGTTACATCTATAACATCTATAGCTTCCTCCTTTATCAGAGTAATTTCTAGAAACATTTGCCTTGTCTCCATGATCAGGACTATTTACTCGTTTTTCACGCTTCGCTGTATTTGTGGATCTTGTCTCGATTCTTCAGTAGTATGAGTAGCTTTTATCTTTTCGTAAATTCTTAACTTATCTTTGAGCTCTTCAACTGTTCTAGCCTCATACAAAACTACCTTGTTAACTTTTTCATCTCTTATTCCGTTAATTATATACTCGATTAGAGATTCTTCGTCAACTTTAATTGGATTTGCGATCTCTAACATTTTATACAGATACTCTCGCAATGTTTCACTATACTGCTTTCGGCGATTTCTAAGGCGTCGATGAATTTCTGCTGAATTTATTGAAACGCTAAATTCTTTTATTAAAGCTTCTTTAAGCGTGGACCAATCTCGAATCGATGTTGTAGCATTTACGAATAATCTTGCCGCGCCAATTACTAATCTTTTAGCATAAATATACTTTTGTAAATCGCTCCAATTTACTAGAGAACTTACGTCTTCAAATTCTTCTATCCATCTTTTAATAGAATTATTTTCCTCTCCGCTAAACTTGCTTACACTCTCTTCAATATCTTTGAAAGAGAAGGTTGACGAATTGCTTTCTTGAACATGTGAAACAGGTACGGTTGAAGAAATTTGACGATTCTCATTTAAGACCCAATCACTGTTTCTACCGCTATGATTCATATTTGGTCGCTCGGCTTCTATATTTATATCTGAATCGTTCTCAATATTCCGAGGCGTCGAATGCGAGATCAACCGATTCTGCAAATCGCTCTTTCTACCCGTCGCCGGCAACCCTAATTTTCGTAACCGTAATTTCAAATCTTTATTTGTTAACTTTGTAATATTGTTCCCGTCCATTCCGAACACTCTTTACAATCGTTTACTGATATTTTATCAAATATTGTAAATAAATATTTTATTGAAATATATTTAAAGTTTAATTTCCTTACGAATATTTTATCGAATATTGTAAATAAATATTTTATTGAAATATATTTAAAGTTTAATTAAAGAACATGCAAATCGAAAAAGAACCAAACTAAACTGCATTTATGGCAACTCAAAATGATTTTCCTTACAAAAATTCTCTCAAATTAGAGCACTTGTTTCTCCTCTTTTTAGCGGATTTCCCACCAAACTTTTCGGTTGAAAAAATGCTGGAGATTCTAATCACAACCCTGCAATAACCACCGCCTTTGCTGAATTTTTGTGAATGTGTTGTACTGCTTACGCCTGACTTTCGTGTAAAACCACTGCTTTTGCTGACTTCTTTTGAAAGCGCACGCTCTGATTATGCCTGATTCTGTGTAACAAACACTGCTTCTATTAATTTCTTGTGAATATGTGTGCACTGCTTGTTCTTGTTTTTGCGGGTGTAGTGTGTAAGTTGTCGAGCAACCATACCTATTTACACTCAATGAAAAGGAACTGGCGTGCGTCACTTTAATTATTTTGATTAAATAAAGCCCTTTTTCTCCTTCCAAAACAATGAATTTAGCTCCTCTCAAGACTCCTTTCTTTCCTATCCCGGTTGAGCCCCCAAAATAATGTGGGGTTCGGCTTTGGAGAACCGATCCCGTTAATTATTTGGATACGACGACGATTTTGAGGAATCGGCTCGAATCCTGCTGGGTTCGAAATAGATTCCCGAGAGAAAACAATTAAAGTACACCAACGCTTCAAAACACTAAACAACTTTATTTATAAAAAAATGAAACACGTCTTCCTTCTCGTAACAAAATCTATCAACTGACTCTTAACGCTAACAGTTAATTCGTAGAGAGTTCGGAAAGCTCTCGTTCTGCTATATTTTAAAATGGGTTGCCAGATCGGAGTAATTTCTTTCCGGATCCCACATTACTAATGGTCTTCCACTTATCATACGCTTTCATTTGATACCCATGTCGAGGGGGTTGTGAAGAACATGTTAATCTGCCCTCTTGAGACGGCCGCCTATATTGAGTATACTATATTGCTTATGGTATTCTACTTATAATACTCTTTAATTTGATACCCATGTCGAAGGGGTTGTGAAGAAAATGGTAATCCGCCCTCTTGAGATGGCCGTCTTGGACAAAACGATATATTGAGCATACTATATCATACGCTTTCATTTGATACTTATGTTCTGAAGAGAATGGTAACCGGCCCTCCTGAGGAGGGGGCCATGGATCTAAAGACATAGCTTATTGCATTCGACCTATGATGTCATTCCATTTGATACCCATGTCGAGAGGGTTGTGAAGAAAAGGTTAATCCGCCCTCTTGAGATGGCCACCATGGACCAAACGAAATATTAAGTATACTATATTGCTTATGGTATTCTACTTATCATACTCTTTCATTTGATACCCATGTCGAGGGGGTTGTGAAGAAAATGTCAATTCGCCCTCTTGAGATGGCCGCCATGGACCAAACGATAAATTGAGTATACTATATTGCTAATGGTCTTCTACTTATCATACGCTTTCACTTGATACCAATGCCGAAAGGGTTCTGAAGAGAACGGTAACCCACCTTCCTGAGGAGTCCGCCATGGATCTAAAGACTATCACCCTTATTCCACACTCCGACGTAATGATATTTTTTCTCCGAATCCCGAATATGACATTCCGCACTCCGAATCTTTTTTTCGGAACTTTATGTTATTCTAAACTCCGACGAACTTAAAAACACCAAACACCAAAGAGTTCGAAAAAAATTGTTTTGACATTTAACAGCTGTTTTTCGGAGTAAATCGAGAAGGCTCCAATAAGGCAATGCTTTAACGCGGACCGTTCGTGGTGCAGAATATCAGAATATGTTACGTCGTAGCGTAAAGTTTACGTCGTAGAAGTCTTCCGACGGAGTGTGGAATAAGGGTGATAGTTTATTGCATTCGACTTATGATGCCCTTTCATTTAATACCCATGTCGAGGGGGTTGTGAAGAAAATGTTAATCCGCCCTCTTGAGATGGCCGCCATGGACCAAATGATATATTGTGCATTCGACTTATGATGCCCTTTCATTTGATACCCTTGTCGAGGGGTTTGTGAAGAAAATGTTAATCCACCCTCTTGAGATGACCGCTATGGACCAAACGATATATAGAGTATACTTTATTGCTTATGGTGTTCTACTTATACTCTTTCATTTGATATCCATGTTTCGGGTGTTGTGAAGAAAATGGTAATCCGCCCTCTTGAGACGGTCGCCATGGACCAAACGATATATTGAGCATACTATACTGTTTATGGTGTTCTACTTATCATATCCTTTCATATGGTGCCCATGTCGAAGGAATAGTGAAGAATATTTCAGTCCGCCCTCCTGAGACGGCCTTCATGGACCTAAAGGTATGCACCATATTGCATTGTCATCTTGAGCTAAAGCTGTGTGCAAAATTTGAGAACGATAGGATATCCGTAAGTATTTGAAAAATCTATTGCAAAATTTGTTCCGTGAAGAAATCAGTAATCCGTCCTCTTGAGACCTCGGCCATGTATCTAACGGTGTAATGAGTATACCATATCGCATTGTCATCGGAGCTGGACCTGTGTGCAAAATTTCAAGGTGATCGGGTAACCGGAAGTATTCAAAAAATCAATTGCAAGATTTGATGCTTTGACAGACAAGAAAGCGAGCTAATAAAAACGTTTTAAAATAGTTTAATGTCTTTTAAATCTGTCATTCTAAATTTATGCTTTAAATAACTTTTAAAACTATTCATTATCTCTATACTAGCTGTGGCAGTTACTAAATCTTCTACATATAGAACTACATAAATATTTTTAAATATATTTTCTTTATCTAACATATAAATACATCTATCAACTGGAGAATTCCTACCCAGCAGGAAATGTAGTCATGTAGATATGTAATTCATTACAGTAAGTTCGAACGGATACTTTTAGCAATACAGAATAGCTTACTTTTACACAGGCATGTCATAGGCGGTAATCAGTATATTATTTTCCCCATTAGTGAAGAAGGCCTTTTAATATATGAAAATGTCATAGGTGGTAATCCGTATATTACTTTTCCAACTACTAAATAATGCTTTTTGCAATACGAGTATATGAACAGAACTCAATTGTAATAGATTTCGTGCTACTGCTGTTTAACATGGAAAATGTAGGTATTAGATCGGCTGGCAAAACAAAAATAAAGACTAGTTGGGATGTGGGTTTGACCCCTTCGGTCCACACGATTAACTTCCCAGTATGATGAACGAAGATGGAATAAACTTCTTACAAAATAGTTATACGTTTAGCACTAGTGGAAAATTGGCTAGTATCAGAACTGATAACAAAGCAATCCCGAAACAAGCTAGTTCAAATAACTATAATAGTAGCAAATCCACAAGATTTTTCTAGAGAATTTGTTTTACCTGAACGTTAGCAAACAAACATGTCATCCGCATTTCGTTCGCTGCACTAAAGCGGGTGTTCAGATTCGTATTGAGCATGCTGAAGAGCCGATGACAAACTGAGAAGCGAATGACTTGATTTGGAAATTCCAAAGCGTTCAACGGGAATATTCCCAATTACACCGGGAAGTAAAGAGAAGTGTGCGGCGTGATAAAAGGCAGCAGATAAATGAGCTCGCAGAAAAAGCGGAAAACGCGGCAAACACAGGCAACAGTAAAGTGCTGTACCAAATTACTAAACAGCTCTCGGGAAAGCACTCTACTAAAAAGCATGCCGTAAAGAGTGCGGATGGGAGGCTGCTGTGCAGCGACGAGGAGCAACTCCAAAGATGGAGAGATTACTTCTTCGCCGCCCTGAATGGTTCACTTGCACAGGAACCTCAGGAAAACAGCAACAATGCACAGCCGATAAGAATCAACACCCGGGCCCCATCCAAGACGGAAATAGTAACCGCAATTCATGCGATGGCCAATGGTAAAGCAGCTGGAAAAGATGGCATCCCGGCAGAATTGTTGAAAGCCGATTCAAGCCTCATAGCAGATGCGCTTCAGCCAATCCTACAAATAGCATGGAACACCTGTACCTTTCCGGAGGATTGGACGGAAGGTATCATAGTCAAAATACCCAAAAAGGGGGACCTAACAATATGCGACAACTGGAGAGGCATCTGTCTATTATCTACTGTGGGTAAAATCTTGTCCCACGTTATATTATCAAGGATAAGAGAGGCAGTAGACCGAACGCTTAGAAGGCAGCAGGCCGGATTCAGGAAGGGCCGCTCATGTATAGACCATATTAACACCTTGAGAATCATAGTGGAGCAGTCTACTGAATTCCGATCCCCCCTTTACCTAGCTTTCGTAGATTATGAGAAAGCGTTCGACTCGGTTAATAGGAGCTTTATATGGCAGGCATTACGGCGACGTGGACTGCCTGATAAAATAATAGAATTGATAAAAGCCCTTTACAACAATTCCAAATGCAGAGTTCTCCATAATGGAAAATTATCCGACAGCTTCGAGGTGAATTCAGGAGTACGACAAGGATGTCTACTTTCGCCATTACTATTTCTTATAGTAATAAATGACATCCTTGTCGACGCTCTAGATAATAGAACAGGCGGCATACAATGGGGTTTGCTAGACCGCCTTAAGGACCTCGACTACGCGGATGATATCTGTTTGCTGGCCCACAGACATCAGGAGCTAAAAAACATGTTAAACAATTTGGCAACAGAAAGTAGTCTAGCAGGCTTAAGGCTGAATCCGAACAAAACCAAAGAAATGCGGATAAATGCAAACACACTTGAACGAACTGCGCTGAATAACCGTGACGTGGAACTGGTAGATAAATTCTGCTACCTCGGTAGCATTATTACCGAAAATGGCGGTACAGAAGAAGACGTCAGTTCCAGAATAAATAAAGCACGAGGCGCATATGCATGCCTGTTCCGCATATGGAGATCAACGGAGATCTCAACTAACACCAAATTGCGGCTGTTCAACTCCAACGTTAAGGCAGTTCTTTTGTACGGTTGCGAAACATGGAAAGTCACCCAATTCATCACAGGGCGCCTACAAGTCTTCATCAACAGATGCCTGCGTCGTATCCTAAAAATCCGCTGGCCAGATAGAATTTCAAATGAAGAGCTATGGCGCCGTGCCGGCCAAGAAAGGATAGACGACCAAATCAGGCGAAGGAAATGGAATTGGGTTAGCCACACCTTGCGACGCGATAACGAAAACCTAGCCAAACAGGCCCTTGACTGGAACCCGCAAGGATCCCGTCGAGTTGGAAGACCTAGAACAACGTGGAGGAGGACCCTACTAGCAGAGGCCGCAACAACTGGGAGATCCTGGTCAGAGCTGAGAGCTGTCGCGCAAAACAGAGTCCGCTGGAGGGCAACTGTTTCCGCCCTATGTCCCATGAGGGATTAAAGGGGCACAAAGAAAGAAGAAGAAGAAAGCGTTCCGGAGATATTAGCAAAACCGTAACTTTTAAGTACTTGGCAGACTTGACCAAAAAGAACAAATTTTGCAAAAAGAACAAACAAACAAAAAAACGGTTCGACCAAATTTTATAAAAATCTTTTCAGATCATATTTTGGTTAATACTTTTCGAACGGCACGTTAACTAAGTCGATATCTTTTATAGTTCGCGCGATATCGTGCAGGTACAAAAATCACTTATGTCATTTAAACCAAAAAACCGCTCGTCCAAATATTATAAAATTCTTTTCAGATTATATTGTCGCTAATACGCTTCGAACGGCACCCCAAGTAAGTCAATATCTTTCGTGGTTCGGGCGATATCGTGCAGGTACAAAAATCACTTACGCCGCCTAAACAAAAAAACGGCCCGGCCGAATTTTATTAAAATCTTTTCAGATCATATTTCGGTTAATACGCTTCGAACGACACCTCAACGAAGTCGATATCTTTTTTGGTTCGCGCGATATCGTGCAGGAAAAAATGACCACATACGTACGCACACACACACATACTTCCTCCCAATTTTTTGCTTAAAATGCTCCTGGGACAGATGAAAATACGACGAAAATTTCATTTCGATTTTCGGACTGATTACAATAGCTTCCTATACTTTGAAGTTAAAAATCACTTACGTCGCTTAAACAAAAAAACGGCTAGACCGAATTTCATGAAAATCTTTTCAGATCATATTTCGCTTAATACGCTTCGAACGACACCTCAACGAAGTCGATATCAGTTTTGGTTCGCGCGCACCATCTAAAAGGTTTGGATTTTACCAAATATGTCTCGGTGATGTTCGACCACTTGCTCGTCCGACCTTATCACAATCAATGTAACATAATATAACGCGTAGATAAGTATAAATATAATGCGCAATAACTAATGGAGGTAATTTTCACTTGTCATTTGCACTCTGGGGCCGTATTTGGTTTCTCGAGTCGACATTGTCGTCTGTCGATAAATAAAAATTGGCATTTGGCGACACGATATCGTCTCTTTACGTGCCGATAAGGACGTTTGACGATTATTAAAAATTCCAATTTATGCATGCAATAAACTTTTAACAATTTCTATTTTAATTAAATATACGTGGTTTGCTGCTTTGGAGTAATACCACCCAATTTAATGGTTTTGTATGGCTGCGCTTAGCTGTCGATTTGGTCGTGAAACCAAATATGAAACTTAAAGAATATCGAGAAGTTTTTTTGTCGAGTCGATGGATCAAACCAAATACGGCCCCAGTTTATTTACACAATTCGACTTGCGCCAGACAATTTAAAAAACTAAATCGTTGCGTATGAACCTACCTTTACGATAAGTATGACACGCTGCCGTAGTATCGTTTAACCGACGATGCAGCGTACGTATTGCGAGAATGATTGTTCTTTTTAAATCCATTCGGAGAAGTACAACAGGCCGCCGCGCCATCGAAAAAATCTAAGAAGTAGCTAAAAAGTTTTTGCAGTAATGTATTTGCATATTTTCGGACGAATTTTTTAAAAAAAAACTTATTTAATATGAAACAAAATTCTCCGGGGAAAATTAAAAGAAATATTGTGAAGTCAATAGCTTACTGTACTATACTCGTCATACACTTTCCTTTGAGACCCATAACAAGGACCTTGTAAAGAAAAAGTAAGCCGCCATTTTGTGTTGACCGCCAGTTTGGGTTTTGAATGACCCCAGTGGGAAAAATTGGGAGCAATCCCAAAGGGAGGGAAGTTGGAGGGCTTTCAATGGACTCCCAAGGGAGCATTATTGGAGTTATTTAAGGAATTGAATAGGCCAAGCTTAAAACTTAAAATTGTATTGATGCGATGACTCACTATTATACTGAAAACGTATAATTACTGAAAAATTCTTATGGTACTTTAATGTTGACCTCTACTGTAAATATTTAAAAAGCTCTATAATGCTCCTTGTTGTCTCCAACTACATCGCTGCAGGAGTGCTCCTATGGGAGCTCAAATGGAGTGCTAGCCTAGGCGGACATCTAATGTTAAAAAATATATGGAGAGGGAGCGGAAAGGGAGCACTCCATGCTTCCATGGGAGTGCTCCTCCACTGTCCTTAGAGCACTCCATTTCCCACGGGGACGCCACATAGCGAAGTGTGTTCTACTTGTCCATTTGACACCTATTTCGGGGGTCGGGGAGCCCAATTGCAAAATTCGACTGCCATCTTGGAACCGCCATCTTGATTTTTTTACAAAGTAATCAGATTGTATTGTCATGCGAACTATACGTATGTGTAAAATTTGTAGTTGATCGGTTATATGGAAGTGGGTCAAAATCAAGTTCAACATTCGTTTACAGTACACACACATACAAATCAAGGAAATATAAGCTTAATTGTCATTGATAGCGGGGAATTCAAATATAAACAATAAAATTCTTTGATTCTTCACCCACTTCATGGTATTTATTTATTCAATATAAGCAATAGTTTTTGAGCTGCAAATCATAATTTCGTTATCATCGGTTTTTGTTCTGGAAGCAAATTTAGAGACGTATTCACGTCAAAAACTTGTTTCATGTGAAACAAAATCCCCGAAGGAAATTAAAAAAAAAAAAACTATTATGACGAAATAAAAGGACCGCGAGCCGAAGAATCAAACTCGCAGCCCCACAGAGTCCCCAGACGACGGTACTTCCCCCTAGCCCTTCGCGCCATGGCTGATACTATTGGTGGTTGACTAATATGTTAATAAATCATTTCAGAAAGAAAAAAAGAAAACCATCTGCCCCGACCGACCAGGCTCGAACCTGTAACGCCACACGCCGCTGGTTCGAGGATCCAACGGGCTACGCACTCTCCCACTGGCCTTCTACCAGTTTTGCAACACTAAAGTAATTTGTTTGGTGCCTATGAAATGTTTAGGTTGAACTAATTTTAACAGTTTTTTATGCCTAACTTTGAACTTCTTTATCAAAATTTCGAAAAAACAACTAGTTGGGATGTGAGTTCGACCCTTTCGGTCCGCACGATCAACTTCCCAGTATGATGGATGTTGAATATATGATTGGATATTTTAATAATAAATGAACAACAGGCAATATCGAATATATCTATAATACCGAGAATTTGTCGCAATTGTTTATCAATATTTTCGCTAAAATGTCAAACTAAATGTGCGCACTTACAAGATTAGGATGACGAAAATGTATATAAAATTGATGTATTAATGCTTTTCGGCACCTCAATGAAGTCGATATAGTTTTTAGTTCGCGCGGTATCGTGCAGGTACAAAAATCACTTAAGTCATTTAAACCAAAAACCGCTGGACCGAATTTTATAAAAATCTTTTCAGATTATATTGTCCCTAATACGCTTCGAACGGCACCTGAAGTAAGTCAATATCTTTCGTGGTTCGGGCGATATCGTGCAGGTACAAAAATCACTTACGCCGCTTAAACAAAAAGACGGCTGGACCGAATTTTATGAAAATCTTTTCAGATCATATTTTGGTTAATACTCTTCGAACGGCACGTCAACTAAGTCGATATCAGTTTTGATTCGCGCGATATCGTGCAGGAAAAAATGACCACATCCGTACGCACATACACACACACACAGACACACACACATACTTCCTCCCAATTTTTTGCTTGAAATGCTCCTGGGACATTGAATGATGAAAATACGTTGAAATTTTCGATTTCAATTTTCTGACCGATTGCAATAACTTCCTATACTGGGAAGTTAAAAAAGTTATTGGGTTACAAAGTTATGCGTGAACAGGAACACAAAATACCTACACGTCGAATTGAGTAACCTCCTCTTGTTTTGAAGTCGGTTAAAAATAGATTGTCAACAGTGTAAAGGACCTTTCCTGAGCCTCTAGTCACATAAAAAAATTTGTTGTCTGTAAAGAATGTTTACGGACGATAGTTTAACGTGACAACGTCATGAGAAAACATTGATGAAATGATTGCATACTTTTATGAATGAAATTGAATCATTTATATTAATTATCATTACTTTGTATGGATACAAAAAGGAGTGAAATAAAATATTCATTTTGACTGATAAATTAGCTTTTATTTGCACTAATGAATTCAAATATATTTATTACTTTAATGAACAGATTATTTACAAGTAACAATGTGTAGTAACAAATTAATTTACAGCTTTTATACATGTCTGATATTTAACTTCTTGCAATCTGTGTTATTCTGTTCAGGATAGGTCGATGATAGGAAAAGTATGGAATGAATGGGAGTGTTTCAAGTGTAATGTGCCTTGAAAAAGTCAAATCGAGGGTTGTTCCTCTCAGCGTTATTGACTTAGTAACATCTGATGTGCATTCGAGGTTGTACATATCCTTCACGAATTTGAGGAATGTATCATCATTTTTCACGTTTGTGTTGAAGTCGCCACAAAGAACAATTGGTACATTGGTATCCACTTGCATGATCGGATGGACGTACTGCCTGTTATGCACGTACGGAAAGAGTGCTTGGTGCAGCAATACACTAGTGTTTGAGACACTTGCTCCAGGATGAATATACACTGCGCCAAGTACAATTTTAAACGTTGTATCAGCAGTGAAGCATGTAATCTCAGCCAAGCAGACCTCGCCTGTGTTTCTGATGAGACGAGTTGTGTCCGACAATTCAACGTGGAGAACTTTGGCCGCCGTGGATGCTGATGTTAATTTTCGGTAGATTGCCACTCCACCAGCTGCGTTTGTATGAGAATCCGATCGATTATTCTGCCTGGTTATACATTCATAATTATTTATTGGAACTGGATCAAAATTGTCACGCATGTTATACGGTAAAAAAAAGGACACCGTATTTTTGTGAAAACAAACCACTTTAGGATATTTTTCTTTAAATAAAAAAATACCAACTTTACTTTTAATACATAAATTTATTATTAAAGTTTAGTCGTGGATTTCACATTGAATCTCTCTACAAGACTGAATTAAAATTATTAAATTGTTGCTTAACATTTTGCTCCTACAGAAGCATTGGCATATCATATTACAAAAGATAAAAACTGTGGCTATCATGAGTTTATTTCCTTGGTCAGCATATTCTCATGCATTCAATAAAAAAATTTAAGTTTATCTTCGAGGTGTTTGTTTTCAGCTAATTCAGCATTAAATTTATGTTAGCTTTGAACCAAAAGAAGAGAATGAGAAAATTTATATTATATATATATTTTTGTTGTTTTTGCATTTATAACATTTCCCCCCTTAAATAAGACCTTGGTCGTTCAGGCCTAGGTCTGACAACAGGACCTTCCAATTCCCTGAAGGAATTCATAGAGATAATTTGACTTCCAGTGTCGTTCAACATTCGAGTAGTTTCTGGATAGGCTGGAGAAGTTCTGGTATTCCTGATATTGAACTTGTTTGTACTTTTTAGACACCAATGCCCCTTAACACATTTATATGTAATGATCGCACCTACTACCAACAGGATTACACCAAATATGGAACCGCTAACAATATCTCTCTTTCTACTTTTAGGTCCGAAAACCAAATCCAAAATAGATTGTTGATTTGACTGAATATCTTGGGCCAAATCTGCCAATTCCTTGAAATCAATTGCTTTACTAACAGGTGCTATATTTTCGATTTTGCCGACTTTCATGTCATCTTTAATGCAACAAACTTCCTCTATTAAATTTTTTGATATAATTTTATCTTCCAGTTCTGTCAAATACTCATACCTTGGGGCCATAGTATAAGTAACAGTCCTTGCTTTGCAATCATCTTCTAATCTCATTAGTCCTGTACCAATGGGTATAATTTTTTCCTCGGTTTCAGAATTACATTTACACTGAAGTTTTGTGTTTGTACTTACTACATATAACCATTCGTTTTTATCAGTCAATTTATGCCAATTCTCAATAATTCTTACTTTTCTAACATTACAATTTTCAATATTATTTCTTACTATTATATTAAGTTCGCATTCATAAGAATCAAAAACGTCAAAAAAATTTAAATCTTTACAAATTCTAGGTCCTTTTTGAGTTATACTCCTACAATCTAATGTATTGGTTAACAAGTACTTTTCTTTATCATTTCTTAAGATAAGATATTCTGTTCTTGGATTTATAACATAAAATAAATCGTTATTTCTCTGTGGTAATGGAATTATGTGATACAAAATATATTTATTAAAAGATATTAAAGGAACCTTAATTAGAAATATAAGCCTATCATTCATTACATATGCTACTAATTTTAAGATTTTGTAGAACAAGTGCATATTTTCCAATCGGGGTTCAATTGGGTAAATTAATTCTTTGTTATCTGCTTCTTTTAAAAGTATTTCGGACAACTGATGTGGAGTTAAAACATCAGGGTGTAAACTTCCTTGTTTTATAAAAAGTATTATATTTATAAGCTTATCCAAATCTTTCTCTGTATCCAATATAATAAAATTCAAAACTTCTGCTAATTCATTTAATTTAATGGCCTGCCTGGTTTTTTGGTTCTCAACATTTTCTTGATTAGCGTAATTTTCAAATTTTTCTATGATTTCGTTTACCTTAACTCTTATATTTTCCAATTCTGTGGTTGAATGATTAAGATTTTCTAAAGTTTTCCTCACTATAACTACCTGTTCCTGCATTACCTTAACTATTTTTTCTTGTTTGTCATCTAATTCACTTATCATATTATCATAATATTCCCCGTCCTTACTATCTAATGTTCCAAATACTTCTTTTAATCCTGTTCCTATAATATTAATCCATCCTCTTTTAACTCTAGGGTATTTACCTAGCATATTATAGATTACTTGATGTTCCTGATGTAATAAAGGCAATTTATTTTTTACTATTTGTGGAGCTCTATTACAGACCATAAAAAGATTATCTTTTCCACTACAAATACTATTCAGCTTATTATATACATTTTCAATTAATTCATACCTCTGGCCGATATAGTCAATATCGATGTGACTTACTATAGTAAATTCTCCTCCCTGCATATATATAGATCCAAGGTTTTCAAAATATAACCCAGGGGATTTTTCAAATGGCGTTATTATTACTTTTCCGTCACATCTGTAAATTAAGCTGGTTTAGTAATATTAAAATTATACTTTAACATGCCTTTCCCTCTTATTTTAACGTAAACATTATCATTATCTACCTTCTCTACTTTATATGGCCCTTTGTAAGTGGGGTCTAACTTTCCCCTTCTATTATAACACTTTATATAAACCATATCTCCTATTTTATAACTAATTTCTCTTGTAACATCGTTATTTCTATCCCTAGAATTTTGTTTGGCTCTAATTATATTTTCTCTTGCAATTCTATTTAACTCTAATAATTGAAGTTTTAAGTCCTCTACATATTTATTGTAAGATTTTCCAAAGCATACCTTATCAATTTCACTAGGTAAATTCATTTGTCTGCCAAAAACCAATTCGTAAGGTGTGAATTTAGTTGAACTATGTTTCGAACTATTGTAATGAAGGGTTGCAATATTTATATACTCTTCCCATTTATCATTTTTATTTTCAGTGAAAAGCCTCAAATATTCTGCTAATCTACATTGAGTCCTTTCAACAGCACCGTTGGATTGCGGATAGTGAACGGATGTGGTAATTTTCTTTATCTTAAATAACTTGCAAAGATCACACATTAAATTGCCAACGAGCTCAGTCCCATTATCGGATAATATTATTTGAGGGACTCCATACTTTACAATCCAGTGCTCAAATAAGTTTGTTGCTATTTCTGCAGCTTGATTTGTTTTTAACGGTAGGAACTGTGTAAATTTAGATAGATCGTCCTGTATTGTTAAAATATATTTAAACCCACTTACACTTTCCGTCATAGGTCCTATAGTATCAATATTTATTCGTTCAAAGGTCCTTTTCGCTGTTGTTGTTAATTTCATTGGCATTTTGATTGGTTTTCTATTTACTTTCTGTCGTTTGCATATCTGGCACTTACTTACATACTGTTTAATATCTGTGTACATATTTTTCCATCTATAGCCTTTCATTCGTATTCTATTAGTCATTTGTGTTTCTCCACAATGACCTCCTATAACTGAGTCATGATTTTCATATAATATCTTATTAATAGTATCTTGGTCTGTTACTTCTATTATTTTACCTGGTGTATCTTCTTCCATACAAGAATCTTCCGGTTCACTGTCTAAACCACTACTTCCTCTATTATTATCTTGATCGCACAATTCATTGTTGACAATTTCACTGCTTCCTTCCTTTGGTTGTACCATAACATTTTCAGTGTTCTTATCCTGTTCCTGACTGCTTACAGATTTCTCAATATTATTTTCATGATTATCTTCATGTTCTTCAATTTCGTTATTATTGTCTAAATTTCCTGAACCCTTCTTATTGCTTTTTCTTTTCCTAAAAGCTTTTACGTTTCTACTTAATGCGTCAGCAACATAATTTTCCTTTCCTTTAATGTATTTAATTTCATAATCATATTCCTCAAGTTTCAACTTCCACCGTATTAACCTAGATCCTGGATCTTTAACGTTAAACAACCATAGCAATGGCTTATGATCGGTATGTATTTGGAATCTCCGACCATATACATAAGGTCTAAATTGCTTTACAGCCCACACTATACCGAGACACTCCTTTTCAGTGGTACTATAATTCTTTTCTGCAGAATTTAAAGTTCTACTAATATAATTAATTGGTAACTCCGTACCTGTATCAGTTTTCTGTGATAGTACTCCGCCTATCGCATCATTACTTGCATCCGTTGTTATAATGAATTGTTTGTTAAAGTCAGGATACTGTAGGATAGGTTCCTCCATTAACTTTTCTTTCAAACTTTCGAAACTTTGAATTTGTTCAGGACCCCATTCAAAATTGTAATCCCTTTTCAATAGCTTTGTTAAAGGAATTGCTTTCTTACTAAAATTAGGAATAAATTTCCTGTAATATCCCAACATTCCAAGGAAGCTTTTTATTTCCTTTTCATTTTTGGGATAGCCAATTCGCTTTATAGCTTCTATCTTCTTCGGATCGGGTTTTACGCCGTCATTAGTAATAACATGTCCTAAATAAGTTACCTCTTTTCTAAGAAACTCACACTTTCCAGGTTGTAACTTTAAATTTGCACTTCTCAGTTGTTCAAAGATCCCTTTACATTTCTCTTCATGATCTTTTAGGCTCTTCGCATAGACTACTATATCATCTATATAAATAAAACATTTAATAGATTGATATCCGAGCAAAACGGAGTTCATCAACCTCTGGAAGCGACTTGGTGCAGATTTCAGACCAAAAGGCATACGATTAAATTCATAATGCCCATAGGGGGTACTGAAAGCTGTTTTACATTTATCCTCCTCTTTCATTGGAATTTGATGAAACCCGGACGTTAAGTCCAATGTCGTGAAATATTTGCAATTTCCCAACTGATCGAGTATTTCGTTTATATTTGGCAATGGAAAAGAATCGCCTATAGTCACATCGTTTAGTTTGCGATAATCTATTACGATTCTCCATTTGACTTTTCCATTTGCATCTGGCTTTTTGGGAACAACCCACAGTGGACTCGACCAAGGACTCTGACTTGGTCTAATAATACCGTTGTTTTAAACTGTAGGGTTTTCCACAGCTTTCAATATATAAAAAAGAACTCGAACTATTTCACAATATACAACAACTTTATTGAATGACGTACAAATGGCAAAAGAGGGCTAGCAAGTGCTCGCAAAGGCTTATATGTATATCCCGCCGGAAAGTATACTTGAGCCCACTGAAGTGTAGATCCGGAAGTATGAATAGAATTTAGTACTTCGTAGTCTAGAGTTCAATGGGCTTTACATTTTCGAAATTATAATTCAAATTTTTAACGGACTTCAAATTAATAAGTTTATAATAATATAAATTCAATCAATAATATAAATTCAATTTACAATAATTAAATAATTAGAATTTTCTTTATTTACAAAGTAACAAAAGGGTATTGCCCGAACATGCCGCCCGCCTTGGAACGGTTCTGAAAGGTTCCAACTTTTTATTCTTCAATGGGCAGTGGAGCCACCTTGTGCACAGCTCGCTGGAAGATCCCCTGAGGCGTCTTTAGTTCCACCACTCTTATGCAGCCGTCTGGTCCTGAGAATGTACGGATCACTCGACCTAGCTTCCATTTGTAAGCCGGAACGTCATCTTGATGAATAAGGACTAAAGTTCCGACTTGGAGATTGCTTTCCTTGGTCTGCCATTTGCCTCTTGGTTGCAGCTGATGCAGATACTCTCTGGACCAACGCTTCCAGAAATGTTGGTGTAAAGCAGAAACTCGTTGCCACCTGCGAAGATATGAAACTTTATTTATGTCGTAAAGAGGTTCCAGCACAGGTTCGAGGGGGGCCTGTGTAAGGAAATGGGAGGGAGTCAACGCTTGGTAATCATTAGGATCTGTGGATAAGGGAGTAATGGGCCGAGAGTTTAGGCAAGCTTCAATCTGGGTCATAACCGTTGTCAACTCTTCGAAAGTCAAGAGAGCCTGCTGCAAGGTACGATATAGATGGGTTTTCGCGGACTTAACTGCTGCCTCCCATAACCCCCCAAAGTGAGGCGCTCGTGGAGGGATATGATGAAACTCGATGCCGTTGTCGCTGCACCACGATGCGATCCGACTCTGGTTGGTTTCCCGATAAAAGGCTCTTCTAAACTCCTCCAACAATCGACGAGCGCCGACAAAATTAGTCGCATTATCGCAATAGAGATGTCGACATAGATTTCTTCTGCTGATGAACCTTTTGAGTGCGGCTATAAACGCCTCCGAAGTGAGATCGGATACCACCTCAATATGAGTAGCTCGAGTGACGAAACAAACAAAAATAGCTACGTACGATTTGTAAGGCGCTTTTCCTCGTATGCGATGGGTTGTCATGATAGGTCCACAAAAATCCACTCCACTGTGTGTGAAAGGTAATGAGAGGTTCACCCTGGCTTTAGGTAACGAGCCCATTATTTGTTGCTTCAGGCGAGGACGATATCTGATGCAGTGGATGCAGTTACGAACTACTTTCCTTACGGAATCCCTGGCATTAACAATCCAAAACCTTTGTTGAATGATTCCCAGAAGTGCTTGTGGTCCAGCGTGGAAGTTTTTGTGATGCAAGTATCGTATATAGGAGTGCACGAACTCATTTTTTCGAGGTAGTAGAATCGGGAAGCGATAGTCTACAGGTGCATCCGCGAGGTTCAGTCGTCCCCCTACTCTTAGAAGTTTCAGCTTTCCTGTATCATGGAGAAATGGGTTAAGTTTTCGTAAATAGCTTTTAGTTGAAAGTTCGTTTCCCCTTTCTAGGTCATGGATTTCTTCGCCGAATTCACGTTGCTGAATGGCCCATATAAGCGCCATGAAGGCATTGTCGATATCGGATGCCGACAAAGCTCCGGTCCTTATTAATTGGTTGCTACATTTAGCTTGCAGATTTTGGTAATAGCGAAGTACATACGCGAACCGCCGGCAATTTCTGCTAAAGTCGCTGACAGCGTAAATGGTGTTCAGGAAATCATTCGAGATGCAGCAAACTAAAATTGATTTAACTTTTCTTCTTTCCGGTAACTCCTCAACGCTTGTATGACGCCTTTTCGAAGGTGGCCAGTTGTCTTTCGAATACCTTAAGAACTCTGGTCCCGAAAACCAAATCGAATCAGGTAGGTCTTCCACTGCACTCCCTCTAGAAACGATATCCGCTGGATTTGCTTTGGAGTTGACGTGCCTCCAAGTTGCTTGAGCCGTTAATCGATGAATTTCAGAGACGCGATTTGCCACATAAGTTTTCCAGTTGGACGGATGACTCGATAACCAGTCAAGTACAATCTCCGAATCCGTCCAGAGATATTGCTCATCAATAGGTTTCAGGAACTTGTCTCGAATCTTTGCAAGCAGCCTAGCGAGGAGCAGAGCTGCACATAGCTCCAAGCAAGGTAATGATCTGCTTGTTCTTAACGGGGCAACTTTAGACTTAGCTGCCAACAGATTCACTGAAGTGTTTCCACTCTCGCCGACAGATCGAATATATATACAGCAGCCGTAAGCACGTGTGGAGGCGTCAGCAAATCCGTGAAGCTCAATAGTAGTAGCCTTACCTACACCAAGTACCAATCGGGGAATTCGTATATCATTGAGCGCCTCCAATTGATTTTTGAACTTACGCCAACTAGCTTCTAGACTTTGAGGCACTGACTCGTCCCAATTAAGCTTCAATAACCAAAGTTCTTGAAGGAAAATCTTCGCGCACACCACTACCGGGTTTATAAATCCTAACGGATCGAACAACCGCGCAGTATCCGACAGTATAGTCCTTTTGGTAACCTTCGAAGATAAAGGGACTTGCGAGCTAAATTGAAATCGAAACTCGTCGGCAGTTGGGTCCCAGATAATTCCTAGTGCTTTAACGACGTCCACATTATTGATCCTTAACGTCTTCTCTCGCTCATCTTCGGGAATTTCTGATAAAATTTGCGCGTCATTAGAATACCATTTCCTTAGATAAAACTGTCCAGACTTTAGAATTCTATCTACGTTGTGTCGAATTTCCATCAATTCTTCGCGACTATCCGCCCCAGTCAATAAGTCGTCCATATAAAAATCCTTCTCCACTATCTGGGATGCTTTGGGTAACGTTGAACGGTAGTCGTGAGCAAGTTGACTTAAGCATCTCGTTGCCAGGAATGGTGCAGATGCTGTGCCATAAGTTACGGTTTTCAAGCGAAAAACTCTTAAGGCTTTTGAGGAACTATCTCTCCATACGATGAGTTGATAGTTGCGATCCTCTGGATATACTAAAATTTGCCTATACATGCCCGAAATATCTGCGGTCAATGCCAGTTGATGACATCGGAAACGACATAGGATGGAAAAGAGATCATCTTGTATAGTGGGGCCAACCATAAGTGTATCGTTGAGTGACTTGTTCGCATCAGTTCGACATGACGCATCGAAGACAACTCGGAGCTTTGTCGTAGAACTATCTGGCCGGATTACACACCGATGAGGCATGAAGTAATTTATATTCGGAATTTGATCCATAGTTAATTCTTCCATATGCCCTGCGGCCAGGTATTCTTCCAGAAATTGTGAATATTTTGATTTACACTCAGGATCTTGATCCAACTTTCTGCAAAGGTAGTACAAGCGACGACGAGCGATGTCTAAAGAATTTGGGAACTGTACTGGAAATTCCTTGAAAGGCAACTTCACCATAAATCTACCATTTGGTAAACGTCGTACCGTTTTGCAAAATATTGTTTCACATTCAGTATGCTCAGCACTTAAGGAAGGTAGCGCTACGTCTAATTCCTCTTCCCTCCAAAACCTTTCAACTAAATCGTGTAAGGGCGCCTCATCTACAGCCATACCTTCGAATCTTTCCTGATTACTTGCAAAACCGGATACGGTAGATGACAAAGACGTTAGCGGAGGTGTTGTGTGAGTATATCGACCAGAGACAACCCAGCCCAAGACTGTTTTTTGTAAGATGGGCAAATTGTCATTCAGTTTAATTTGGCCCACACAGAGAAGTTTGAAGAAAATATCTGCTCCAATGAGCAGATCCACCTTATGTGGCTTGAAGAATAATGGATCAGCTAATTCAATATTAGCTGGAATGTGCCAAGTATCCACAGCAACCGCCTTTTCAGGCTGTAGGCCGGTTATATGTGGAAGAATGTAGACGATTAAACTAGTTTCGAAATCACAAGTTCTAGATTTAATGATGACTTGAGTAGACCAACGAATTTCTGTAGGAACATTGGCTATTCCACTAATGATTAGATCCGCTCTAGTTCGCTTCAGTTTCAGCGAGTGAGCGAGGTTCTCCGACATAAAATTAAGTTGTGAGGCTGAGTCCAGCAGAGTTCTAGCGAAGTGGTGTTGTCCGGAATTGTCCCTCACTTTAATGACCGCGGAAGCTAAAAAGACTTGATTTTGGACCCTATCTGTGGTTAATAACGATGTGTGAAAGTTAAGGTCTGGTGAATTCGATATTTGCGATCGCGTGAGCAGTGCGTTATCACTTGATGACTCTGAGTTCGCTGAGTATCTATGCAACTGAGTGTGATGAGGCTTAGAACATACTCCGCATTTCTTCGAGGTACAATTCTTAACTCCATGCCCCTGTGACAAACAATTGATGCACAATCCTTTCCCTTTGGCAGATTTAAATCTGTTTAGTACCGAAAGCTCCAGGAATTTTGGACACTCGTCAATAACATGCCTTGGTTCGTTACAAAAGAGACAACTGGACTTGGTTACCGTCAGCGAAGTAGAGTTAAAGTTAGCTCTCGCTTTTCTTTTGAATGCTTTTGGGGGTTTTGATTGTGAATATGATGGCCAATTAGTACCTTTATCTTCCAATTTACCTTCCCTAGCTTCCAGAAATTGACAACGTCTATTTAGAATCTTGGCGCATGTTTCCCACGTTGGCAGACTTGCTTGTTCCGTCGTCTCTTCCCACTTGCTTTGTGAGTCGGGGTCTAGTTTCATATTCACAAGATGAATTATCAATGCATTCGTGATGTCCGCTTCTGAACCTAGGCTTCTTAACGCACTTAGATGGGCATTAGTGCTGTCTATTAAATAGCGCAGTTGGTTGGACGAATTCTTAGTGACTTTAGGTAAATTAGACAAATCGATGATGTGTTCTTGGAAAGTTAGGTATTTATTGTCATACCTTCCCTTTAGTTGAGCTAAAGCTTTCGAGTAATTCGCATCACTAATTTCAAATGCTTTGACTGTGCGTAATGCG
The DNA here is from genome assembly GCA_949987705.1 of Thereva unica. Taxonomy (NCBI): domain Eukaryota; kingdom Metazoa; phylum Arthropoda; class Insecta; order Diptera; family Therevidae; genus Thereva; species Thereva unica. The sequence goes on from OX465281.1 coordinate 101,022,434, forward strand.
GCACCACTTAAACATGAGATCAGGTGATTAAATTTTTCTATTGCTGAGAGCGATTCGTTATTATCCACCAACTTGGTAAAAGATCCGAAAAAGTTAGGAAACTCGGAATATTTGCCTGAAAATTGCGGCAACTTTAGCTTTGGCAAATTGCTTTTGGCGAAAGACGGAGTTAACAAGGAATGATCTTGAAAAGAGTTTGAATTGCGATGACCCGCTAATAATGTTAGCAATTTTGATTTGGTGGCACAATAGAGATCTTCAATCTCGCTTCTGGTTTTAATTTCACCCTCATCATCCGGGACTAATTTTTCAATCGAGGTTTGAAAGGAAAGGATTTGCTTGAAGTAGGACTCCAATATGCCTAACCGGCATTCCAGCTCTGTAGGCGATAGGGTACTTGCTTTGGTATCCACAATTGTCTTTATCCTCGTAAGACATCCTTTAGTAGTTGCCCGTTGTGCCTTAAGCTCCCCGAGTTCACTCATTTTGACCGAAACCGATACGCGATTGGTGAACTTACTCGATATCTAAGGCAAGCACGATAACCTTCAGGCAAGACACTATACTATGCAACCGTTATTAATAAATCGATAACTATGGGATATATGCAAGCTGTAATTGGTAAAATTCTTTCCATGAACCGCGCACGAAACAAAGTCACAAAAGAATTTGAAATTAGTCCACTTAAATACGCAACGAATATTTGTATTTATGATTCGAATGTACCAATAGCTTAAGAATAAGGAAAAGTGTTCAGAAATTTCTGTATATATAGTTCCACGCCAATTATTTTATCACTAAAATGTACACAATGTCCAATAAAATTCTGTTTATTATTGTTTTTCTCTTCTAAAGTTCAAAGCCCTCTTCGATTTAAGACTAGTTACTTTATATACGCAAACAATATTTGTATAACGCAATTGTACACATTAAGAAAAATTCAAAATTTCATGTAAATTTCATGTAAATAGTGTTCGCACAAATTATTTGTAAACAAAAATGCCTACAATGTCATAAAAAAAAACAACGAAGCTCTCGATTCGAAATGTGTTTGAGAACCTTTGAAGACTTTTGATCTTAAAAAACTTCCTTGCCTGTAAATTCTTGATTGATGCTAAAGTTGTCACTAGTTTAGTAAATATCCTTTTCATTTGCACGATCTCGTGGTGAAAGTTTTTTAACATAAATCATGCCTTCCAAAATTTACGCCTAGCGACTCACGGAACCTATGTGTAGTTTTTATCAGTAACATAGTCCGCTCACGACACAAGATCAAAAAAGTATTTCGCAAAGATTTATTCAAATACGCAAAAAAATATATTGATACAAACTGTACGGGATAGCAATGATTCGCAGTTTTGTTCTTCAATTTTTCATTTGATTTTTTTTTTTTTTTTCACTGGCTATAACACAATAGGCGACAAGATTTCGACGATAACAATAGGAATTCAATTTATTTCACTTTTGTTGCAGCAGAACATGATCGTTGAATTTGATCTTTATTATATTATTTTTAAATATTCGTATGTAGCTCATGCATGACTCCAATAAATATAAGAAAATTGCACATACCTGGACACTTCCTATTTTTGTTTTACACCACGTGGTCTGACTTACAGCAATTTTTTGGGTACTTGTGTAGGCAAGGCGGCGACTCCCACGACGTGCTGCAATGATTGGACTTCGATCGTGATGATTTTTTCCGATGCCCTTGAAATAATCCAACGATGCACTAATTGTATTGATGAAATCTCCGCAAAATTGCGGATAATGTGGTGGAATCCAACGACGAGTTATATAACGGGGTAAATTATAATGAAGATGCTTCCAATAATTGCGGATTATGTTGTAAAATCCTCCGAGAAGTTGATATATCCACTCAATAATTGTAGATCAAGTTGAGGAATCCTCCGAAAAGCAACAAATCCACCGAAAAAAATGTGGTTCTAATTGAGGAATCCTCCTAAAAAATCTAAAAATCCACGTAAAATTTGATTAAGGACCGAATGTCCCTGCTCGGGCGCCAATGTTTTAAACTGTAGGGTTTTCCACAGCTTTCAATATATAAAAAAAAACTCGAACTATTTCACAATATACAACAACTTTATTGAATGACGTACAAATGGCAAAAGAGGGCTAGCAAGTGCTCGCAAAGGCTTATATGTATATCCCGCCGGAAAGTATACTTGAGCCCACTGAAGTGTAGATCCGGAAGTATGAATAGAATTTAGTACTTCGTAGTCTAGAGTTCAATGGGCTTTACATTTTCGAAATTATAATTCAAATTTTTAACGGACTTCAAATTAATAAGTTTATAATAATATAAATTCAATCAATAATATAAATTCAATTTACAATAATTAAATAATTAGAATTTTCTTTATTTACAAAGTAACAAAAGGGTATTGCCCGAACAACCGTCTTGAAGCATTTTATTGATTTGAGTGTTGACTTCCTCCTCATGAACTTTAGGAAATCTATAAGTTTTGGCGCAAACCGGTTGGGTATCCTTAAGCAAAGGAATCTCATGGAACATTTCAGTAGTCATACTAAGCGGTTCACCATCAATAGAAAATATATCACTATATTCTTCAATGATTTTGTAAACACTATCCTTTTCCTCTTTATTTAAGTGCTCTGTTCTAAGATGTTCTTTAACCTTAAACCATCGTTTTGGATCATGTTGCATTTTGCCTTCGAATATTCTATCAGAATGAAACACATCTACCTCTGGACCTAACCCTGCATTTCTAAACCTAACAGGGGTATCTCTACAATTTACATAGCTCACAATAGCTTGTTTTTTCTCATTCGTTCTTGTAAGACACTCTGATATATATACATTTGGGAACATTTCCTTTTTATGAACCCAGATATCTGAATTTGGAGGAGCATTATCTAACCAAACTTTACAGATCGTTTCACTTCTTTCAGGAATTATAATGTTGAGATTATCGTCATATATTAAATATGTACTACAATCATCATTTACAAGTCTGTCTGTTTTGTAATTAACTTGAAAATCATGCCTTCTTAAAAAATCATTACCTAGGATACCTTCATACCCTTCAAATTTCTGACTAACCACCGTATAAAATTTGTGTTCGTATTGTATTTCTGAATTGTCCAGACTTGGGTAAAATGAAAAGACTAAATTGACTGTACCTGTAGTATCTCCAGTTCCTCCATTTACGTCTAATATCTTTATTGATTCATTCGATATACAAGAGCTTTGTACAACTTCTTCATTTATTAATGAAACTTGGGCACCAGTATCAACGAGTAATATGTGTCTATTACCGCTGATGTTAAGACAAATATAGGTATTAACACTTACATCTCCGACTGGTTTCGTGCCATTGATATTTTGAGAGGGGACTGGCACACTTCTCCTCTCTGGTTTGAGTTTAAAGAATTCACAGGTTTTGATAAACTACGGTTATTTTCCTGATCTCTAGGATTTGCACCCCTAGATTGATTATAATTCCTTTGATAACCTCTTTTTTCTTGATATCTACAAAACTTAGCAATATGTCCTTCTTTCCCACATTTAAAGCATTTCATATTTATTACATTAACTCTTCTTACAACATTTCTTTCAGTAAAGTCAGATTTAAGAAATCTTTGATTTGGGGGAATTTTCGCTTTCATAGAATTTATTACAGATTCCTCGTTTTGAGCCAACTTTATAGCACATGGTAAATCAGAGGGATGTTGAGTTCTAATGAACGTTGCAAGATTGGGTGTTAATCCATTACAGAATGTAGTTAATCCCAATCGGTAAACAAAATTTGTCTGTGCATTAAGTTGTACCAAATCACCATCAATATTTTCTAGTTTTATAGTTTCTAAGATTTTTCTAACATTAGTTTCAACTCTCTGGCTGAATTGTGTCACTGTTTCATTAGAGTACTGTTTTAAATTATGCAATTCGTTCATTAACTGATTTAAGCCTTTTTTATCTTGATAAATTGATATTAATTTTTCCTCCAATTCTTCCCAACTATTTAAAAGATAATTCGTCAAAACAATTGTGGAATTTCCCTTCATCTGACTTTTAATGAATCTAAATAATATAGGTTTCTGCTCAGGATTTGCTAAGAAATTTGCGTCCCTACAACTTTCAATAAATCTAAAAACTTCTTCCTGTTTTCCATTAAACTCCGGAATAAATTTAAACAAAGTTTCTATTTTAACACTAGAATTATTCTGAGAACTTGCTGTGTCAATGTTAGGAATCTTTTCTTCAATCACTTCAGTTAAATCATCTTCTAAACTATCTACCTCATTATCAATAATATCTACTAAAACCTGATGAAAAACTTTATTTTTATTATCAATAACCCTTTTACTTTTATCACTATTACCTAAAAACTTTAAAGCTAATTCAACACTAATCAGCGTCAACCGAAAATCTTTGTCAACCATCCACACTTTATAATTTTCTTTCAGATAGTTTTTTAGATCTTTACCCTTAACAATTTTTTCGGACCCACTGTCCTTATGCAATAATTTGAATTTATCTTCAAGGAACATTTTTGCTGATGTTATATTTCAATAAATGTATTACTTATCGAACCACAAAACAAAACAGGCCTAACAAAACAAATTTCCAAATTCCTGTGCACTTTCACTAAAAATAACAAATTTCCAAAAAATTTTTCTGTGAACTTTCACTAAATATTTTTTCAAATTTAACAAGATCAAAGATTGTAAATTTCTTTTTCTTTCCTCTATACTTTTATAAAATAAAATAGGATACAATGAGAAGAAAAACTATAATAATAAATTACCTTTGAAAAATAATGGTTAAAACTATCATTAAAATTAGATCCATTTCCTGTTTTCTCCAAGGATTTTGTTTGATGTAGTTTCTCCGAGCCAAGATTATTGATGAGGTTTCTCCAAATAATATTTTTTGATGTGGTTTCTCCGAGCCAAGATTATTGATGAGGTTTCTCCGAACCAGTATTTTTGATGTGGTTTCTCCGAACCAGTATTTTACCGCTGCCACCACTTTGTATTTTGTTATACGGTAAAAAAAAAGGACACCGTATTTTTGTGAAAACAAACCACTTTAGGATATTTTTCTTTAAATAAAAAAATACCAACTTTACTTTTAATACATAAATTTATTATTAAAGTTTAGTCGTGGATTTCACATTGAATCTCTCTACAAGACTGAATTAAAATTATTAAATTGTTGCTTAACATTTTGCTCCTACAGAAGCATTGGCATATCATATTACAAAAGATAAAAACTGTGGCTATCATGAGTTTATTTCCTTGGTCAGCATATTCTCATGCATTCAATAAAAAAATTTAAGTTTATCTTCGAGGTGTTTGTTTTCAGCTAATTCAGCATTAAATTTATGTTAGCTTTGAACCAAAAGAAGAGAATGAGAAAATTTATATTATATATATATTTTTGTTGTTTTTGCATTTATAACACGCATCCACGTTTAAGTCAATACCAAATAATCCGATCTTGGTATCACGGGATCCGTTTCAATATCGGCGAAGTGCGCAGACAAACTCTGAACATTAAGGTTTGTCACTACAGTTTGCCCAGCGTTGTTACCGTCATCACAAAATTTTATTTTCTTATACACCGGCACCCAGTTAGGAGACAGAGTGTTTGGCTTGCTTTGCTTATTGTTGACAATTTGACATATTTAATCTAATTAAATATTGACAATTTTAATCAAATTTTTAAGATTACTACAATCAAATTTTTAAAATTACTACGGGACATAACGGGACAATGAATCATCATTTTTCGTGCATGCAACCGGCGTTCATCGTTTTAATAGACGTTGTCACGTCGAAAAAGGTAGCTTCTTCAGGATTCTTCATATATATTATCTCTTTTAATGTTCCGTTCAAGAAAGCTGTTTTTACATCCATCATATGATGAACTAGTAAATTGTATTTATTTGTAAATGCTAATATAAATAGAAAACTATAAATTCGAGCCACTGCACTGGCGCAAATGTTTCATCACAATCTATTAAATATTCCTGACTAAAACCACGAGCTATGTACATGTCTTTCTTTATATTTTAATGGGTTACCATGTTCGTCATTCTTAATAGTAAATACCCATTTATAGTCAACTATGTTTTTATTTAAAGGTTTTGGTATCAAGTGCCAGGTCTCATTGATTAAAAGAGAATTAATCTCATCCTGTATTGCTTGCGTCCATCTTTATTCTTTATTTCTTTATAAGAAGTGGGAGTGCTACAAACTAGAGACTTGCCACACATTACGTCCCTTACTACAATAAACTTTTCTTTCACAACATCCCACACTTTATAGCCATTTGGTTTATATCCAACTAATATACCTTTCATTTACTTTTCATCAAATTTTTATTGGAAATGCGATTCTTTCTTTCTGCGCGCCATCTATTATATTCATATGCGATTAAAACTAAGCGCCGCTGTTTTTATTTAGTTCACTTAGGAATTTTTGATCTAGTCGGATGGACATGCGGGTTCATATATTATAATTAATAATAAAGATTTTTAAATAAAGAGAAAACCTTGTTTTTAAATAATTTAAAAGGTTATTGGACCGGAGCACGCTTTCACTGCGCTTCAAAATAAAGAAAAAAAAGAGGGTTAATTTTCTGAGAAAAATAAAAGAAAAAAGCTTAATTCTTAGTGAGGTTAATTCCACCAGCACGTGCATATTCATACATAAAGGAAAAAAAAACGTGGAAGACAAGCAGGCTGACATGGCTGAATTGGAAGGTATGTGATTTATAAATAGATCGAAGAAATTCGGAAATTTCGATAAAGTAGAGAAATAGGAAAAAATTCCGTCAAAAGGTGAATATGAATCGTGCGGGCCGGGACATGCATCGAATAAAAGTGAACGCTTGGCCGATGGCATTTCCGACTTGCCGATTCTTGTTTACATAAAAAAAAAAGAGAAAATCGGGGCTCGTTGAGACTTTTAGCATGGCCTACTAAAAGTTGTTGGTGTGTTTAATATAAAAAAAAAGTTTTTACAAGTTCTATAAAAATTATATTTGTTAATATATTTTTGGCTAAATTCGAGTGCTATAAAGTAAAATTATCCTGATCAGGGGATGGAAAAGAAGAGGAACGTTGGAGAAACAATTGCCAAATTTTGGAAGGCTTTTACGAGCACTATGGAAAGCTGTTAAAGCTGAATGAAAATCATCCGGAGGAGAGGATTAAAATATCGATCAGCAAAGACAATATACTGTTTGTGACTGAATCGGGTCAGGAATAACTCACAGGTAAAATACAGTATTTAATATATACGCTAAGTATATATGTAAGAGCATATATTAATTTAATTAAAATATAACTGGTCTAAACAGAAGTGTGCTTGCTGGTTGAGGGAAGATGAATAAATTAAATAAATAATTGGTGAGGATTGACGTCAATCAAGAATGGCAACAATATGTCTATTGGATGACAGTAACGAATGTTTACAATAAAAAATATTCGATGTAGTCAGAACGAATTGTAAGCAGGTATAATATATGGATGATAGGTGAGATTAATAACGTGACAGTGAGCTATAGTTAAATAATGTTAAAATAAGACAAATAGGAAACCTCAACCCATTTCACACTAGGGGCACTTCTGTTTATTATATCTGTAGCGTCGTGCTTGGCATTGTGTTCGTGCTAGGTGTTGCGTTGTGGATAAGTAAAGTAAAAGTAAACCTTCTTTCATTTGGCCGTGCATAGCATGTGTTCTGTGTGTGTGCGGTTGATGTCAGATGGTAACTTATTTTAATAAAATATATTTTAGGCTGTTTCTGCTTGGAACGCGTGTGTTCCGCTTTCTGGGCACGGGAGTTATGTCAGCAAAAATCCTTAGCGACAACAATTCAAAAACTCCTTCTAATATTCCCATGGTCGCGACATTTCCGTTAGTACAACGTGACCAAGGTTCATATTTCAATACTTACCATATCTAATGAGAAAACTTAAAGTACTCTGTTCCCATAAAAACTTACCTGCAAAGATAAGAAAATGTATCGGTCAGCAAAAATTGCAATGGTCAGAAAAACATAATCTAACATGATGAAAAATTAATTAAGTCAGTCTTAAGACCGTCGCAGAGCTTTAAAGCCGTTTTTAATAAATATATTTTATTTTTAAAATAAAGTTTTATATTATTCTATTATTTTTCTTTTATTTAAATGAAAAGAAATAAAACTGGCGCAGTCGGGGTAGGATATCTCTCAAAAGAGTTGATATTCAGTGTAATCGAACCGTTATTTGATCCAAAGATCTAAATTGAAATTAAATTAAAATTAAATTGATTTTTTTTGAAAATTTTTATTAAAGGTGTTTATTAAGTGATTAAGTGGTGACTATTTAATCACAAGTTGAGAAAAATATGCAGTTTTGACGAAAACAGTGCTATCTTGAGTTTAATGAATTAAATTTTTAATGAATTAAATTTTTCGAAAACAGTGTAGTTTTTATTGATTTTATTTTTTTACTCAAGTAAAATAAGTGCCAAGAAAATACATATATTCATAAAGATAAATATATACACTATATAAATTAAACAAAGCAGTGTGATCTTCTTATTTAAAGGAAATTTAACGTTGTTGATTAAATGTTTTTCTGTGCTTAATTTAAAGAATTGAAAGCCAAATAGTTTTTTACTCTAATAAAAGAAGTGTAGTCTTTTTATTTTAAGGAAATTTAACGTCGCTGATTAAACGTTTTTTCTGTGTTTAACTTAAAGAATTGAAAGCCAAATACTTTTTTTACTTAAATAAAAAAAGTGCTAAAAGAAAATTAAATATATATATTTATATATATGTAATAAAAAAATCATACCAGAACAAGAAATCGGGAGATTTAAAATATATCCAAAAACTATAAGAAACAACATGACTTCACAACAGGATTCTCAAGGAACTGCTGCAACTCCAAACAGGAATACTACAGCCATACTTACCGTTAACGATATGATCAAGGATGCCCAAAGGATAACAGAGTTCAGAGGGGATGGAAGTTATGCCCTCACCTCATTTTTTAGGGAAGTGGACACGATTTTACCAGTACTCGACGAACATCCTAACATAAAAGTGTACATCTTTCAACGAATAATAATAAACAAAATACAGGGAGCAGCTTTAGAAGTGATCCAGACCTTGGGGTCCAACGCCACTTGGGAAGAAATTAAACAGGAACTTGTCAACAATTTCGGCGTCCAGAAGTCCTACCATCAACTTTACCATGAAGCTTTTTCTGTTCGAAATTACCAAGTAAGAGATTATTATAATATGCTAAAAATAATTTTAAGTCAATTAAATGAAAAATATGAATATGACGTTAAGAAACCAATTGAATTTAATCCAAAAACTAACGAATCATTAATTTTAAAAACATTCTTGGATAATATTGATCCAAACTTAGCATCTATTGTGTTAAATAGAAATGTGAAAACTCTCCGAGAAGCTTATTTTACGTTAGAAAATTTAGGATTAATTAGAGAAAATCGTAAACCCAAAGTGAATAATATTCAAGTAAAACAGATTAACCTAAATAAAATGCAATATTACTCTAGGCAAGTTAATAATAATAATGTAAGGAACAATAATTCCGGACAATTTGGACGAAACTACCAGAGTAAAAACAGTTTTAGAAACGATAATCCGGGACAGTTTAGATATAACTACTCTAATGACCAGGTACAACCTAGAAGAAATAATCCGAACGGTAGCAATTTTAGACAAACCCCATCTGGTAATCGATCAAACCAATATCATAGACATAATGCTACAACAGTACATAGGTCAGAACCTATGGACGTTGACCATATTCAGCAAGAGGTAAATTTTCTTTCAACACCTCGAAAACATACCTACCAATAGTAAATCTCACAGTAGATGGAAACAAAATCAATTGCTTATTAGATACAGGGTCTTCCACTTCTTTGCTAAATGAAACTAAGTTACCACAATATAAAAGACAATTTTTGAAAGTACCTTTAATATTTAACACCCTAAATGCAAAAACTACTATTAAAAAGCAAATTAAAACAAATTTACCAAGAGAATTTAATGAAAATGCATACATGTTGTGGAAGCTTACCAAATTCTACAATAAACCATTTGATGCTATTATAGGGCAAAATTTATTGAAACCTTTAGGAGCCGTAATAGATATGGAGAATGAAATATTAATAGTTAACGGCAATAAAATAAAATTTTCAAGCAGTTGTCCGTATAAATGTCAAGATATAAATCAATTAGAACCATGTAACACAAATGAATTTCAAAACCTATTTCGTGACCTCAACTCCGAAGAGAAGGTCCATTTAACTAAAATTCTTAAACATTCTAAAGATCTATTCTTTAAAGAAGGAGATCAGCTCACTGCTACTACAGATATAGAGCACGAAATTATCACAACTAGTGACAAACCCATATATTGTAGACTTTACAGATATCCACAAGTCCATGAAAAGGAAGTCCTCTCACAAATTAACGACATGCTTAAGCAGGGTATAATTCGAGAGAGTAACTCCCCCTATAACAGCCCCCTGTGGATTGTCCCTAAGAAATTGGACAATTCTGGGAAGAAGAAATGGCGAATTGTCATTGATTATCGGAAACTCAACGAGATCACAGTTGATGACAAGTTTCCGATACCCAATATAGAAAGTATCCTTGACAAATTGGGACGAGCACAGTATTTTACTACGCTCGATCTAGCGAAAGGATTCCACCAAATCCTCGTTAAGGAAGAAGATAGGAGGAAAACTGCGTTCTCTACACCACAAGGGCACTACGAATACGTAAGAATGCCCTTTGGTCTAAAGAACGCCCCAGCCACCTTCCAACGGCTGATGAACTTCGTATTAAGAGATTTCATCAATAAGATTTGTGTAGTATATCTCGACGATATACTCATTTTCTCCACCTCACTTGAAGAGCATGTCAATAGCCTAAATCAAATTTTCAGGAAGTTAAGAGAACATAACCTTAAGATACAATTTGACAAATGTAAATTCTTTTCAAAAGAAACAGAGTATCTTGGACACATACTAACCCCCGAAGGAGTTAGCCCGAATCCAAAGAAAATCGAAGATATTATCAAATTAAAATTACCAAAAACCCAAAAACAGATCAAGTCATTTTTAGGAATCACTGGCTTCTATCGCAAATTTATCAGGGACTACTCAAAAGTAGCCCAGCCTATGACGAAATTCCTCAAGAAAAATGCTAAGGTTAATGTTAATGATTCCAATTATATAAATTCTTTCGAAAAACTAAAACGTTTAATAACTGAAGCCCCGATACTGAAGTATCCGGACTTCAACAAAAAATTTAAACTTATAACAGATGCTAGTAATTACGCCATAGGTGGCGTTCTTCAACAGGATAACCATCCAGTGTGCTTCGCAAGTCGAACTCTCAATGAACATGAGAGAAATTATTCGACGACGGAAAAAGAACTTCTGGCCATAGTATGGTCTATCAACTACTTTCGTCCATATTTATACGGTGTCAAATTTGATTTACTGACAGACCATCAACCAATAAAATGGCTTTATACCAAGACCAAAGGGACAGATATTAATCCAAGACTATATAGATGGTTACTTAAAATTGGAGAATATAATATTAACATGGAATACATCCATGGAAAGGATAATAAAGTAGCCGACTTCCTTAGTAGAGTAAATACGGATACGAATGAAATAAACATGATAAATATTGAAGAAAATAAAGAGGAAGTGAATCTTAATGAAGAAGAACGTACTGACCAAAATCATGAAAACACATCGTCACTTCAATACAACGTTGATTCGGATAATCAGACGATACATTCACAAGACGAAAACCTGAACAATCATATTCCTATTTTAGATACTACAGTTAATCGTTTTAAAACTCAGATAATTTTAACTAATAATAAAGAAATTGAAACTGAATTTATTCATAAAAACCGAATTATATATATAGACTCTAATGACTTAGAAAATAATTTAACAGACATCCTTAAGAGATATATTAAACCAGGCAAAATAGCCGTATACACAGAATTAAGCGATAATCAATATAATAAGTTCCAACAGAAAGTTATTGAACTCTTTGATGATATTCCAAATATAAAATTTGTTAGATGCTCTTTTCACGCAAAAAATATGAAAACGGAGGAAGAAACATATAAAGCAATACACAATTATCACAAGACCGAGACAGGACATTCCGGCATAAATGAAAACTATCAGGGTCTAAAAAGAAAGATATATTTTCCAAAACTTAAAGAATTAATCCAAAAATACATCAACAATTGCGACACTTGCAACAAAGTTAAGTATGACAGAAACCCAATCAAGGAAAAATTTAAACTTACAGAGACTCCAAAAGATATAAAACAAATAATTCATATGGATGTCTACACAAACTCGAAAGCAAATTTCCTAACATTCATTGACAGATTCTCCAAATTCGCAACAGCATTTTACCTCGAAGACAGGAATAATCGAACAATCATAGAAAAATTAAGAGAATTTAAATCTCAAAGAGGCCACTTCAAAAAACTAATAACGGACAATGAATTCAGAAGTGTAAACATCAAAGATTACCTTAGAAATGAGAACATAGAACTTCATTTAGTCAAACCTAACAACCATACGGGAAACTCCGATGTGGAGCGACTACATAACACCATAGCTGAAAAAATTAGAACACTCGGTATCGAAAGTAATAATCTTAGTATAAAAGAAAAAATGTGTAAGGCCATTGAATGGTACAATAACATCTACCATTCTGTGACAAAAGAGAAACCAATAAATATTCAAGAGGGACTTTGCGACAAAGACGTAATTTACAATAACTTATGTAAAGCGAAAATCAAAAATATTAATAAGCGTAATGCGAAAAGGGAAGAGTACAACGAAAACAGAACAGAGGGATATATTAAGAATTATAAAAGTGTCAGGCACAAAGAACAGCCCAAATATATTAAATCCAAATTAGATAATATTCATAGCTCAAACATTAAAAGAAAAAAATATTTTTCAGGTGAAATGGATCCTCAGGCTATTTCTAATCTCATGGATGTTAATACTAACCCAGGCACATCTTATGATTGAGAAAATCACAACAAAATCGGGGTACACAGAAATTAAATTGGAAGACGTTGATATCGTAAAAGATTATAATACCATACTACATATAATTGATCCTAAAGAAATAATTGATATACTTACCGATTTAGAAAATAACATTAAAATATCAGACTTACAGGATAGGGCCATATTTTTAGAACACCAATTAGAAAGCATTCGCAATAGAATCCAAACACTAATACCTCATAAACAAAAACGAGGACTTTTTAATTTTGTAGGCACATTACATAAGTGGTTATATGGGACGATGGATGACGCTGACAGACAAGAACTAGAACAACACCTTGACGTAATCGACTCAAACAATCATAATATAATACAGAACTTAAATTCTCAAGTAAAGATCAATAAAAATTTTAATGAAACATTCCAAAAATTAAAGGAAACAATAGGAAAAGATAGAAAGCTTTTATCGGAGAAATTAAATGCAATAGAAAATTATAACAAAGTAACTTATAGACAAATATTGTATACTGACTTTGCCTTGAAACTAAAAATATTGCAGGATATCGTAGAACAAATACAAGATAATGTAGCTTCCGCAAGAATAGGTATAATACACAGTAACATTCTGACAAATGAGGAAATCCTAGAATATAAGGTAGATTTTCAGAAATTACAAAATATAAAGTTAGATGTTGTATTAAGAAATAATGATAATTTAATATTTGTAATAAGAATTCCAAAAGAAATTATAACATTAGAGAAAATGCTTCTCATACCTATAAGTGATGACGGTAATAAAGAATTTAACTTCAGCCCTTTAGAAATTGTAAAATATGAAAACCAAACCTTTAGCTACATTAAAGATAAAGATCTAAAAAACCTAGAATTATGTAACAATTGCTTAATAAAAAGAAATTGCGAAAAAACTTTTAATAATATGTCAGAAATAATTGAATTAGGAGAGGGAACCATATTAGCAAAAAATCAAAGATCAGTGAAATTTAATAGTACTTTCAATAATGAAGAAATTATATTAAATGGAAATTATTTAATTAAGTTTAGCAATTGCTCGATTAAAATCAATAATTATATTATACAAGATAATAGAAAGAGTTTCAAACAAAAATTTTCAATCCCTTACTACTTAGAGAATATAAAAAACCTAAATAAGAAACTTATGTTTGATGATATAATCCTTCAACAAGTAGAGAATATCAAAGAGATAAAAGAAATAAAATATGAAGGAAAAGCTCACTACATATATTCAATAACGTCTACTATTATATTTGTAATTGTTTTTGTGATTATTGCAATTTACATATATATTTCAAAATCGAAAAGTTCATTAACTATTACTAATAAATTTGTAGAACATCAGGAGAGTTCTAAATTTAAGGAGGGAGGAGTTATGTCAGCAAAAATCCTTAGCGACAACAATTCAAAAACTCCTTCTAATATTCCCATGGTCGCGACATTTCCGTTAGTACAACGTGACCAAGGTTCATATTTCAATACTTACCATATCTAATGAGAAAACTTAAAGTACTCTGTTCCCATAAAAACTTACCTGCAAAGATAAGAAAATGTATCGGTCAGCAAAAATTGCAATGGTCAGAAAAACATAATCTAACATGATGAAAAATTAATTAAGTCAGTCTTAAGACCGTCGCAGAGCTTTAAAGCCGTTTTTAATAAATATATTTTATTTTTAAAATAAAGTTTTATATTATTCTATTATTTTTCTTTTATTTAAATGAAAAGAAATAAAACTCGGGCGTCTTAGCCATCTTTTAAAACTAACGATGAAAGTTAATACAATACATATATGTATGTCGTTTACAGCCAAATACAATCTAACTCAGGACGAAATGAAAGCTTTGACAGAAGCTATTTCATGCAGCATAAATAAAACTCATCTGGAAATGCCTAGGGGCAAGATTGATTCTGGCGGAAAAATAATAAAGGAAATGGATAATAGTAACACCATCAGTGGTCAAAAAAGCGAAAGCAAAAGGATAGTGAAAATTAACGACGAAATACTGAATAGTCCATTTAAATTTATAAATACGAACAAGTCAAACTTGACTGAGATACAGACTGTCAAATCGGACATGGAAGTTCTCAAAAAAGAAATGAGAACAATCATGACGAATATTTCTGTAATAGTCAATGATATGACCAAAAAGAGCTCTGATGCGACAGCACAAATGATAAAAACGAGCTCAAAATTAAGTGAGGATGCAAAGAAAAATCGTACTGAAATTAATACGATAATGAAAGATTGTCAAAAGATGAAAGGTGAGATGGAACAATGGGTGCAAAAGATTAAGGACTATATTGGTCCGGATGATACTTTTGATCAATATTTAGATGAACAAGCAGACGGTCAACAATTTACTAATAATTGTGGCTGTAACGGTAAATCAGGAGGTCAGGAAAACATTAATCAGACTGATATTGTTAGAGAGGTTACTCAAGCGGTGAGAAATGAGATAGAGAGTTTTAAAAGTAAAAATGGCATAGCCGATAACACATTAAAATCAGTTTCGGAAGAAATTAAATCAGTATTTGTAGACAAAAGTTCCTCGATTAAACGTGAATATAAATTGACAAAGGGTGTAAAAATTGAACATTTCCTTGATTTCTTTACTTCAGAACCTAGATCGTATGATCTACTTTATGTCATTAATCCTCAAATTCAAATCAATATTTTAGATGAAAAATTAAAAGAAAAGCATAGATATAAAGTCAGAGAAATTTTGATTAATAGGATCGATTCCGAATATTATAATCAGGTGGATGAAATTCTGTGTCCAGTACAAATGTTGAATAAATTAAAAGAGATTAAAGGCTATGAAAACAACTTAAATACCGTAATGATTAGAAAACAGCTTTACGATATGAAGTACAATCCAACAAAAGATACTGGATCGGACTTCATCAATAAATTTGAAAATTGTATAAAAAGCTATAACTCTCTAAGTACCTCTGGTGAGTTAACAATGAGCGAAAAACGAGATGCTCTCTTTCAAGCTGTTATGGCGGCTGTACCCAGTATACAAACGGTTGAGTTTATCACTAAAAATCAGACTAACATAGGTCTCTCTTATGACCAAATCAAAACCTATATAAGGCAGGACGAAATCAATAGAAAGCCTAATAACAGCATCAACTCTCCGAGAGCGGTTCTTAAAACGGTGCATGTTGGTGATAGATGCTTTAAATGCGATGGCTTGGGACATCATGCAGCTGAATGTCGTAGAACTGATAATAAGAGGAAGTGCTATTAGTGTAAATCATTCGTAGACCCTTCACACGTTGCATCGAACTGTCCAAAAGTAGTTGATAAGGCAAGAGGAAGTTCAGTAGTGCGCGGATGTATCTTTGCGGGAGGAGATCGCAGGTTCGCTCACTCAACTTCTCATCGTGGCGGATTCAAAAGTGGTCGTGGCGTTAATCGTGTTCTGAAGCGCAAAACTGAAAATACAAATAGAGTTAGTGGCTCTAAACGATGTAGAACTTCTCATAACCAACAGGAAAATAATGGTAATTATATTAATCAACAGAGCCAGATCCAATCTAGCAATAGGGATTATCAGCATGGTCATTATACTAACAAAGGTGAGTGCCTTAATTCTTATTATGAGTCCATAAATAAACAATTAAAATATGAGAATGAATGTGTCAATGGTGAGAGTGATAAGAACTTGTTAGTTAAATTCTTGGCAGACTCGGGCGCAACTGAGCATTTGACCAATTCCAAGATGATATTTAAATCCTTTGATCCAACTGATCATGGTCTGATTCGGTGTGCGAATAAACATGAATCAGCGAGTATAAAGACAGAGGGAGCGGGAGTGGTTAAAATTAAATTAAATAATGGTGAGATTATGGAATTAGAGGATGTCATCTGCTCAACATCTCTTTCAGACAACTTGTTGTCTTTAAGAAAATTCGTAGAACTTGGTCTAGGAATATATTTAGACAACCGCAGAATAAATATCTTGGATCCAGAATCAAATGAAGTATTTATAACAGGGGTTTATAACAAACCATTTTGGATTGTTCATTTTGAAATAGAAAAAGGGAGCGGAGAAGGAAATTACAATTTAGCAAGGAATAAGAGAGTGGTTGCTAATTTAAGCCATAATTATTTTACTAGAAATTCAGCTAATAGATCCAAAAACAAAGTTACAATAAATGAAGTTAATCAGACAAACGAAAAGAATACAAGAAATAAAAACGAGCCGTATAAGGCGGAAAACCTTGAAGAGGTCGAAAACGAAAGAGTTGAAAAATGCAACAACAGAATTGAAAATAAATTTGGAAAACTGTCAGACATAGATACTACAATTCGTGACAGAAAATTCGTAAAGGGAGGGGTTGAAGTACAAAGGACATCTACTGACACAGCTGAAAACAAAACTGTAACTACAAAAATGAATGGCGCTTATTTATGGCATGCTCGAATGGGTCATGCTTCGATAGCATATTTAAAAGCCCTGCAAAAACTTTATCCGGAAAACAAAAGCTTAAATAGCATAGCTTTTGACGAATCACTATTGGAATGTGAGGTGTGTCTGATATCCAAAATTAATAGGCTGCCTTTCTCTATGACTAGAATGAGAGCTTCAGAGCCTCTACAAATCGTTCATTCAGATTTAATGGGTCCAATTAGTCCAGTGTCATTCCCCAAGCAGTACAAATTCGTATCTGTATTCATCGATGATTACTCTCGTCTTGCTATGGCATATGCTATGAAGAATAAGAGTGACTGTGGAATCTGTTTCGAGTGTTTTGTAAGGAGTGCCAGAAATAAACTGGGCAGAGATGCGAAAGTGTGTTACCTCAGGTGCGATCAAGGTGGCGAATTTACCGGGGGTTATACAGTAGAAGTTTTGAACGAATTAGGTGCAGAATTGCAACTAGCATGTCCAGATACTCCGCAACATAACGACGTGGCCGAACGCTTTAATCAAACAATTCAAAAGAAGGTAAGAAGCTATATGTTTGATTCAGGCCTTCCATTAAATATGTGGGAGTATGCATTGAACGCAGCCGTTTATGCATATAACAGAACTCCCCATAAGTCAAATGATATGATGACGCCACTGAGGAAATTTGCTCCAGATTATAACTATGATATTAATCAAATTAAAAGGTTCGGATGTTTGGCCTATATAAAAGTACAGAGGAAAGCAGGCCCTAAATTTGGTCCGATCGGTAATAGAGTAATTTTGGTGGGATATACATTAGACGGATATCTATTTATGAAACCCGAGGAGAGAAAATTTTATGAGAGCAGGGACGTTCGCTTCAATGAAAAACTAGTTTTTAAAGATAAATTTGACTCGATAGCAGATTGGCCAACAGAAAGTGAAGTGAACAAAATTGCCTGGTTTGTAAAATTTGATGAGGAAATCAAAGAAACGGAGGGAGAAAACTTAAAACAAGGGGGAGAGAAACGAAAAGGAAGTAGACCCAAGAAAAGTACAAAAAAACAAGTAAAAGTCGCCATTAAAGACAATCATTTAGACATATCCCAATCAGTAAAAGGTAAAGACAGTAACAATGTGATCGATCGAATCATGTTTAACTTTGAATTCGATGCTGAATCTAACAACAAATTGAATAATAAAGAGGATGAGATTTATTACGCATTATTAACAAATATTAATCAAGACCCGAACTCATATGAGGAGGCTATGATTTCTAAAGATAAAGAAAAGTGGCAGAAAGCTATTGACGAAGAGCTAGAAGCAATGGATGAAAACAAAGTGTGGCAAATTGTAGATAGACCATTTTTAAGTGAACAAGGAAAAAGACCAAATATTATTGATTCGAGGTGGGTCCTGAAGAGGAAAACCGGTGTGGATGGAAATGAAAAACACAAGGCGAGATTGGTAATTAGAGGATTTAAAGATCAAAATGAATATGATCTGTGTGAGACGTATGCCCCAGTGTCTCGTTTAGCATTGGTAAGAACTCTGTTTGCAATAGTAAATAAATATGACTGGCACTGTATACAATTGGATGTAAAAACAGCATTCCTCAATGGAATAATTGAGGAGGAAATTTTTATGGAGATTCCAGAAGGTACACCTTATACAGAACAAGAAAGGAAGACTAAAGTATGTAAGCTTCTCAAATCACTCTATGGGTTGCGCACAAGTCCCAAAAGATGGAATAAGAAATTCACCGAGGTTGCTAACAAAATAGGACTTAAAAATAGTAACAGCGAACCGTGCATTTTTATCTGGAGAGAGGCAGATAGAACTTTGATATTATTACTATATGTAGATGATATAATCGTGGCTAGTAAATATATGACAAAATTGAATGAAGTGAAAGAATTATTGAAGGGTGAATTCAAATTAACTGAAATGGGTGAGCCTAAGGAGTTTTTAGGAATTGAAGTCAAAAGAGATAGAAAAAATAAGATTTTAACACTCAGCCAGGGAAAATATATAGGAAAAATATTAGAAAAATTCGGTGATGGAAAACTATATTCAAAAAGAACCCCAATGGTAACTGTTCAGGTAAACAATCGATCACGAAAAGATAGAGAAGATTTAGACATTGAAAGCGATTCAAGCAAGTCGCACAAACTAAATAAACCATACAGGGAGGCAGTAGGCAGTTTGTTATATTTGGCAAACGCAGCGCGGCCTGATATAACGTATTTCGTCAACATATTGAGTAGACATCAAATAAACCCAACTGAGGAAGATTGGGAAATGGTGAGAAGAGTGTTGGGATACTTAAAGGCAACTAAACTGATGGGATTGAAATACGAAGGTGAGACTGATGAATTACAAGCATTTTCAGATGCGAGCTTTGCAGACTGCAAAGGCTCGAAAACAACGTGTGGATTTGTCATTAAACTTTTTAATGACTCTGTAGCTTGGAAAACGCAAAAACAATCCTATGTTGCTCTGTCCACATGCGAAAGCGGAATTCATAGCGATGTGTAAGGATCTAATGGGTTTGAATAACTCGCTTAAATTTATACTGGACAAGTCCTTCGTACCGTATATTATTTGGTGTGATAATAAAGCTGCTGTAGCAAATGTACAAATTGAGGGTGGTAATAAACTCAGACATATAGCAGAAATTAGGAGAGATTACATCAAAGAGTGTGTAAAAGAAGGGTGGATAACTGTAAAATGGGTGTGTACTGAAAAGCAATTGGCTGACATATTCACAGAACCACTCTCATTTCTGATACATGAAAGGTTGGCATGCTCGATTTTAAATGATAAAATAATTAAATGAAGGATGTGTGGAGAGTGAAAGTAAGACTGATAATAATATATAAACAATAAAAAAAAAATTAATTTTAATATTCAATCTGTTACAGGGCAAAAATAAACATAACGATTCTAACATCAATATCTTGTAAGGAAGGCATAAGTTTGCTGGAGAACTGCAATCATTAAAATTAAATTAGAACCAATAACTTTGATATATGTATATTAATCATCAGATTCATTGGATTATTAATAAACAAAACCTTATTTATTTACTTTTCTATAAGTTCATTGAAGTTGAGAGGTAAATCAGAAAAAATATAGTTTAAAAAAACCAAAAAATACGCTTTTAATTTAAAATGAACTAAAAAGTAAAAAATAATTTTTAATGTAAAATTTTTATTGCTCCAGCCAGTATATGGGAACAACCTACGTTTCGAAATGTAAAAAAGCGTGGGGCTCCTTACCTATTTCCTTATTTTATTAACATTGGAACTTTTCGTTAGCGCCCCACGCTTTTTTACATTTCGAAACGTAGGTTGTTCCCATATACTGACAGGAGAAAAGGGGGTTACTTTCTGGGCAGGCGAACAGGGGGTTACTTGATAAAAGCGTATTAAAAAAATTAAAATACACTTTGAAATCCAATTAGTCAGCACTTTTCCCACCTTGGCTTCGGTGGGACCTCATAGTCTACATCATTAAATGAACTCTAGCTCTTTATGCTACTTGGCTCAATCATCAGACTCCTTCATACACTTTCATTTGATACCCAAACCGAGTGGGTTTTAAAGAAAAAGGTAATCGCCATTCCGCTATTTTGTGTTGGCCGCTATTTTGAATTTAGAATTACGCTACGCAGCTAATTGTATTGTAGTTGGCATACCCATCCATTTGATACCCATGTCGGGGGGTCGGCGAACACAATTGCAAAATTCAGCCGCCATCCTGGACCCGTCATCTTGATTTTTTTTAAAATAGTCAGATTACATTGTCATCCAAACTAAACGTGTATGCAAAATTTCAGCTCAATCGGAAACCGGGAAGTGGGTTAAATTTAACTTACAAGATTTTATTGCATAGTTACAAGTGCAGCTAATTAACACATATCCATTTTGAATTTAGAACTACGCTACACAGCTTATAGTATTGTATTTGGCATACCCATCCATTTGATTGATACCCATGTCGGGGGGTCGGCGAACACAATTGCAAAATCCAGCCGCCATTCTGGACCCGTCATCTTGATTTTTTTACAAAATAGTCTGATTGCATTGTCATCCAAACTAAACCTGTGTGCAAAATTTCAGCTCAATCGGAAACCGGGAAGTGGGTCAAATTTAACTTACAAGATTTTATTACATAGTTACAAGTGAAGCTAATAAAAGCGTATTAAAATAGATGTGCTTGGTGCGAAATTCATCGGGAAGGAGTATTGGAAATGCGATTCTTTCTTTCTGCGCGCCATCTATTATATTCATATGCGATTAAAACTAAGCGCCGCTGTTTTTATTGAGTTCACTTAGGAATTTTTGATCTAGTCGGACGGACGTGCGGGTTCATATATTATAATTAATAATAAAGATTTTTAAATAAAATTTAAAAATTTAAAAATTTTGTCTTTCTAACTTTATTGTGGATATAAACAGTCGAACCAAATACCTTTAAGTATTTTAATTGTGGCTTTTTACTATGCCACATAGGCGTAGCACTGAATTGTTGCTGGGGTGGACCAGAATTTAAGCCACCGTTATTGACCGACCACAGACAGTCGATAAACAACAAACCGTAGTTAGATTTAAGTGTAATTAAATATTAAAAAATACATACATTATTGAAACAAGTTATAATAATTAGGAGCCAGGGATGGATTGGCCCCCCTTAGCGGCCCGAGTATTTCGGTAGTGACCAGCCCAGAGAAAGAGAAAATGCCAAATTCGAGCCGATCTTCGTGAGCGTAGTCACAATTATGACGAAACCTTAAATGTCTTCACAAAAAATCTTGAAAACTCAACCTCAGGCCCGCCGGCGGCCCGGCCCTTTGTGGGTTTACTCGAATGGGCCATAAGCCAATCCGGCCCGGATAAGAACAAAAATCTTGGCTTATTTCTTGCTTTAAATTTCTCACATTAAAATTTAAACTTTTGTTCTTTCATTTCTGCGTGCAATAAATCTGTATTAATTAGTAAACTGTCATTATACGTATCAATGAAGTTTACGCACTTTGTGAAATCTAGGGTAATGATAAAATCTAGTCATGCGGGAAATGGTAGGTTCGTAAATCTATTTTTGCACTGGTTAATAACATTGTTTAAGTCTTGAAAATATACACTTGTTCTCCAATACTCAGAAGCATTAACATCTGATGGGAAATTGTCTTCATTGTGTCTTTTCGCCCGTCGTGGTGTCGACTAGGAAATCAATCAGCATATTTGATTGCCTTCTTCTTTTAGACACTCGTAACGGCTCTAAGAAAATTTCGCCTGCATTCGAAAAGTTCTCTATCTCATCCCAACCCTTCTGAAATATTTCCATATTATTTCTGTCTTCCTCCAACGAAGGTTTTTTGCTTTTAATAACATCAGCTGGTTTTGGTTTTCAATTATGTCTTCTTCTTCTTTAGAGGCTCTACAACCGGAATCCGGTACTGACCTTTCGCAACAAAAGTGTCATTCACTGAAAAAGCGGTGAAACTCCACACTTCAAAACACTAGAGATCACGTAGTCACCTACCGTCACATCCCACGTTACAAAACCAAAGCAACTCCATTAGAGCACTGTAATTGCACATATAGTGCCCTTCTGGAGTCCCTCCACCCCCATAGGGAAAGATATGACAAAATGCAAACTCTAAAGCAAATTGGAAATATGTATTTGTTCAAAAATATGTATCAGGAATCAACCAAACAAACTTCCACTCATATCCAACCACAATTATTAACTTCCCAGTATAGGGAAGTTATTGTAATTGGTCCGAAAATCGAAATCGAAATTTTTAACGTATTTTCATTTTTCAAGGTCCCAAGAGCATTTCAAGCAAAAATTTGGGAGGAAATATATATGTGTGTGTGTGTGTGTGTGTGTGCTTCGTACGTGGTCATTTTTTTCTGCACGATATCGCGCGAACCAAAAAAGATAACGACTCAGTTGAAGTGCCGTTCGAAGAATATTAACCAAAATATGATCTGAAGAGATTTTCATAAAATTCGGTCCACTGTTTTTAGATTTTTCAAAAAAAAAAAAAGCTTATACCGAGGCTCTGTCCGTCTGTGGCCTTCTTTCATCTCTGAAAATACTGTCGCTACAGACTTGGGCCATATCTCAAATTGTAGCTCTTGATCAAGAGACCTAAACCTGAGAAAATCTTCTGGAAATTCCAACCGGAAGTATATTTAACGGCAAAAAAGAGAGTTCCAAGAAAGTACATATATCGGTCGCCTAGAGCTAAGACACTGAAATCCTATGCCGAGGAACCAAGTTCAATCCTCGGCCGCGCAATGGTGAAATACAATTCTTTTTACTTCGGTGGAACATGTTTTGATTCTATTACTAAATTATATTATTTAACTAGCAAAAACCCGCGTGCGTTGAAACGCCTTTTAATAAATGAAAATAGGTGTGTATAGTCCGGGATAAAAAAAGGTATAATGAAACAAAGAAAAAATTTGCAAAACATGATTTAGGGTACATAAAAAAATGTAGATACCTGCAAAAAATATTTTACCTACAACTTTTTTTAAAACTCGAGGTTCAGCACCATCGGGAAAATTTTGTACTATAGATTTCGAAGTTCCCAGGTAATTGGCACCCTGTGCAGAACTTTCCCATGGCGCCTTCAACATTTTTTCCCCCCAAAAATAGTTCGACTTGAAATGAACATTGGCAACATTATAAGACGACACTACTGATTTGATTCTGAAAAGTTGCTGCTTCCCGTTTTCGTTTTTCGTCGTTTCATGTTTAAGCAGCTGCTCCACTGACATATAGAATGGACTTCTCATGAGGAATTTTTCATGGCACCAATTTGTTCCATAGGTTACAAACCTTTTTTCACCCTATGTAAACACCGGAATCACTTTTGAAATTTACATTTTTTTAAATACGTACTTAAAACATTAAAACAACACAAATATTTTGTTTAAAAAAATTAATAAACACTATTTTCACTTTTTCACCTTTTAAAATGCCTTTTTTTCATTAATTTCCAAATTTTATGTGTATCTGATTTAAGTTCTTAACGCCTGTTTTTCCTGTTCTTCTGAGTGCTTCTGTCAGTTTGGGTCACTGACATATAGTAATGGACTGCTGATTGACGATGCTGAATGGCACCATTTTTCTCCAGAAATAGAAAACCTTTTTCATGCAAACAAAAAAAATTTCTTCGAATTTAGGAGAAAATAAGTGATAAGATGTTTGTTATAATTAACGGAAACAAATTTCCATCACTCATTTTTATTTATTAGCAGTTTTTTTATTAAATAAATGTGATTATTCCAAAACCGTGACGGTTATACCCCTGTTTAACGAAGTTTTCAAAATAGCTCAAGAGTGAGACAGAAGAACGAAAACTATACCTGTCTATTTTTTTCTAATTATGTTTATATCGCTGACATGCGCTGACGATTACAGTTCATTGGGATTTAACGTGGGAGCGAGGCAGGAATAGTTTTTGGTGCCATTTTTTTGTATGGGATTTTGCTCATTTAGCAGTCCATTACTATATGTCAGTGGTTTGGGTGCTTATGGATGAGCGAGTCAACTATACCTTTTTGGTGCCATCGGTTTGTATGGTAATAATTGCTGATGAGCAGTCCATTATTATATGTCAGTGAGCTGCTCATACCGGCCGTACAAAAAAATTCATATTGTATTAATGCAAGGCTAACTATTCACTGTAACGCTTCTTTATACAAGACGTTCGATGTTTCACTTCTAAACAACAACGTTTAAAACCTTTGTGTCATAAGCAAGTTGAGTCGATTTAGTTGAGTTGATATTTTTTAAATCGTCTTAAATGTCGCTCATCACAATTTCCGTGTCTATTACGAACTTTCAAAGAGCAGCCAGCAGCTCAATGTCATGATCATCATTAATCTCAGAACACTTTCTATATTCTATATTGAGGTGAATAGTACCGAATTCTGAGTTTTCTGGGTGTCCTCGCATTAGGCATGTGCGAGCTCCGTTCGAGCCGGGCCGAGCCGAGCTGACTCGAGCTCGAGCCGAGTACGAGCCGAGCCCAAGCCAGCTCGGAAGCTCGAGCTTGGCTCGTTGGCTCGAGCTCGGCTCGAGCTTGAAAGCTGAAGTTTTATTCAACAATAACGTATGTAATGCGAAACAAATAAATCAAAAAACAATTTTGAGGCGAACAAAAAAAATCTGATTGATTCAACGACAAATAACGATAAAGAAAAATTAAAATGAAGTAAATTTTGAACACGTTTGATGTAAACTTGAAGAAAATTTTGAAGTTTTCTGGGAAAGATAGAATGGAGTTGTTGATTGATGTAATGCTACTACCAACAATATCATTTAGCTTTTTTAACAAAATCTTATTGCTTTTGTAATAAAATAATGAATTGAATATATCGTTGGTTTACAAGCAGAATTCACTAAGTACAATTTTTCAAGTTTTCAGTTTTTTTATACTAAAGTAAGTCTTATAATGCCAACTTTATACTGGCAATACCTTATAGCCCGCAAACTAATATTGTTAAGTATAATCCCACCAAAAAAACATTAAAAATGTGAATTAGAAGTTCGTGGGCGCGAAATTATTTATTGGGACAATTTAAAACACACAAAAAAAAGTGATATGGATTAGTCAAGATGAATCGTTAATAGCATGAAATAATTAAACACGTGCATTTACGAACGAATTCAAAGGAATTATACAACTGCCAATTTTTATTTAAAACTCAATAAAGTACTATCGACCGCGAAAAAGTTGGCTGGCGCGTTCGTTGTATACCTAGCATGAATTTTTGCTGTCCTTCGAAATGTAACAAATTTTATTAGAAACACTACAGACTGAGCCACACTGAATTCGTTCGTAAATGCACGTGTTTAATTATTTCATGCTATTAACGATTCATCTTGACTAATCCATATCACTTTTTTTTTTTTGTGTGTTTTAAATTGTCCCAATAAATAATTTCGCGCCCACGAACTTCTAATTCACATTTTTAATGTTTTTTGGTGGGATATCCCTCTTTTTTGTTTTAATACATTCTAAAACAAAAAATAAATTGACTTTTGTATAAAGAAATATTATGTATTTAATTGTTCATTATATTTTTTTTATTTATTTTATAAGTAGGTATATAATAACAAAATGCAGAAATTCAAATTAATATTATTGCCTTTATAAAAAATAAACATAAGATCCTTTCGCGTTTCTCGGCCAAGATTTTTCCTGCACTATGGAATCATTGATCCATAACCAGCTCGATTTTTGTATCAACATGCTGATGTAATGACTTTTTTCTGTATGGAATATAACACTAATCACTTCATAATTTGAACCTCCTTTATGCAATTTTGCAGAAGTGACAGTTTTGATATCGCATTGCTCAATTTTAATAAACTTTTTATTATTCAGTTCGAATAATTTTAGTTGTATGAAGAGAACAGGTGCTACCAAAATTATTTCTGATTTACGAATCTTTTGAGTGCACGAACGACTAACTATTTTTATATGAACACTTTTTGCTAATCATCGAATACCATCTGGCATCAACAGTGCGAGTGAAAATTTATCGAATAACACTAGTAACGATATATTGAGGATATACTATATTGTTTATTGTCTTTTACTTATGATACCCTTTCATTTGATACCCATGTCGAGAGGGTTGTACTCCGGTACTCCGCTCTCTTGAGATAATCGCCGTGGATCTAACGAGATATTGAGTATAGTATATCGCTTCTGGTATTCTACTTATGATACCCTTTCAATTGATACCCAAGTTGAGGGGGTGGTGAAGAAGTGTTAATCCGCCCTCTTGAGACCACCGATATGGATTTTAAGACATAGCTTATTGTATTCTACTTATCATACCCTTTCATTTCATACCCATGTCGAGGGGGTGGTGAAGAAAATGGTAATATGTCCTCTTGAGATGGCCGCGGTGGATCTAACTATTTATTGAGTATACTATATTGCTTAATGTATTCTACTTTTCATACCCTTTCATTTGATACGCATGTCGAGGAGGTTGTGAAAAAAATGGTAATCCGCCCTCTTGAGATGACCGCCATGGATCTAACCATATATTGACTATACTATATCGCTTCTGGTATTATACTTATGATACTCTTTCAATTGATACCCATGTTGAGGGGATGGTGAAGAAATGGTAATCCGCCCTCTTGAGACCGCCGATATGGATTTTACGACATAGCTTATTGTATTCTACTTATCATACCCTTTCATTTGATACCCATGTCGAGGGGGTGGTGAAGAAAATGATAATATGTCCTCTTGAGATGGCCGCGGTGGATCTAACTATTTATTGAGTATACTATATTGCTTAATGTATTCTACTTTTCATACCCTTTCATTTGATACCCATGTCGAGGAGGTTGTGAAAAAAATGGTAATCCGCCCTCTTGAGATGACCGCCATGGATCTAACCATATATTGAGTATACTATATCGCTTCTGGTATTCTACTTATGATACCCTTTCAATTGATACCTATGTTGAGGGGGTGGTGAAGAAGTGGTAATACGCCCTCTTGAGTACCGATATGGATTGTACGACATAGCTTATTGTATTCTACTTATCATACCCTTTCAGTTGATACCCATGTCGAGGGGGTGGTGAAGAAAATGGTAATGTGTCCTCTTGAGATGGCCGCGGTGGATCTTACTATTTATTGAGTTTACTATATTGCTTATTGTATTCTACTAATCATTCCATTTAGTTTGATACCCATGTCGAAGGGGTTGTGAAGAAAGTGGTAATCCGCCCTCTTGAGATGACCGCCATGGATCTAACCATATATTGAGTATACTATATCGCTTCTGGTATTCTACTTATGATCCTCTTTCAATTGATACCCATGTTTAGGGGGTGGTGAAGAAGTGGTAATCCGCCCTCTTGAGACCACCGATATGGATTTTAAGACATAGCTTATTGTATTCTACTTATCTTACCCTTTCATTTGATACCCATGTCGAGGGGGTGGTGAAGAAAATGGTAATGCGTCCTTTTAAGATGCCGCGGTGGATCTTACTATTTATTGAGTATATTATATTGCTTATTGTATTCTACTTATCATTCCATTTCGTTTGACACCCATGTCGAAGGGGTTGTGAAGAAAAAGGTAATCCGCCCTCTGGAGATGACCGCCATGGATCTAACCATATATTGAGTATACTATATCGCTTCTGGTATTCTACTTATGATACCCTTTCAATTGATACCCATGTTGAGGGGGTGGTGAAGAAGTGGTAACCCGCCCTCTTGAGACCGCCGATATGGATTTTGCGACATCGCTTATTGTATTCTACTTATCATACCCTTTCATTTGATACCCACGTCAAGGGGGTGCTGAAGAAAATGGTAATGTGTCCTCTTGAGATGGCCGCGGTGGATCTTACTTTTTATTGAGTATACTATATTGCTTATTGTATTCTACTTATCATTCCATTTCGTTTGATACCCATATCGAAGGGGCTGTGAAGAAAATGGTAATCCGCTTTCTTGAAATGACCGCCATGGATCTAACCATATATTGAGTATACTATATCGCTTCTGGTATTTTACTTATGATACCCTTTCAATTGATACCCATGTTGAGGGGGTGGTGAAGAAGTGGTAATCCGCCCTCTTGAGTCCGCCGATATGGATTTTACGACATAGCTTATTGTATTCTACTTATCATACCCTTTCATTTGATACCCATGTCGAGGGGGTGGTGAAGAAAATGGTAATGTGTCCTCTTGAGATGGCCGCGGTGAATCTTACTATTTATTGAGTATACTATATTGCTTCTTGTATTCCACAATGGTAATCCGCTCTCTTGAGATGACCGCCATGGATCTAACCATATATTGAGTATACTATATCGCTTCTGGTATTCTATTCATGATACCCTTTCAATTGATACCCATGTGGAGGGGGTGGTGAAGAAGTGATAATCCGCCCTCTTGAGTCCGCCGATATGCATTTTAAGACATAGCTTATTGTATTCTACTTATCATACACTTTCATTTGATACCCTTGTCGAGGGGGTGGTGAAGAAAATGGTAATGTGTCCTTTTGAGATGGCCGCGGTGGATCTTACTATTTATTGAGTATACTATATTGCTTATTGTATTCTACTTATCATTCCATTTCGTTTGATACCCATGTCGAAGGGGATGTGAAGAAAATGGTAATCCGCTCTCTTGAGATGACCGCCATGGATCTAACCATATATTGAGTATACTATATCGCTTCTGGTATTCTACTTACGATACCCTTTCAATTGATACCCATGTTGAGGGGGTGGTGAAGAAGTGGTAATCCGCCCTCTTGAAACCGCCGATATGGATTTTACGACATAGCTTATTGTATTCTACTTATCATACCCTTTCATTTGATACCCATGTCGGGGGGTTGTGAAGAAAATGGTAATGCGTCCTCTTGAGGTGGTCTCGGTGGATCTAACTATTTATTGAGTATACTATATTGCTTATTGTATTCTACTTATCATACCCTTTCATTTGATACCCATGTCGAGGGGGTTGTGAAGAAAATGGTAATCCCCCCTCTTGAGACGCGTACCATGACGCACTTTTTGTTAGTCATCGAAATAATAGGGAATGCTATTTGACATCAACAGTGCTGGATTTGAGTAACTTGTAACGAATATGTCATATTTTTAGAAATAAATTACCATTACGAACTCGGCATTCGGTATTTCAAAATTTTACTGTACATTTGTACTGTGAACTATATTTTTTAAAGTACCTAACGCAATCTGATACCATAGTTGCGACTAACCACTTTAAATGAATACATTTTGTTAATCATCTAGTGCCATCTGAAAGGGTATCAACAGTGCGAGTAAACCCCTTTCGACTAACTAGTGGCACCATCTCATTTATTGAGCAATTGAAATAACTTAGAGCGCCATCTGACAGAATAATTTTGAGTACCCACTTTTTTTAGACTGAAGGAGAAGAAAAAAGTTCGATTCGAAATGTAAAAAAATGTAAAAATAAAGAAAACGAAGAATGATAGGAAAAAAAACTCATGGAATTATAAATTATTTATATTTTGGTTATCGGTTACAAAAATGTAAAATTACTTATATTGCTTATAAAAAGGTGATAAATAGCATAATTTTATAAAAAAAAACACCTTGTTTTTTATGTTTAGGCGTAAATAAGGCATTAGCTGTTTGCCCTTACGAACTCGGCAAACTACCGCTTGCCTTGATTCCTTTGAATTCGTTCGTAAATGCACGTGTTTAATTATTTCATGCTATTAACGATTCATCTTGACTAATCCATATCACTTCTTTTTGTTATAAGTGTGTTTAAAACTGTCCCAATAAATAATATCCGCGCCCACGAACTTCTAATTCACATTTTTAATGTCTTTTTGGTGGGATATCACTCTTTTTTGTTATAATACATTCTAAAATAAAAAATAAATAATCTTCTGTATAAAGAAATATTATGTATTTAATTGTTCATTATATTTTTTTATTAACTTCCCAGTATAGGAAGTTATTGTAATCGGTCCGAAAATCGAAATCGAAAATTTCAACGTATTTTCATCTTTCAAGGTCCCAGGAGCATTTTAAGCAAAAAGTTGGGAGGAAGTATGTGTGTGTGTGTGTGTATGTGCGTACGGATGTGGTCATTTTTTCCTGCACGATATCGCGCGAACCAAAACTGATATCGACTTCGTTGAGGTGTCGTTCGAAGCGTATTAACCAAAATATAATCTGAAGAGATTTTCATAAAATTCGGTCGAGCTGTTTTTTTGTTTAAGCGGCGTAAGTGATTTTTGTACCGGCACCATATCCCCCGAACCACGAAAGATATTGACTTACTTGATATGCCGTTCGAATCGTATTAGCGACAATATAATCTGAAAAGATTTTTATAATATTCGGTCCAGCGGTTTTTTGGTTTAAATGACTTAAGTGATTTTTGTACCTGCACGATACCGCGCGAACTAAAAACTATATCGAATTCATTGAGGTGCCGAAAAACATTAATACATCAATTTTGTATACGTTTTCGTCATCCTAATCTTGTAAGTGCGCACATTGACATTTTAGCGAAAATATTGATAAACAATTGTGACAAATTCTCGGTATTATACATATATTCTATATTGCCTATTGTTCTTTTTTTATTAAAATATCCAATCATAATATTCAACATTCATCATACTGGGATGTTGATCGTGTGGACCGAAAGGGTCGAACCCACATGCCAACTAGTTTATTTTATAAGTAAGTAATAACAAAATAACAAAATGCAGGAATTCAAATTAATATTATTGCCTTTCTAAACAAAACATAAGCTCCTTTCGAGTTTCTCGGCCAAGATTTTTTCTGCACTATGGAATCATTGATCCATAACCAGCTCGATTTTTGTTTCAATATGCTGATGTAATGACCTTGTTCGAGTGTTCCTGTGTGGAATATAGCACTAATCACTTTATAATTTGAACCTCTTATAAGCAATTTTGCAGAAGTGACAGCTTTGATATCGCATTGCTCAATTTTAATAAACTTTTTATTTTTCAGTTCGAATAATTTCAGTTGTATTATGAGAACAGGTGCTACCGAAATCATTTCCGATTTACGAATCTTTTGAGTGTACCAACAATTTTTACATTGACCACTCAGGGTTTCTCGTTTTCCAAATTCATGATCAATAAGTTGCTGAAGAGTTACAGTATCTCGTTAAGCAATCGTTACTGATAACGAAATCATTATATTTGTTTCCACAGTTGCACTTGTAAATATACAGTTTGGATTGAGACTTGTTGTTGTATATCTTACATTATGTTCAACGATATTTCTAATATTTTCTGTCTTATTAAATAAATCACTTGACAAACGTCTTGGTGAAAATGTGTTCCATATATTTGTGTATTTAAAAAATTCTTAAGTGGCCGGACGTCTACATTTTTTTGAACTGATAAATAATTTAGCAATGTCTTGTATAACATGTGATTTTCTGGTAATTTTAACAACTCCTTTTTTATAGTAGAACAATTAAAAATGCACTGCAGGGCTGCGTTAGCATAACACGAAGCACCATGCAAATTTGGTAGCCCCCGAACATTTCCAAAATTTACAGCGTCATTAGTAAAAGTACCTTGTATATTCGAAACCTCCGAGATTGCATTCCACCTTTTATCAATAACTGGCAGAGACGAATTTTTTTAAATTTAATGTTTGGTAAATCTGGACGATATTTTTCTCTTAGCCAATTGTATTCAACTATTGCCTCAAGATTTACTTTAACACTAGATGGATCAAAATTGATTAAATGCAAGCCGTCCAAGAATGTGAGTCTGGACAATGCTACATAAACCTGTGCGGGAGCAAACTAAAAGTACTAATGATAATAAACAACATAAACCTGCATTATTGACTCAAATTTTTCAGTTATATCGCTTATTGTGTTGTCCTTATTCTTCCCTTTCATTTGATACCCATGTCGAGGGGTATGTTAAGAAAATGGTAATCCGGCCTCTTCAGATGACTTATGATTACCTTTAATTAGATACCCATGTCGATGGGCTATGTAAAAAAAATGGTTATCCGCTCTCTTGAGATAACCGCCGTGGATCTAAATATATTTTGAGTATACTAAATCGCTTATTGTGTTCTACTTATCATTCCCTTTCTTTTGATACCCATGTCGAGGGTAATGGTAATGCGTCCGCTTCAGGTGGCCTCGGTGGATCTAACTAGATATTGAGTATAGTATATTGCTTACTGTCTTCTACTTAAGATACGCTTTCAATTGATACCTATGTCGA
This sequence comes from Thereva unica, assembly GCA_949987705.1. NCBI lineage: Eukaryota > Metazoa > Arthropoda > Insecta > Diptera > Therevidae > Thereva > Thereva unica. The sequence continues at coordinate 101,055,783 of OX465281.1, forward strand.
GGTGGTGGTGAAGCAATGGTAGTTCGCCCTCTTGAGACGGCCGCCATGGATATAAAAACATAGCTTATTGTATTCTACTTATCATACCCTTTCATTTGATACCCATGTCATGGGGGTTGTGAAGAAAATGGTAATACGTCCTCTTGAGGTGGCCTCCGTGGATCTAACTATTTATTGAATATACTATATTGCTTATTGTATTCTACTTATCATACCCTTTCATTTGATATCCATGTCGAGCGGGTTGTGAAGAAAATAGTAATGCGCCCTCTTGAGATGACCGCCATGGATCTAACCAGATATTGAGTATATTATATCGCTTATGGTATTCTACTTATGATCACCTTTCAATTGATGCCTATGTCGAGGTGGTCGTGAAGAAATGGTAGTCCGCCCTCTTGAGACGGCCGCCATGGATATAAAGACATAGCTTATTGTATTCTACTTATCATACCCTTTCATTTGATATCCATGTCGAGGGGGTTGTGAAGAAAATGGTAATCCGCCCTCTTGAGACGACCGCCATGGATCTAACCAGATATTGAGTATATTATATCGCTTATGGTATTCTACTTATGATACGCTTTCAATTGATACCTATGTCGAGGTGGTGGTGAAGAAATGGTAGTCCGCCCTCTTGAGACGGCCGCCATGGATATTAAGACATAGCTTATTGTATTCTACTTATCATACCCTTTCATTTGATACCCATGTCGAGGGGGTTGTGAAGAAAATGGTAATGCATCCTCTTGAGGTGGCCTCGGTGGATCTAACCAGATATTGACTATACTATATTGCTTATTGTCTTCTACTTAAGATACCCTTTCAATTGATACCTATGTCGAGGAGGTGGTGAAGAAATGGTAGTCCGCCCTCTTGAGACGGCCGCCTTGGATATAAAGACAAAGCTTATTGTATTCTACTTATCATACCCTTTCATTTGATACCCATGTCGTGGGGGTTGTGACGAAAATGGTAATGCGTCCTCTTGAGGTGGCCTCGGTGGATCTAACTATCTATTGAGTATACTATATTGCTTATTGTATTCTACTTATCATACCTTTTCATTTGATACTCATATCGAGGGGGTTGTGAAGAAAATGGTAATCCGCCCTCTTGAGATGACAGCCATGGATCTAACCAGATATTGAGTTTATTATATCGCTTATGGTATTCTACTTATGATACGCTTTCAATTGATACCTATGTCGAGGTGGTGGTGAAGAAATGGTAGTCCGCCCTCTTGAGACGGCCGCCATTGATATAAAAACATAGCTTATTGTATTCTACTTATCACACCCTTTCATTTGATACCCATGTCATGGGGGTTGTGAAGAAAATGGTAATACGTCCTCTTGAGGTGGCCTCGGTGGATCTAACTATTTATTGAATATACTATATTGCTTATTGTATTCTACTTATCATACCCTTTCATTTGATATCCATGTCGAGCGGGTTGTGAAGAAAATGGTAATCCGCCCTCTTGAGATGACCGCCATGGATCTAATCAGATATTGAGTATATGAGTATATTATATCGCTTATGGTATTCTACTTATGATACCCTTTCAATTGATACCTATGTCGAGGTGGTGGTGAAGAAATGGTAGTCCGCTCTCTTGAGACGGCCGCCATGGATATAAAACATAGCTTATTGTATTCTACTTATCATACCCTTTCATTTGATACTCATGTCATGGGGGTTGTGAAGAAAATGGTAATACGTCCTCTTGAGGTGGCCTCGGTGGATCTAACTATTTATTGAATATACTATATTGCTTATTGTATTCTACTTATCATACCCTTTCATTTGATATCCATGTCGAGGGGGTTGTGAAGAAAATGGTGATCCGCCCCCTTGAGATGACCGCCATGGATCTAACCAGATATTGAGTATATTATATCGCTTATGGTATTCTACTTATGATACCCTTTCAATTGATACCTATGTCGAGGTGGTGGTGAGGAAATGGTAGTCCGCCCTCTCTAGACGGCCGCCATGGATATTAAGACATAGCTTATTGTATTCTACTTATCATACCATTTCATTTGATACCCCTGTCGAGGGGGTTGTGAAGAAAATGGTAATGCGTCCTCTTGAGGTGGCCTCGATGGATGTAACCAGATATTGACTATACTAAATTGCTTATGGTCTTCTACTTAAGATAACCTTTCAATTGATACCTATGTCGAGGTGGTGGTGAAGAAATGGTAGTCCGCCCTCTTCAGACGGCCGCCATGGATATAATGACATAGCTTATTGTATTCTACTTATCATACCCTTTCATTTGATACCCATGTCGTGGGGGTTGTGAAGAAAATGGTAATACGTAGTCTTGAGGTGGCCTCGGTGGATCTAACTATTTATTGAGTATACTATATTGCTTATTGTATTCTACTTATCATACCTTTTCATTTGATACTCATATCGAGGGGGTTGTGAAGAAAATGGTAATCCGCCCTCTTGAGATGACAGCCATGGATCTAACCAGATATTGAGTATATTATATCGCTTATGGTATTCTACTTATGATACCCTTTCAATTGATACCTATGTCGAGGTGGTGGTGAAGAAATGGTAGTCCGCCCTCTTGAGACGGCTGCCATGGATATAAAGACATAGCTTATTGTATTCTACTTATCATACCCTTTCATTTGATACCCATGTCATGGGGGTTGTGAAGAAAATGGTAATACGTCCTTGTTAAATATTTAAGCTTAGCCATATGTAGAAATAAATATTCGCACATAAAAATAATTTTATTGCACATATTTTCAATTTGCACATTCTGCACATTTTTGCAATTGCCAATTTTTTACCTGCACGAGCTCGATGTAATATGATCGGGTCAATAATATTTTCATGTATTTTGATGAGTAAACCAATTTTGCCTACTTTTGATTTTATGTAGTTTAATATATCGATAATGTAAGTAGCTTAAGAATTTTTGATATAAATATCGGAATTCATAAATTAAATTTATTCTAGTCAAGAAGCTTGAGCGTTTTACTTCGTTAAAACCATTAACAAACCTTTACTCCTGTTGAATTAGTTTATGTGCTGATTCAACCAACAATTCTGTAGTCACGGTGTAACACCTAGATTACCGATACAGTTAAGGCAAAAGAGCCTTACCTTAAACATTTGGAGGCCCCGGCGAGATTCAAGTGAAACACTTGAAGCCCGTCATTTGCAACTAAAAAAAAAAAAATCTTTATAAACATTGCGTGTTTTGATCGTACATGGAAATGCCACTCTCTCTAGACGAGTTGTTTGCAAGGCAGGAAACCAGTGGACAGGCTCTGCAAATCATCATCCGGAACTACAAGAAGGATGGCACGAAGCGGAAGGACCATCTATATTACCAGAGACGATTGAACCAGCTGGAAGAGGAATGGAGCCGCTTCCAAGACACCGATACCACCATTAGGCAGCAACCAGATCTGCCTATGTCGCATAAATATTTCGCGACCAATTATTATGGAACCATAAAAGATGTTTTTCTGAAATACCAGGAATATTTCCGCCAGAAAATTGCCTCTGCTAATGAAGCAGACAATTTCGAAGAAGAAGATGACCACAACTCAGACAACGACGACGTTGTTTCCATGGCCCAGGGGGCCCAACCCAAACGAATGCCGCCAACCAAAGAAATTAATCCAATACCGCCAAAGGTTCAGACCACCGAGGGTCACAGTTCCAAGTTTGTGGAGCATAAATTACCAGAAATTGCCACCAGTTCCGAGCTAAGCAAGCTGATGCGGAAACAATCCAGCATAATCGAGTCCTTGTGCCGTCATCTGCGCAAGATTGATTATGCTATAACCAACCGACCATACTACGACGTCGCGATGCAAACCATAAATCGCTATTGGTCACAAATCGAGGAACTTCACCATCAACTCTGGGAATCATCTTCCGATCCAACCAGCCAAGGATATGATATCGAAGCCTATATTCAACTAGAAGAACAGGTCCAGGATGCTATGGTTCAGCTTACCACCAAGGGGAAAAAGGAATCGTCCAATCCAGAAGCATCGACAAATTACAACAAATTGAAGCTACCCAAAATTACTATCCCGAAGTTTGATGGAAACTACCTTACCTGGAGACAGTTTTACGACCTCTTCAGCCAAAAGGTCGACAAGGAAGAAATGGCACCATGTCAGAAGATGTGGTACTTAAAAACCAATGTGAGTGGCGAGGCCGAGAAGCTCATCAGGCATTTCACAATATCAGACGAGAATTACGAGTCAGCCTGGCAGACCCTGAAGGATCGTTACCAGAATACCAGACTTTTGACAGCGGCACTTATAAATAGACTGCTGTCACAACCAACTTGCCCAGCAGATCACAGCTCTTCGATCTCCATTAAGGCTTTGCACGACACGACCAAAGAATGCCTTCAGGGATTGGAGAATCTGGGTGTTCCCACTACCAATTGGGACCCCTTATTGCTGCATATATTAATAAGAAAGTTAGATAGAGCTAGCCACACCTTATACGAACAAGGATTAGCGAGTCCTCGGGAGCTGCAAGGTGTTAAAGAGTTTTTAAGATTCCTAGAAACCCGGTTTCAATCATTAGAAGCACTAGGAACTAAAGCTAGAAGCGGCGATGATAATCAAAGGAAACTCAATACTGCTAGATCAACGACATCCATTGTGTCATCCAAGGCGAACTGCGTATGTTGTAAGAAAGGAGCCCACCCCCTTTACTTCTGCGCAACCTTCTTACGATTGGCGACGCATCAACGACTAAATCAAATTCAACGGCATAAGTTATGCATCAACTGTCTTCGTCCTGGTCACGACTCTTCTGCATGTACTCTCAGAGGTTGCTCCAAGTGTGACCAAAAACATAATACACTGTTACATACCAGCGGCTCCACCAAATCCACCGCAACAGCAACTACCAACCCGAACCACCAATCTCCACCGCGAGAATCATCAACCACAATAAACAAGCAGACGGATGCCACAACGCTCACAACATTTAAAGATTCCAGTGAAGAAAGGAGTTATGTTCTATTAAGCACAGCTGTAGTTCGATTAGAAGCCGGAAACGGTAAAAGCGTTGAATGCCGCGCCATATTAGACTCGGGATCCCAGATGAATTTTCTCTCCGAAAGATTAATGAAGAAACTCGGAGTGAAACCAGTCATAGACTCGATGATAATACACGGTATATTCAACGTAAAGCAAGAAGCTCACCAAAGAGTCAGTCTGCAACTACAGTCAACCTTGAATGATTTCTCTACCAGACTGGAGGCCTTTGTCACCCCTCAGATCATAACACCTCAACCATCCCAGTTTATCGATACCTCCAACTGGCCAATTCCACAGAATATACAACTGGCTGATCCCAAATTCAACCAGCCCAATAGAATTGACTTGTTATTGGGTGCCGAATTTTCCCATCATTTATTATCAGATGGACAAATAAAGATGTCCGAGGATCTACCCCTACTCCAAAACACAGTATTCGGTTGGATATTAGCGGGAAAAATAAGAAATATTGATCTCACTACAGCGGCATGTGGCATCTGCAGCGAAGAAGAGCAGGTCAATCAAGCTATTGAGAAGTTATGGAAACTGGAAGAAGTGGAGGAAACTACGCCACAATTGACAGCTGAGCAAGCAAAATGCCAAATGTTCTTCAATCAAACAGTACGGCGAAACCACGATGGCCGATTTATCGTCAGCCTGCCATTTGCAGAGGATCCAGGAAGGTTAGGCGAATCTCGGGACATTGCTTTTCGACGTTTCTTGGCATTAGAGAGAAGATTATCTAAGAACCCAGAATTAAGGAAACTCTATGTTGAGTTTATGCAAGAATACCGCACGCTTGGGCACATGAAAGAAGTCCACGAAAATAACGTTCAAATTCCAAGTTATTTCATACCTCACCATAGTGTACTAAAGCCAGAAAGCACCAGCACTAAATTGAGAGTGGTTTTTGACGCTTCCGCAAAAACGTCCTCCAATATATCACTTAATGATATTCTACAAACAGGACCCACCATACAGGATGATTTGTTTTCTCTTCTACTCCGCTTCAGAATGCCTCGGTATGTTTTCACTGCCGATATACAAAAAATGTATCGCCAGATATTGATCGACGAGAAGGACCGAAATTATCAACTTATTCTGTGGCGTGACGACCCGAAAGAAACTCTAAAGTACTATCAACTCTGCACAGTTACTTACGGCACAACAACGGCTCCGTACTTGGCGACGAAGTGCTTACAAAGGCTAGCACAAGAAGGAAGTTCACAATACCCCCTAGGGTCAGCGGTACTCCAGAACGAATTTTATATGGACGACGTCATGACCGGTTCGGACAGTTTGGTCACCGCTTTGGCAACTCAAGAGCAACTAACAAACTTGCTTCTATCAGCAGGCTTCAAACTCAGAAAATGGTGCGCAAATCATTCCCAGTTATTACAAAATATTCCACCTCCAGATCGTGAAATACAAATAAATTTCACCGATGAAACAAAGGACAACATAAAAACTCTGGGACTTACCTGGCTACCCAAATCAGATGAATTTTCTATCAAAACCAATTGGACGGAGCAAGGCCGAGTAACCAAAAGGACAATTGCCTCGGACATAGCTCGGTTGTTCGATCCTCTCGGAATATTGGGACCAGTAATTGTGACTTCCAAAATTTTCCTCCAACAACTTTGGCAGCTGAAGCTAGATTGGGATGCTGCCGTACCGCTGGAAATTAATACGAAGTGGAGCATCTTTCGGGAAAATTTAAAGTGTTTGAAGGATATACACTTTCCACGGCATGTTTTTGCCCATGGAACGCCAAAGAATATCCAACTTCATGCCTTTGCCGATGCTTCAGAGAAGGCATATGGAGCAGCCATCTATGTATGTTCGCTCAGTTATCAAGGATGGACAGATTATTGTACGCCTACTCTGTGCGAAGTCCAGGGTGGCACCAGTAAAACAGGTTACGCTACCCCGATTAGAACTATGCGCTGCAAAACTCGCAGCAGAATTAGTTAACAGAGTTCAAACCAAATTACAACATAAGGATCTAGTAACCTATTGTTGGACGGATTCAGAGATAGTATTGGCCTGGATCAACGCTAAATCATCAAATTACCATACCTTCGTGGCCAACCGTATATCAGTCATTCAACAGTATACCATCCCGCAGCAGTGGCGTCACGTAGGTTCCAAGGAAAACCCTGCGGACGTTCTGTCCAGAGGTATAGCTCCTGAACGGTTGTCATCCTGCAACCTGTGGTTCTACGGACCATTTTTTCTACATGGTAAAGAAGAAATATGGCCACCCGCATTCACGCCACGGGGTCAAACAGAGGTAGAGAAAAGGAAAAACGTTGTGACATTAACAACAACCGAACCAAGGACAAGTGTTGCTAATCTATTTGACAACATTGATCACCGAAATTCCTTCCGGCAACTACAACGCATAGGCGCTTACGTAGTAAAATTTATTAGCTATATACACAATCCGACGGAACATCAGAAAAACCTCACATTAACCACCATGGAGCTAGAAGAATCTCTCCAAATTATCATACGCTCCATGCAAGTAGAAGAATTTAAGGATGAAATTCATCAATTAAGACAACAAAAGGAAATTGCGAAAAACAGCCCTACTGTTGGATTAACATCATTTCTAGATCAAAAGGGTATTCTTCGAGTAGGGGGAAGGTTGGAAGCAGCCACCATACCATACGATGCCAAACATCAGATGCTATTACCTTACTCACACCCATGGACGAAACTTCTGATGACCGAACTCCATCAAGAAAATTTGCACACTGGGCCACAATCCCTACTGGCAATTACTAGACAACGCTTTTGGCCAGTAAAGGGAAAATCAATTGCTCGTTCCGTGATCCAGCACTGCGTATACTGCAATAAGGTTAAACCAAGGTTGTTGGGTCAAAGAATGGGCAACTTGCCCCAAGACAGAATTCAGCCAGCTCGTCCTTTCATTAACACCGGCGTAGATTTTTGTGGACCTATCTGGATTCACTACCGACTCCGCGGAAAACAGCCCCAGAAAAGCTACATCGCAGTATTTTGCTGCTTTGCCACCAAAGCCATCCATCTGGAGGTGGTCAGTGACCTCTCAACCGATGCCTTCATTGGTGCATTAAAGCGATTCATTGGGAGAAGAGGAAACTGCCAGAAGATTTATTGTGACAACGCAACCAACTTCGTGGGGGCCCAGGGTAAACTGCAGGAGCTAAAACAAGGCATCTACTCCAAAACTGGAAGCGATCAGACCATTTCAACCTGCCTCAAGAAGGGTATACAATTCAATTTTATACCACCACGATCACCACACTTCGGAGGTCTTTGGGAGGCTGCGGTAAAATCGGCCAAACATCTAATGCAGAAGGGCATCGCTGCAGCATCCTTAACCTATGAAGAACTACAAACACTAGTTGTCGAGGTTGAGGCAATTTTGAATTCCAGACCCTTAACGCAACTGTCAGCGGATCCAAATGATTTCAGTGCTCTTACACCTGGGCACTTTCTAATAGGAGAACCAATGACGGCAACCGTTGATCCACACGCAAGTCCAATGAAGGCTAGTCTTTTAACCAGATGGAAATTAGTGTCCCGTATCAAAGAAGAATTTTGGCAAAGATGGGTGAAAGAGTACTTAAATCAACTACAACAGCGTTCCAAATGGAAACAGTGCCAAGATAACATTAAAGAGGGTACAATCGTCGTAATTCGGGAGGACAATTTACCAACCATGAAATGGCCATTGGGTCGGATTCTCAAAACCTTCCCAGGTAATGATGGAAACATCAGAGTAGTAGACGTGAAGACAGCATCGGGGGTATATCGGCGACCAATCCACAAACTAGCACCATTACCATGTAACGAAGACAACATAAAGCAGTCTATGGAAGGTGAAACTGAAACTCAAGGAACCAAGAGACCAGGAGAAGATCCCACCCACGCACTCTCCACGACTAGAGAACCGGAAGTCCCCAAGAAAAGATCACGACAACCGACTGGCTCATCTTTAATGTCTGTCCTCATGATGTGTTTAGTTTTACCTCTTATACGAGGGCAGTCGGTCAACATCACTTCCTTCAATCCGCAGCCAGGATTGCACTTCGATAGTCTAGGAGTAGTGAACCTGATTTCAACAGAATGGAAAATTATTGTGTACTATGACATGCAACCATATTGGAATGAATTTAGAACTTTGCAACAGGGCATCAAAACATTGCAGCACTTTTGTAAATTAATGGAACCAGACGAGACCTGCCAAGCGGTCATTAGCCACTTCCAACATGTAGCAGATGAGATAAACAATGATAATGTGCTTCTAGAAGAACGGTGGCTCGTAAGATCTAAGCGAGGAGCACTCAATATAGTAGGGAATATAGCAAACTCCCTGTTCGGTGTACTCGACTCGGAGTACGCAGAAAAGATGGCCTCTACAATACAAACGGTCAAGGGAAATGAACAACACCTAATAGCATTATTGAAGAATCAGACGTCTATTATAGATTCAACAATAAACATCATAAAGAAGGACGAAATCGCACTAAAAAATAAGTTCCAAATGCTGGATGACCAATTCTCCAAGATAGTCAATCAGATCCACGTCACAGAAGAGGAAACGTATAGAACAAGGGTGAGCCAAATCTCCAACACAATAGCAATACAGCTAACATTAATTTCTGCGAATTTACAACGCATACAAGCTGCAATCCTAGACGTTACTGCAGCTGCACACCAAGGCAGTATTAACCCACTCTTACTGTCTCCAGCCCAACTGAAGAATGAGATCGCAAACATCAGAAATAATCTCCCATCCACACTGAGTCTACCAGCCAACCCAGAAGATTTACGGCTATTGTACAAGTTGATGAAGGTTAAGGCTCAAGTAATACAAAATTATATGATCTTTCAACTAAATCTGCCGCTCGTAAACATAGACCAATTTGAGCTATACAAGGTCATCGCAATCCCGGCACTGATAAACAACACATTCTTAGAAATCCAACCAAATTCTACACATCTAGCTATCAGTCGTCATCGTGACAATTATTATCCTATAACCGAACAGGAATTGTCATCATGTACGACTATTAAGGTCGGAAATTATGTGTGCAAGCAATTACACCCAATCTATCATAAGTCAATGAACAGTCAGTCGTGTGAAATAGACTTCCTAAATAATGTCCAAAGTTTGGAAACCTGTAGGCTCCAAGTCATCAACGATAAGCAAGTATGGGTACAACTAGCTCAAGGCAACGAGTGGATCTTCGCGGTAAGGAAACCATCCCCCGTGAACATAGTCTGTGAAGAAGAGACGTATTCCACCATTCTACAAGGATCCGGAACCTTAAAGATGGAGTCACCATGCACTCTCAAACACGATCTAGTTACCATACGAGGCCATCAGCTGTATACTAGCAACGTTAGAACATCCTACACCAGTTTTATAAACAACCAGGTTAACCTCTCAATCCCAAATAATCCCCAATGGACTCTGCGAAATAACACAGAATATCAAACACAGTTAGAGGTACTGGAAAGGCTACAAGACAACCTTAATTCCCAGTTATTCACGGAATTTTCATCTAGAATTGAAGAGAACAAGGTTCATCATATGGCCGTAGGATATTCCGGACTTCTCCTGATTGGAATAATCATCATCATCGCGGGCATCATGATTTACAAATTCCAAAACAGACCGCAACCTAAACCTATACCGGCACCAAGACGCAGACAAAGTTTGGTCTTCGATGTAGACCCCAGTATTTGTTGAACAATGTTCAACGCGGGGAGAATGTTAAATATTTAAGCTTAGCCATATGTAGAAATAAATATTCGCACATAAAAATAATTTTATTGCACATATTTTCAATTTGCACATTCTGCACATTTTTGCAATTGCCAATTTTTTACCTGCACGAGCTCGATGTAATATGATCGGGTCAATAATATTTTCATGTATTTTGATGAGTAAACCAATTTTGCCTACTTTTGATTTTATGTAGTTTAATATATCGATAATGTAAGTAGCTTAAGAATTTTTGATATAAATATCGGAATTCATAAATTAAATTTATTCTAGTCAAGAAGCTTGAGCGTTTTACTTCGTTAAAACCATTAACAAACCTTTACTCCTGTTGAATTAGTTTATGTGCTGATTCAACCAACAATTCTGTAGTCACGGTGTAACACCTAGATTACCGATACAGTTAAGGCAAAAGAGCCTTACCTTAAACAGTCCTCTTGAAGTGGCCTTGGTAGATCTAAATATTTATTGAATATACTATATTTCTTATTGTATTCTACTTATCATACCTTTTCATTTGATATCCATGTCGAGGGGGTTGTGAAGAAAATGGTAATCCGCCCTCTTGAGATGACCGCCATGGATCTAACCAGATATTGAGTATATTATATCGCTTATGGTATTCTACTTATGATACCCTTTCAATTGATACCTATGTCGAGGTGGTGGTGAAGAAATGGTAGTCCACCCTCTCTAGACGGCCGCCATGGATATTAAGACATAGCTTATTGTATTCTACTTATCACACCCTTTCATTTGATACCCATGTCGAGGGGGTTGTGAAGAAAATGGTAATGCGTCCTCTTGAGGTGGCCTCGGTGGATCTAACCAGATATTGACTATACTATATTGCTTATTGTCTTCTACTTAAGATACCCTTTCAATTGATACCTATGTCGAGGTGGTGGTGAAGAAATGGTAGTCCGCCCTCTTGAGACGGCCGCCATGGATATAAAGACATAGCTTATTGTATTCTACTTATCATACCCTTTCATTTGATACCCATGTCGTGGGGGTTGTGAAGAAAATGGTAATGCGTCCTCTTGAGGTGGCCTCGGTGGATCTAACTATTTATTGAGTATACTATATTACTTATTGTATTCTACTTATCATACCATTTCATTGGATACCCATGTTGAGGGGGTTGTGAAGAAAATGGTAGTCCGCCCTCTTGAGACGCGTACCATGCGTACACTTTTTGTTAATTATCGAAATGATAGGGAATACTATTTGACATAAACAGTGCTGGATTTGACTAACTTGTAAAGAATATGCCATATTTTTAGAAATAAATTACGATTACGAACTCGGCATTCGGTATTTCAAAATTTTACTCTACATTTGTACTGTGAACTACACGTTTTTTATAGTACCTAACGCAATCTGATACCATAGTTGCGACTAACCACTTTAAATGAATACATTTTGTTAGTCATCTAATGCCATCTGGCATCAACAGTTCGAGTAAACACTTTTCGACTAACTAGTAGCACCATCTCCTTTATTGAGCAATTGAAATAACTTAGAGCGCCATCTGACAGAATAATTTTGAGTACCCACTTTTTTTAGACTGAAGGAGAAGAAAAAAGTTCGTTTCGAAATGTAAAAAAAGTAAAAATAAAGAAAACAAAGAATGATGGGAAAAAAACTCATGGAATAATAAATTATTTATATTTTGTTTATCGGTTACAAATGAAAAATTACTTATATTGCTTTTAAAAAGGTGATAAATCGCATAATTTTATAAAAAAAACACCTTGTTTTCTATGTTTAGGCGTAAATAAGGCATTAGCTGTTTGCCCTTACGAACTCGGCAAACTACCGCTTGCCTTGATGAGTGATCTTCTAGACGTGCAATCTCGTAGACTGTATGTATGAGTGATCTTTTTAGACGTGCATTAATTTCAACGGCCCGAGTGTATCTGTCGGAACAACTGGCAACGTTTCCCCGAAATCTATACCAATAAAACAGATACTCCCGAAAATAATTGGGTTTTACTTCTGAAATCTTGCATTGCTCCGTTAACGGCTTCAATAGATGCATTATGTGCCATGGTACCCTCATGTAGTATGGTAAAACTTTAGCTTTGTTGGATCGGTATCTTAAACATTGTATGAGCTGTTTTTCCTATGTGATTAAAGTTGCCGAAATCTCTGCTAATAACCCTGTTACGGTAACCCTTTTATCTGCATGTATTTTGGGTAATATGAGACTAATTAGGAAAGTCATGACAGTGCCTCTTAGTGGACGATGTAAAAAAGCGTGGCACTCTTTACCTATATTATTGTTTTATTAACACCGGACCTTTTGGCCTGCGCCCCACGGGTTTTTACATTGGCGCAATTAAAACTTTTCATTTAAAATTATTTTTTACTTTTTAGTTTATTTTAAACTAAAAGCTTTTTGGTTTATTATGTCTTCCGAGATTTTGAAGTGACCGCCATATTATATTTAAAATAACGTCACACAGCTGCCTGTAGTATACTCGTCATACACCCAATTACAGCTCGCCCGTCTCTATCAGCAAAATATTTTTTTTTATCAAGTGAAAAAGAAGCCCCTACAAACGATCAGAAAACGTACGTCCTTATTATTACAATCAATAAATATCCTTCATTGCCTGAGCGACGAAAGTCAAAAAATGGAGGTAATTTTTAAAAGAATCAATCTTTCGGGAGAAATACAATTTGCAAGGCCAATAATAAATATCCACGTCTGCCTTTCGAAACCTTATTCTACTATCGGATCACACTGAAAAACTGATACCATAGTCGGAAAAAATAGATCCCTGATAGAGTAAATAGTTTTTTATCATTGCGATTGTAGACCTGAAAGAGCTCTATTTAAATATCCATTGTTCCCTAAGTGAAGGGTTCCCTATAGTACGATCAAGATATTTTTAGGAAAACCTAAATATTTAGATAAAGCTCTGTGAGGTCTACAATTGGAATGATAAAAAAATGTTCATTTGCTTTCCTTCGGCTATCGGTTGAAGTTTTTGATCTAATCCGGTTGTCGGACACGATAGTCGATACCGAAAATCGGATCTGATAGTCGTATCCGCCTTTCATATCAGTGAAAGTCCCATCGCAGCAGTGGCGTAGCGAGCTTAGCACGCGCCCGGGGCACAATAACTTTTTAGCGCCCCCCCCCCCCCTTCGAAATCCATATTATAAAAATATACTCGTAAATTAATAAATAAATAAAGTCATAGGCAAGACTTTAAATTTTAGACAAAAAATGCAGTTTTTAGTAGTAAATTTTTTACAGAACAGAATTTCGGTTTTGTGTTTGATTTTTTTGCTATTATACGTTTTGTGTTTAAACAGGGGCCCACTAGTTTATTATATTACACTGGCACTAAATTTAAAATTTATTTTCCAGAAATCAATAATAAAAATAAAAATTATCCAGCAACCATTTGGCGCCCCTTTGTGAGTAGCGCCCGGGGCATGAAGCCCCCCCTGCCCCCCTCGCTACGCCACTGCATCGCAGACAGCAATTTTAAAAATGGTTTTTGTACAGATAGACATTCCAATTATATTTATATAGATAGATCGATATCCATATGAACTTAGAAAAATACAATTATATTTTGAAATCACATTCAGACAGCCTTAGACAGATTGGAAAGATGCTACTCAGGTAATAGTATTCTACTTGTCATATCGTTTGATACCTATATCGAGTGGGTTGTAAAGAAAAAGCTAATCTGCCATTTTGTGTTGGTCGCCATTTTGAAGTTGGACTGACACCAAATAGGTTATTGCACTCTACCTATCACCCTCTTTCATTTGATACCCATGTCGGGGGTCGGGGAGCGCAATTGCGAGAATCGGCCGCCATCTTGGAACCGCCATCTTGATTTTTTACAAAATGGTCAGATTGCATTGTCAGTGAACTATATATACGTGCAAAATTTCAAGCTGATCGGTTATATTGGAAGTGGGTCAAAGTCGAGCTGCAAGATTTGTCTATATACTCGTACATACAGATAAAGCAAATATAAAGGATATACAAATAGCCTAAAACAGGCTCGCAAAAATACTGAATCTTCCAGTGAAAGTCCCATCCCAATCGGATCAGCCGTTTCCGAGATTAGCCCGAACAAACAGACCGACAGATACAGACATTCAGACATACAAACATACAGACAGACAAAAATTTTAAAAATGCGTGATTTTGTTTTAATAAGATGTAAATAACCATATGAACTTAGAAAAACACAATTATTTTGAAATCACAGACACTCCAATTATATTTATATACTTCAAGTGGCGATATCTCGAAAACTAAGCGTGATATCGAAAAATTTTATTTCATATTTTCGACTTATTTTGCAGTGATTCATCATAATCCATCGTCAAAAAGCGGCCCCCATGAGCTGTAGAGGTGCCAACAAAAAAAGAGAGGGTAAAAAAATTGGACCCAATAATTGACCGGCAACATCCATATTATTCCTCTTTGAGCTATTCTTAACGGACCTCTGTTAACAGAATGCGGTCCTCATATTTTGCATACTCAACTACCTCTAGCGCCCGGTCTATATGTAGCTAATAATATTTAGGACAATATAAACATTTACATAATTAAAATTATTATATATCATTTTCTTGATTTTTTTATCATTAAAAAATTTCGAGGTAATAATATAAAGTCTGAAGTCTTATTCAACAGAAAGAATACCATGAAAAAGCGTAATTAGTGCCTAGTCCTACAAGATAACGCGAGAAACGGTTTTTGAATTTTCGGCTGTTAAAAAAAGAATTTAAAAGTAAAATATATGTGACGCGATTCGAGAAAAGGGACCTACTGTCCAAAAAGAAAACTTTACAGGAGAAGCGATTGAAAGAAAGACGGAGGAGAGCGAATACACTGAGCTGCCACTTTAAACACTTTTGAAGACACATTTGTAAATATTTATTGCTCAGAAAGTAATTGGAATAAATTAATTCTGATTGCACAGAATTAAAGAGGAGATTTAAAACCTTAAGAATCACTCATAATCCGAAAATCGATTTTTTGGACAGTAGGTCCCTTTTCTCGAATCGTGTCACATATAAAGAATTAAAAACACACAACTTTTTCGATTATTACTTTAATTACGAGTTGAAAAGGCCTTAAAAAATGGCTTTAACAATTTTTTACTACATTCGGTCGGGCCGGAAAGGGAAAAACTTCGGATAAGTGTCAGAAAGACCTAAAATTGATAAGTTTTGCTAATATCTAATAAACTCGATGGGATGTGTTGCGGAATGAGCCCTTACAATCATTAACTATCCACGAAAAGATTGAACCAGCACAACGTTTCTGACGACACAAATATTGAAGAGCTGTGGAGTAGGACAAAGGGCGCAATATTGACGGCTGCGGAATCGAGCATCGGTTATGTCCAAAGAAACCAGCAACACTGGATCTCGGACACAACCTGGCAAAAAATAGAACGCAGGAGAGCCCTAAAAAATAACGTAAACTCTACAAGCGACCCCGAAAGACGTTACCAACTTGAACGGGAATACTCCCAATTACACCGGGAAGTAAAGAGAAGTCGCCGGCGTGATAAAAGGCAGCAGATAAATGAGCTCGCAGAAAAAGCGGAAAACGCGGCAAACACAGGCAACAGTAAGGTGCTGTACCAAATCACTAAACAGCTCTCGGGAAAGCACTCTACTAAAAAGCATGCCGTTAAGAGTGCGGATGGAAGGCTGCTGTGCAGGACGAGGAGGAGCTCGACTGTACGAGGAGCAGCTCCAAAGATGGAGAGATTACTTCTTCGCCCCCCTGAATGGTTCATTTACACAGGAACCTCAGGAAACCAGCAACAATGCACAGCCAATTCGAATCACCACCCGGGCCCCATCCAAGACGGAAATAGTAACCGCAATTCATGCGATGGCCAATGGTAAAGCAGCTGGAAAAGATGGCATCCCGCCAGAATTGTTGAAAGCCGACTCAAGCCTCATAGCAGATGCGCTTCAGCCAATCCTACAAATAGCATGGAACACCTGTACCTTTCCGGAGGATTGGACGGAAGGTATCATAGTCAAAATACCAAAAAAGGGGGACCTAACAATATGCGACAACTGGAGAGGCATCTGTTTACTATTTACTGTGGGCAAAATTTTGTCCCACATATTACTATCTAGGATAAGTGAGGCAGTAGACCGAACGCTTAGGAGGCAGCAGGCCGGATTCAGGAAGGGCCGCTCATGTATTGATCATATCAACACCTTACGAATTATAGTGGAGCAGTCTACTGAATTCCGATCCCCCCTTTACCTTGCTTTCGTAGATTATGAGAAAGCGTTCGACTCGGTCAATAGGAGCTTTATATGGCAGGCACTACGGCGACGTGGACTGCCTGATAAAATAATAGAATGATAACAGCCCTATATAACAATTCCAAATGCAGAGTTCTCCATAATGGAAAATTATCCGACAGCTTCGAGGTGAGCTCAGGAGTACGACAAGGATGCCTACTCTCGCCTTTACTATTTCTTATAGTAATAAATGACATCCTTGTCGGCGCTCTAGATAGTAGAACAGGCGGCATACAATGGGGTTTGTTAGACCGCCTTAAGGATCTCGACTACGCAGATGATATCTGTTTGCTGGCCCACAGACACCAGGACCTCAAAAACATGATTAACTATTTGGCAACAGAAAGTAGTCCAGCAGGCTTAAGGCTAAATCCGACTAAAACTAAAGAAATGCGGATAAATGCAAACACCTTTGAACGAACAGCGCTGAATAACCGTGACGTGGAACTGGTAAATAAATTCTGCTACCTCGGTAGCATTATTACCGAAAATGGTGAGGCAGAAGAAGACGTCAGTTCCAGAATAAATAAAGCACGAGGCGCATATGCATGCCTGTCCCACATATGGAGATCAACGGAGATCTCAACTAACACCAAATTGCGGCTGTTCAACTCCAACGTGAAGGCAGTACTTTTGTACGGTTGCGAAACATGGAAAGTCACCCAATTCATCACAGGGCGTCTACAAGTCTTCATCAACAGATGCCTTCGTCGTATCCTAAAAATCCGCTGGCAAGATAGAATTTCAAACGAAGAACTATGGCGCCGTGCCGGCCAAGAAAGGATAGACGACCAAATCAGGCGAAGGAAATGGAATTGGGTAGGCCACACCTTGCGACGCGAAAACGAAAATCTAGCCAAACAGGCCCTTGACTGGAATCCGCAAGGATCCCGTCGAGTAGGACGACCTAGAACAACGTGGAGGAGAACCCTACTAGCAGAAGCCGCAACAACTGGGAGATCCTGGTCGGAGCTGAGAGCTGTCGCGCAAAACAGAGTCCGCTGGAGGGCAACTGTTTCCGCCCTATGTCCCATGAGGGATTAAAGGAGCGCAATGATGAATGAAAATGATGATGAAAAGATTGAACCCGAATGTTTTCATCCCCACGTAAACAAATTGATGACACCACGGATGTGTCAAAGGCCATACATATGATTAATCTTAATGGTCTAAGTCTACCTTACCGACCAGGTCTAGACCATCTCAAAGTGCACCGGAAATGTGGAGAATTTAACACCATTCCCACCGAAAATATCGAAGACAAGGACATCAGGGTCAAACGGATCCTTCCCAAGAGGTCAGGAAGAAAGTCATGGAGAGAAGATCACTTTTCGTTTCACCATCACCATCGCTGGACGTGGGAGACAGGAAACTTAGGCACAATACTTGGAGGTGAGCTAATTGGGTTTATGAACTAGGTATAGGAGACAGAATAATAAAATTTAAAGAAGCTGAGTTTCATTCCCCTTTTTTTGAATATTTTTAAATTAATGAAATTGTTTGAAGTATTAATGAAGTTGGAAATATGAGATAATTAACAATTAAGAAATAAAGTTGAATTATATTTAAATTTAAAGTGAAATGAACAAACAAACAAAATTGAAAATGCGTTAATGATAAAAATAAAGGAAATCCATTGTGAATATTTTAAATGAAGTATAATGTTTTTCTTTGTGATCACCTACATGACCAAGAAAGTTTAACTAGAGAATTTGCAATCGCAACTTTTATATAAAGTTTGGCCGACTTGGGAAACCAATCGGGAGTTTGGATCGCGGCGAAAGATTGGTCCCGGGTTCGAGTCCCATCGATTGCATGATTTTTTTTTCTATTTTATTTTTCATTCAATTGTCATTTTGAAGTGGAGTCGTCTGACAGAGTAACCGTTTAAGTCCGGCAATCTCCTTGGAAAAGATATTTTTTCAGTTCACTATTCAAGCGAGCGACCCAAAACAGGATGAAATCCGTTGTAAACCAAGTGATCTTTTCTGAATTCTGCACAGCGATAGCCTTCCAACAAAACATCACTTATCAAAATCCGACAACCTTTAAAAATCTGTATCGTAGGTCGTCCATTCATTATTTTATAGAGGCATGTTCAGTTTTTCGAAATCTTTTAACGAATGTGTGTGTCGAAGGAGTCTATTGATCAAATAAACTCCCCTACATGTTAAAAAAAAATTTGTTTACATAAAATGTTCAGCGAAGGTAGGTACCATTTGACTGGACTAGTTATTAAGAATAAATTTTACAAAAATAAAATTTTTTATTTAAATTATTTATTAGTTTAAAACATTTCTTATATCTACCTGTTTTTAATTGCATATACATATATCATTACATTATTTGGTTATAACATCTAAGAACTTTCAATATTTATTACTTCTAAAAGTTCGTGGTTTAATTTAATTATAAGGAAATTGTTTATGGTTTCACTGCTTAACCTAGACCTTTGTTTAGTCAACAATGTTGATAATGCACTAAATGAGCGCTCAACGGAAACCTGGCTTGAAGGAACTGACCGAATGACTTCGGCTAATTTTGCTAAATCTTTCTGGTTTAGCTAAATATTTCTCCAATGTTCCAGTACATTGGTGGTAAAAGGCATTCGTTGACCATAGGCAAGACTGTCCAGTTGTTGTCGCAAATTCACACTATCCTGCCTTCTCGATGTCGACGTGGTTGTCGTAATTGAATCAATTTTTTGTTCCAAAATATCATATGGGTTATAGGGCCTCATAGGTACATCATTGGTGGTTTCTGAAATGCTGCAGCTTTCGTCGGCTTCAATGGTGTCCCTATTATTAGGCTGGGCTATTAGAATTTAGAATAGAGCTTTTTTCGCTCTTCTTTAGTCTTCCCAAGACAACGGCCAAAAACCTGGAAATCTCTTGTCGTTTATATCCATCAAATATATCATTAATCATTATGAGTGACTCCAAAATAAAGAGAATCCCGGTGGAAAATCTAAAGTTGCATTTTTTTCCAAAGGTTTATCTATAAAATGCAGAATGCAGAAAAGAAGGGTTGCCAAGTTCTGTAGCTTATGGCTCTTATCGGAAGCCGTCGTGTCTCAATTCGATGTCGGGGGATTCAACCATTGCCCCTGAGTTGAACGATGGTAGCGCCGACCACATTTCGTTATTTTGCTCTGAGATGAGTGTTGATGAAGATGACCACATGAAAGAAATGGAGATAGAAGAGATAGAGAGATTGTAACTGTCTAAGAAATTTGTGCCGGAGCACGAAGAAGGGAGTGGGCCCTAAAGGCCAGAAGTCATCGTCACAAAAACAAGGGATGGAGAAAGGGTGAACGAAGAAGGAGTGGCAGGGACGGTCCGACCGCCGGGAGGGTATCGCCTAGAATACTTGTATCCCATGCACCTGAAGTCGGCACGACTTGCGATGCTCAAACTAGCTCGCCGGATGGGGTGGGGTTCGTGCTGCAGGGATACAGAAGGGATGACAGTTAGACTGTTTGTCCGCGACCAACGAGAGGGGGATCAAGAAGGGGGGAGAGTAAGAATGGTCATTGGTCACTAGTCATTCGGGAGGTTACCTTACACAAGACCAGGAGGTGACGCGCACTTACCCCAGGTTGGGTCGCCCATGATCCCGAGGGCCAACCGGGGGGGCTTACATCAACCTCATACTAGTAGAGATAGTTTCTCGCAATCCCCGTTTAGTCTTTTAAATATGGTGGTTATTGCTATATAGTTAATTCTCTAATTCGATTTACTTAATTCCCTTCTTGCCGTTAAATTAAATTTACGTTTTTATTAGCATAAATGGTCGATGTTAATCCGTCTCTAATTCATTAAATTCCATATATTATTTCTTTTTCCGTTAAATTAAATTTAAGTTTACCTTATAAATGGTCGGTGGTAATCCGCCTTTAATTCATTAAATTCCATATATTTTTTTCTTTTTTCCGTTAAATTAAATTTAAGTTTACCTTAGTATAAATGGTCGGTGGTAATCCGCCTCTAATTCATTAAATTTCCTATATTATTTCCCCTTGTCTGTTTTTTTTTTTTTTGTTAAATTAGATTTACGATCATGTTAGTAAGGTGGCCGACATTAATCTATGATTAATTCAATAGATTTCTTCTTTTACTTCGTTATTTTTTCAATAGACTAACATCAGGTTTGTACCACTACATTGGTCGCTACTAATGTATCGTTAATTCATCAGATTCCCTAATATTTTAGTACTTAGTGTTATCATTAAAAATTCAATTATATTCATACTTCTGCTACCGATACCACGTTTTAACTATAGCGCATTCATTAAATAAAATGTAAATCCTATCAAAATATGTGTGTGAGGTGAGTAGTAAGTAGGTAGTGGGAGGGGTAGCGACTGGCACCACGGATTTAATTCATACAAATCCGCAGAATGATTTTCCGAAGTTACGATTTCCTCTTCATAAAATCCTAATTCTTTTATTATTATTCTGTAGAGATAAGCACCAATTCATTACTGGTAAGGCTCTGCTAACCGCAAAGAGAGAAAACAATTCACGATTATTATTGACGTGAATCAGTCGGTGGCAGATATATATATGTTCAATTTTATGAATGCCAAAAAAAATTCTTGTAAGAAAATTTCAAAATTCGAATCATCAAGTTAACTAATACTAATCCGCTGAATTCCTTTCAGAAGTTACCATTCCCCTTCATAAAATCATAATTCCTTTATTATTATTCGGTAGAAATAAGCACCGATTTATTACTGGTAAGGCTCTGCTAACCTCAAAGCGAGAAAACAATTCACGATCATTATTGACGTGAATAGGTCTATGACAAATATATGTATGTTTAATTTTATGAATGACAGAAAAAATTTTATTAGGAAAATTTCAAAACTCGAATCATCAAGATAAATAGTACAAATCCGTTGGATCCAATCCAGAAAACTTTTCACGTTTTAGTCACTAATTTTTGTTTTACTAAGAGAAATAATAATGCACAACTCTCAACATCTAAAAGAAAACATCCGCGCACCCAACTCAAAGTCTCCAGACTCTCTTTTACTCCCAGATTCTCCCAAGCGAGACCAAAATCCTCTCTCTGAGTTCCGATACTTTCTCTGGTTTTTAATGTTTCCCGTTAGTGGGTTTGCATGATTTTAATATTAACGGTGCTTGATAAAAATTGGCGTTATCTTGAAAAAGGAATGGATACCTATTTTAATGATTAACCCGAAGTTAAATATTCACACTATTGTATTTAACTTGGGGTTTTCTCATAGTTATTTTAGAAAATATATATAAAAAAAATAAATGGTTAAAAAAAATTTTTAAAAAAAATTCTTTTCATTAACTAAAAAATGTACTGAAAAGTAAAAAATAAAAAATATTTTAAAGAAAGCGTGAAATTTCAATTTTAATGAAAAAGTTAATTAAAAGAATGGCGCATTTTTCATCAAAAAATTTTGTTAGAATTTGAAATTAACAAAGCAAAAAATCTCACGCGATTTACAGTTATATTTTCAATTTTTGATGAAAAATGCGCCATTCTTTTGATTAACTTTTTCATTAAAATTGAAATTTCACGCTTTCTTTAAAATATTTTTTATTTTTTACTTTTCAGTACATTTTTTAGTTAATGAAAAGAATTTTTTTTAAAAATTTTTTTTAACCATTTATTTTATTTTCTACTTTTTAGTTTATTATATGTATTCCGCCATTTTATGATGGCAATTCTATTAGATTTAAAATTACGTCACAGAGTTTACTGTATTCATTTGATACCCATGTCGTGGGCTCGGTGGAACATAATTGCAAAAACGGCCGCCATCTCGGAACCGTCTTCTTGATTTTTTTACAAAAAGGTCAGATTGCATTTAGTACTTATACATGATGAGTTGAACTCAAGTTGAACCCAAGTCTAACTACATGTAAACGGGAGTCGAGTTGGGTTAAGGTTGACTGAACTCGACTCACCTCTCTCTGCTACCTGGGTTTAGTTGAAATTATGCATACGGACATGAGTTCAGTATTTGAGTAGTTGAATTTAGTTGACAGCAGCATCTCTGTCTTTGTTTGTGATTTTTTGTAACGTGTATTGCTTCTTTATTATCAACTCACCCTTAACTCAACTATTCATCTCATCATTCATACACATTAACCACCCGAACTACGAGTGTGTGCAAAATTGGAAGTTGATCGGTTATATTTTCTACTTTTTAGTCTATTATAAGCTTTCCGCAATTTAGTGTTGGCCGCCATTTTGAATTTGGAATGACGCCACATTGCTTATTGTGTTCTACCTGTCATATCCTTTCATTTGATACCCATGTCAGAGGGCCGCGGAGCACAATTTCAAAAATCGGGCGCCATTTTGGAACCGCCATCTTGATATTTTTACAAAATGGCCAGATTGCATTGTCATCCAAACTAAACGTGTATGCAAAATTTCAGCTCTATCCGAAACCGGGAAGTGGGTCAAATTTAACTTCCAAGATTTGACGACAAACAGTGTGTTGGCCGCCATTTTGAATTTGGAATGACGCCACATAGCTTATTGTGTTCTACCTGTCATATCCTTTCATTTGATACCCATGTCAGAGGGCTGCGGAGCACAATTTCAAAAATCGGGCGCCATTTTGGAACCGCCATCTTGATATTTTTACAAAATGGCCAGATTGCATTGTCATCCAAACTAAACGTGTATGCAAAATTTCAGCTCTATCCGAAACCGGGAAGTGGGTCAAATTTAACTTCCAAGATTTGACGACAAACAGTAGCACAATTTCAAAAATCGGGCGTCATTTTGGAACCGCCATCTTGATATTTTTACAAAATGGCCAGATTGCATTGTCATCCAAACTAAACGTGTATGCAAAATTTCAGCTCTATCCGAAACCGGGAAGTGGGTCAAATTTAACTTCCAAGATTTGACGACAAACAGTGTAAGTTAAATAAAAGAATTTAAAAAACTTAGCTTTCATTAATCCACGGTCCAACTCCTCCACAATTCCTTCAACTCCCCCGAACAAAAGCAGATGATAATTTAAAAAGGATTTAGTCGTAATTTCTGTGGTATTCGGGGTAGCTAAGCGAAACGCACTTGTCGAGTTCTGAGTAGCAACTGCCTTTATTGTACTTTGATATTCAGTCAGTACTCTACATCTCCCCTTCTAAGCTAATAACAAATTCAATTTAATTCAATAATATAATACAGTATTTCTATAATAAGTTGTAAAGTATAAAAGAAGGTTAGAAGGGGAGTAAAAGTGTTCATACATAGATTAATACATAATTCCAAAGCAAACTAAAAATGTTAATATTTAAATTTAGAATATATGAGCTTAGTAACCTATGAGGATATCATTAGCCTATCCGGTTTGTTTACTGTGCGACCAGATCTCGTCGTTGTTAAATATCTTTCTCCATATGATTGCTTTCCGGTTTGCTCAACGGCCGTTGTACATCCAGGCTGACTTTTAACTGAAGGTGTATTTGTGATTTCTATTACTTCACCCGGTGTATAGGGAACATGTTTGCGACGAGCATTAACAAGATGAAAGGTATTCCGTCGGAAACTTCCACGATTTGTCTTCACGATGTAAGATCGTGGTGTGTCTGCCCGCTTTTCAATCTTCCCCCAAATGCTGAGATCGCGAACCCAAACCACGTCACCTATGTTGAATTCCTCACGAGTGACTACGCCATGTCTACTATTATAATTTTCGGCTTGTTTCATCTTGAGTTTGCGGCCTTTTTCGATAGTTTCTTCAATATCAAATTTTGGCTTAAGTTGGGCTTGTGTAGTTGGCAAGGTAGTGCGAATTTTTCTACCCATTAGCATTTCCGCTGGTGATAGTCCATTCGACAGTGGCGTTGACCTGTATTCCATTAAAGCCAAGTACGAGTCTGAATTTTTTTTCAAGAGTGACTTGACTGTTTTTACGACTGACTCAATAAAACCGTTGCTCTGTGGATACTTGGGTGAAGATGTTTCGTGGTGAAATCCCCACTCTTTAGCAAATTTAGCAAATGCTGAAAAATTAACCTTTTGAAACTGAGGTCCGTTGTCGGATCTTACGATATCAGGTATGCCGTGTCTAGAAAAGATAGATTTAATATGGTTTATAACGCAATTAGTAGTTTGATTTTCAAGACGTGCTATCTCTGGGTACTTCGAGAAATAGTCACTTATGACTAAGTAACAATATGAATTGTGAAAGAACAAGTCCATTCCAACGATGTGCCAGGGACGTTCTGGAATTTCGGTACCAATTAAGTGCTCATGGCGTGGTACGACTTGTTGGATGCATAAAGAGCATTTCTTTATGTAGTTTTCAATATCCTTAGTATAACCAGGCCACCATACCGACTGTTTAGCTCTGAATTTGCATTTAACTATGCCAAGATGACCAGCATGAATCTTCTCAAGTATCTGTTGACGTAAATTTGCAGGTATTACTAAACGACCCCCATGCATCAGAAGATCCTCATTAACAGAAAAACTTACTCTGTCGTTGTAAAATGGACGAAGTTATGGTGGCATTTGATATCGACCTGGCCAACCCGTTAGTGTATATTTTTTTACCATCTCTATGATTTTATCATTCCTTTGTGCTTCCCTAATGAATTCCAATTTTGGCTGTGTAACTGGTAGATCTGCAATAACGTTGTTCACAAATGTATGCAGTTCTTCTTCCATGTCAATTTCACGGTTTTCGTTAGAACACTCTACCGGCTGTCGAGATAAGGCATCTGCCGCAACTAAAAATTTGCCTGCTGTGTAATAAATGTGGAAGGCGTATTTCATCATTCTCATTCTTAACCTTTGAAGACGTGGCGTCAAGTCGTCCAAATTTTTGGTGGTGAAAATAGCTACGAGTGGCTTGTGATCAGTTTCGATACTAAATTCGATACCAGTCAACAGCTCCGGGAATTTTTCACACGCGGCCCACGTGAGTGCTAGAGCCTCTTTTTCGATCTGTGCATACCCCTTTTCTGCATCCGTAAGCGTTCTTGACGCATATGCTACCGGACGGACAATTTCACTCTCATCCACTTGAAGTAAAACTGCTCCTAGCCCATATGATGAAGCGTCGGATGAAATAATTGTTTTATGCTTTGGATTGTACAATTTTAGAACCGGTGCACTCACGAGCATTTGTTTCAACTTCTCGAAGGATTCTTCTTGTGGACTTTGCCAATCGAAATTTATATCGTTACGCAAAAGCTGGTTTAGGGGTTGACTTACATCTGAAAGAAATGGAACAAATTTTCCTAAAAAATTTACCATGCCAAGGAATCTTTTCAACTCGGTAATGTTCGTTGGCCTTGGATAATATTCAATCGCTTTGAGCTTGGAGTTGCATGGATGAATTCCGTTTTTATCGATGCGATGTCCCAGAAATTGCAGAGAAGTAATTCCAATTTCGCATTTATCTTTGTTTAATGTGACCCCATGCTCTTTTAACTTGGTCAAAACTCTCCGTAGGGTTTGGTCATGAGCTTTTGTAGTTGGACCAAAAACTAAGATGTCATCTGTCTGGCAGACTACATCTGGAATATCTTTTAAAATATTTTGCATTAGCTTTTGATAGATTTCGGGCGCAGATGAGATACCAAATGGCAATCGCAAAAAACAATACCTTCCAAATGGAGTTAAAAAGGTAGTTAATAACTGTGAATTTTGCGATAGTCGTACTTGCCAGAATCCCGAGTTGGCATCAAGTTTTGAAAATACTTTAGCTCCTGATAGTTGTGCTAATGTGTGATCTGCTACTGGCATAGGGTGTATTTCTCTTTCAACTGCCAAATTTAATTTCGTTAAATCGACACATAGTCGGATATCTTTATTCGCCTTTGGCACGATAACCAATGGAGCGCACCATGGTGTAGGTTCGTCGACTTTCTTGATTACTCCCATTTTGTCTATTTCGTGTAGCTTAATTTTTGAAATATCCTTTAGTGGCACCGGAACGCGGCGAGCTGTAAATATTTGGAATGGTTTGACATCACGTTTTAATTTAATTTCATATTCAAAATCTTTTATACATCCAAGCCCTTTAAATAATTGAGGAAATTCATTTGCTATATTTACATTGGATTTGGTTTCACCATTCACTTCATTAGTGCTTAATAGTTCGCATCTTTTTATTAATTTTAGTTTTTCGCTGGAATAAAGGCTTAATAACGGGGATTTTAAGTCATCAATTATGTAAATTTTGCTGTTAATTTCAAAGGATTTATACCTTAATTTTGCATAAAACATTCCTGTAACGTTTAATTTTATACCGTCAGGGCCAGTTATAATTTTGTCCGCAACAGACAACTCTTCATTTTTAAAATATTTTTCATAAATTTTATTTGGAATTGCATCCACTGGAGAACCGGTATCGATAATAAATTTGATTTTTACATTGCTTATATTAATGTCAATGGTCCAATTATTTTTATTGTTTATGTTGTTTATTGTTAGTAGCCCCAAAAATTCCTCATCTGTTTCTTCCGAACTGTTATCGATGGCCCGGTTTTCACTGTCCATATTGTGAACGGTATGTTGTTTCTTACTTGTATTATTGTTTTTCGATCTGCATACACTTGCAAAGTGATTCCATTTACCACATAAGTTGCATATCGTCCGGTATGCAGGACATTCAGATTTCGGGTGTGCCCTGCTAGATCCACACCAAACACATTTATGCTCGAATTTTATTTTCTCTTTTGAAGAATTATTATTCCGTTTGATACGATCACTTTTATTGGTGGTGTGCATTCTATATATTGCGGAGGAACTCAATTCTATCTGTTGTTTTCGCACTGCATAATGCTGTCTTACTTCTGTTACAGCTTTTTCTAATGTGAGATCCGTAACCAGCTGCAATTTTTCTGATAGCTTTCGGTCTTGCACCCCGACTACTATTCTGTCCCTGATCATTTCTTCTCTCAAATTACCATAGTTGCAGTTTTCTGATAGCAAATAAAGGTCCGTTATAAAATCTTCAACCAGTTCGCCCTCCAGTTGATATCGAAGGTTAAATTTTGCTCGTTCGTAAATTACATTTGTTTTTATTACAAAATGATCAGTAAATGCTTTGATCACTTTTGAATATGTCTTCTTATCATTTTCTGATAATTTAAATGATAGGAAGATATTATCTGCTTGATCACCCATTAAGTAGATGAGGGTGTTAATTTGCTCTTCTTCTGAGCCTTGATCTAATTTAGAGGCTATACGAAATCTCTCGAATCGCCGTAGCCATTTTGGCCATTCGGATGGATTGCTGAAAGTAAATGCTTCTGGTGATCTCACGGTGAAGCTGCTACCGCTGGGTAGTTGTTGCTGTTGCTGTGTCATTTTGCTCTTTACTTTGGCTCTGCCACGCTTTGTTCGCTTTGACTTTGCCACGTTTAGGACGCGCGATTTTTCGACGGTCCGCACTAATCAGGCTTAATTAATATATTTATTTTATCACGTATCAACGAGACTATCACCTCACTTTTTTTTTTTTTTTTTTTTTTTTTAAACAAAAGCCCCGGAAAGTTTACTCCTTTTACCGCTGCCACCATGTGGTATTCGGGGTAGCTAAGCGAAACGCACTTGTCGAGTTCTGAGTAGCAACTGCCTTTATTGTACTTTGATATTCAGTCAGTACTCTACAATTTCCAATCCAGAAAACTTTTCACTTTCTATTCACTATATTTTTTTTTACTAAGAGAAATAATAATCCACAATTCTCAACATCTAAAAGAAAACATCCGCGCACCCAACTCAAAGTCTCCAGACTGACTGTCCTCCTCCAAAAAAATTCCCCCAAGCGAGACCAAAATCCTTTCACTGCTTTCAATATTTTTCTATCGCTTTCAATCTTTCCCGTTAACTGGCATTCCTCTGTAT
This sequence comes from Thereva unica, assembly GCA_949987705.1. Classification (NCBI taxonomy): domain Eukaryota; kingdom Metazoa; phylum Arthropoda; class Insecta; order Diptera; family Therevidae; genus Thereva; species Thereva unica. The sequence continues at coordinate 101,084,796 of OX465281.1, forward strand.
TGAGAATCATGGTGTTTTCTTACATTTCCTGGGTCTGGAAGTTGCCAGATCAGAAAAAAAAGTTTATGCATTGACTTGTGGAATCAGCCAACAAGTGGAGGCCGTGTTGCCATCCATTTTATAAATTTTTAGTTGACTAATTTGAGTCCAAAGTTCGCCTATGAGGGTAAGATGATGTTTTTTTTTTGTTAGAGGCTGGCTTCTTGGGGCGGCCGTTACAACGCGCGCTACTTAGACGCCGCCAGGGGAGAGGGAGCGCGAAAAAAAACAAACGGACGGACGGTTTACAAGGTTAAGGTTCCATACGCAGCGTGGGGCTGACCCACGACCCTGAGATTAAGAGTCTCATGCTCTACCGCCTGAGCCAGCCGGGCCCATTAATCCATACAAATTGACCGCACTTTGCTTAGGATCACCATCACAGTTCTGCACATCGGACTCCCGCTGTGCTGCCAAGGTGCTGTGTAGATCTTCCCTGGTCTTTACGTTTAGGAGCTGCCTGAATCTTAAATAGTTTCTGCTTCGGCGAAGTCGACCGTCTTCCTATCACAAGTACCCTTCGGACAATCGCGCTCGTCAAAAGTCTCTGGAACATCCATTCACCATGCGTTCCCTGTTTGTTTCTTTGACGTGGCTAGTGTGCCAACAAGAGCATAAAAGGGTTAGAAGTGTAGTATTGGAATCATAGGCGAACGTCTTACAGGGTGGACCTCATGAGCATTGGATGTCAGGATGCTAGGGGACTGGGTCGAAGCTCATACGTACAGAGCGACTTTCAAGTGGCAGCTATCAGTTATTTCTGTGCTGAACGAGGGAGAACCAGTTGAAACATGGTTTTTTTTTTTCTTCCAGCACAGCAACAGCGGACAATATTTGAACGTTTGGTCGGTCAAATAATGTGGTCCGTATGGCACAGCCAACAGAGCACGAGACGGGAACCTTCAGGGGGTGGTTGAGGCGTCGCGCAGGGAACAATCTCTGGGTTTGCGGCTAATGAAATCGGAGGGCCGGGAAAGTTGACTTACAATATTAGAAGCACAGAATAAAACGAGATAGAGATAGATAAAAATTAACAAATTTTTAATAGACGGAAAGTGTTCTGGCAAAATTTTTAAACTTACTTCTAGTTTTGTGAGAAATTTTCAATAAACAATTAATAATAGAAAAATTTCTCAAAATAGAGCGAAAACATCTATAAGGGAACATTATAAATGTCGGTTCAATCCAATAAGGTAATAAGCAATGATTCCACAATGTTGTTAAGTATTCTTAACAAAATTAAATATATGCGTTTTTATATACTGGGTTTTTTTTTTTTTTTTTTGTAAACAAAATAATAACATAGTTAATGAAATAGCCGAGTTGCAATCTCGATGGTGATTAATTAATTCGTTTAAAAAAAATGGGTGTGAAAAGCCAAGCAATATTTCCAACATCTTTCTTACATTTCCTTGTTTCCTCTAAGCCTATACAGAAGCTTAAAATTTTATCAATGTATATTTACACATGAAAACAATAAGTTTAATAATAGTATTTTTGTTTCTATATAAAATGGGTATTTTTGTGCGAAATGGAATAACTACGAGTACACTCACATCTCCTTATCCAGATGTGGGGAGAGAAAATAACTTGAAACTAAAATCTACCGCGTCCTCAGGCAGGGGATCTTGAGCGGAATCTTCCCCTAGGTCCACCTCCGCTAAGGCCCGTCAGGCTTTGAGATCTTTGGCGTGGTAAATACCGATAGGCTTCCCTTTCATGTCTTCCAGATCGTATCTCCCACTCCCCAGCTTTCGCCTCACGCGAGCTTTCGTGAATTTATCGGCTAATTTTGCGCTAAATTGTTCAACCTTATTGCTTACCGGGAAGGTTCGGCGGTAAACTACCTGGCCGGGCGAGAATTCTACTACTCTACAGCGCAGATTGTAGTGTTTCTCATATCTCGTGTGCGCCGCAGCCAAGTGATGTTCTATCCGGTCACGTCGGGACTGCCATCGGTCTACGGCCGGAACTACGGTTATGTCTCCCTCTTTCAAGGCACCTAAGGTCTTCAAGATAGAGTAAGCGGATCCGTGCCGGATCATTGGACACCCGAACAGGGCCTGGTATGGGGAGGTACCAATAGACGTTAGACTGGTGCCTAACAACACCCCCAACACCGATTTCCCTATCATCCGATATACGGCAACCCCTTATCATGACCGGATCCACTGTGACCAAGAAGAAAGAGAGAGATAGAAGCCTCCACATGAATTTGGGGGTGAATGTTCTGGCAACCCACCACAACTGGTCAGCAACTCTGCTGAGCCCCAGGAAAGCGGATTGCCAGAGCGTTCATGGAACGGGAGGTGTGGTTGCATTCTGCAACATCGATTCTGTCGCAAGGCCAGGCGATAGGACGCCTGATAGCCCAGACGGGACAGAACCGACGTTCCAGAATAAACCCACCCATGCTACAAAATGAAGAGAAGGAAATTAGAGAGTGGTGTTCTCTGTCAGTGTAGGCTCGCGCAGAGTCAGGCGTTGTACGCCTGTTAACCAGACTCCGAACCTCACTGACAGGAACAGTACAAAGATTTAGGGAAGCTACCGCTGAAAGATAATGAAAGTTGAAGTGGGTGAAGAAGAAGAAAGATAGGAAGGAGGAAAGAGAAAAAGTGATAAGGGCTAAGGCACCGCGGTAAGCACCTTCGCCCATTTCCAGAAGCCGGAGGAACTTGGACTGAGAGGTGAGATAAGGGAGAAGGAAGTCCACTCCAGACTCCTCTCGCTGGCCTAAGCCACAAAGCGAATAACAAAAAGGTCGGCTGATTTGAAGAAGGAACTGATTAAGAAATGATGGCCTGGGATGGAGAACAAAATACTAGAAGAAAAAAATGCCGACGAGGAAAGTTAAAATGTCACTGAGTGACACACAGACTTGTCCATGCCATCTGTCCGTTAGACTAAGGAACTCAACGTGAATTAAGCTCCTTAGCCCAACGTTGGGCGCCATTTGTAACTGTCTAAGAAATTTGTGCCGGAGCACGAAGAAGGGAGTGGGCCCTAAAGGCCAGAAGTCATCGTCACAAAAACAAGGGATGGAGAAAGGGTGAACGAAGAAGGAGTGGCAGGGACGGTCCGACCGCCGGGAGGGTATCGCTTAGAATACTTGTATCCCATGCACCTGAAGTCGGCACGACTTGCGATGCTCAAGCTAGCTCGCCGGATGGGGTGGGGTTCGTGGTGCAGGGATACAGAAGGGATGACAGTTAGACTGTTTGTCCGCGACCAACGAGAGGGGGATCAAGAAGGGGGGAGAGTAAGAATGGTCATTGGTCACTAGTCATTCGGGAGGTTACCTTACACAAGACCAGGAGGTGACGCGCACTTACCCCAGGTTGGGTCGCCCATGATCCCGAGGGCCAACCGGGGGGGCTTACATCAACCTCATACTAGTAGAGATAGTTTCTCGCAATCCCCGTTTAGTCTTTTAAATATGGTGGTTATTGCTATATAGTTAATTCTCTAATTCGATTTACTTAATTCCCTTCTTGCCGTTAAATTAAATTTACGTTTTTATTAGCATAAATGGTCGATGTTAATCCGTCTCTAATTCATTAAATTCCATATATTATTTCTTTTTCCGTTAAATTAAATTTAAGTTTACCTTATAAATGGTCGGTGGTAATCCGCCTTTAATTCATTAAATTCCATATATTTTTTTCTTTTTTCCGTTAAATTAAATTTAAGTTTACCTTAGTATAAATGGTCGGTGGTAATCCGCCTCTAATTCATTAAATTTCCTATATTATTTCCCCTTGTCTGTTTTTTTTTTTTTTTTGTTAAATTAGATTTACGATCATGTTAGTAAGGTGGCCGACATTAATCTATGATTAATTCAATAGATTTCTTCTTTTACTTCGTTATTTTTTCAATAGACTAACATCAGGTTTGTACCACTACATTGGTCGCTACTAATGTATCGTTAATTCATCAGATTCCCTAATATTTTAGTACTTAGTGTTATCATTAAAAATTCAATTATATTCATACTTCTGCTACCGATACCACGTTTTAACTATAGCGCATTCATTAAATAAAATGTAAATCCTATCAAAATATGTGTGTGAGGTGAGTAGTAAGTAGGTAGTGGGAGGGGTAGCGACTGGCACCACGGATTTAATTCATACAAATCCGCAGAATGATTTTCCGAAGTTACGATTTCCTCTTCATAAAATCCTAATTCTTTTATTATTATTCTGTAGAGATAAGCACCAATTCATTACTGGTAAGGCTCTGCTAACCGCAAAGAGAGAAAACAATTCACGATTATTATTGACGTGAATCAGTCGGTCTCAGATATATATATGTTCAATTTTATGAATGCCAAAAAAATTCTTGTAAGAAAATTTCAAAACTCGAATCCTCAAGTTAACTAATACTAATCCGCTGAATTCCTTTCAGAAGTTACCATTCCCCTTCATAAAATCATAATTCCTTTATTATTATTCGGTAGAAATAAGCACCGATTCATTACTGGTAAGGCTCTGCTAACCTCAAAGCGAGAAAACAATTCACGATCATTATTGACGTGAATAGGTCTATGACAAATATATATATGTTTAATTTTATGAATGACAGAAAAAATTTTATTAGGAAAATTTCAAAACTCGAATCATCAAGATAAATAGTACAAATCCGTTGGATCCAATCCAGAAAACTTTTCACGTTTTAGTCACTAATTTTTGTTTTACTAAGAGAAATAATAATGCACAACTCTCAACATCTAAAAGAAAACATCCGCGCACCCAACTCAAAGTCTCCAGACTCTCTTCTACTCCCAGATTCTCCCAAGCGAGACCAAAATCCTCTCTCTGAGTTCCGATACTTTCTCTGGTTTTTAATGTTTCCCGTTAGTGGGTTTGCATGATTTTAATATTAACGGTGCTTGATAAAAATTGGCGTTATCTTGAAAAAGGAATGGATAACTATCTTAATGATTAACCCGAAGTTAAATATTCACACTATTGTATTTAACTTGGGGTTTTCTCATAGTTATTTTAGAAAATATATATAAAAAAAAACTTAGCTTTCATTAATCCACGGTCCAACTCCTCCACAATTCCTTCAACTCCCCCAGAACAAAAGCAGATGATAATTTAAAAAGGATTTAGTCGTAATTTCCAATCCAGAAAACTTTTCACTTTCTATTCACTATATTTTTTTTTACTAAGAGAAATAATAATCCACAATTCTCAACATCTAAAAGAAAACATCCGCGCACCCAACTCAAAGTCTCCAGACTGACTGTCCTCCTCCAAAAACAATTCCCCCAAGCGAGACCAAAATCCTTTCACTACTTTCAATATTTTTCTATCGCTTTCAATCTTTCCCGTTAACTGGCATTCCTCTGTATTGAGAATCATGGTGTTTTCTTACATTTCCTGGGTCTGGAAGTTGCCAGATCAGAAAAAAAAGTTTATGCATTGACTTGTGGAATCAGCCAACAAGTGGAGGCCGTGTTGCCATCCATTTTATAAATTTTTAGTTGACTAATTTGAGTCCAAAGTTCGCCTATGGGGGTAAGATGATGTTTTTTTTTGTAAGAGGCTGGCTTCTTGGGGCGGCCGTTACAAGATAACCAACAAAATTATTTCATACCTTGTAACCTATGGACTAGGCCTACTGCGGATACTATATAAAAACGCTGCTTGCATTCTACTTCAAAGGTGGTGCGGAAACGAATGCAGCGCGATGGCCGAGTTTTCTCAGCTCCATATCTCAAAAACTATTGGTTCTACGTAAATTTTGTGCAGGACTTTTTTATGCAGATTCATCTCACGAACAATCTTTACTTAGCCGAAAATTGCGTAAAACCGATAATTTACGAGATATTGGAGAAAAAGAGATTTTAGGGACCTTTGACCCCCCATAACTCGAGTAGCCGGTCAGTTGGCTTTATGGACTTTTGGGAAATTATTTGTGACCCCAAAATAAAGAGAATCCCGCTTATAAATCTCCAGTTGCATTTTTTCAGAGGTTCATGTATAAAGTGACTAGGCTATAAATCAAAACTTTAATTTCTCAAAAGCACCTTTAAAAAAATAATCAAAAATACGCACTTTACTAAAATAAAAGAATAAAACACCTCACACAGCCAGAGCTAACAAGCGAATGAATTTACGAATATTGGGCCTTTCCACACTAGTATTCTGTATTCAGTATGCAAACGGGTTTTTTAGGAAGGGGGTAAGAGAATCAAGGAGAATTCTCTACAAAAAGTGATGAACTTGGAGAGAAATGTGCAGCACATTTCAAACCTATTTCTCGGGCTTCAACTCACTAACACCAATAGAGACACAGTTTGGGGGGTCAGAAATTTCGAAATGAAGCATACGCACACAATCAAGTACTTAATCGGAATATGAATGGTTACGCCGCTGCAAGAATACAGGTGTGGATATCGCGGTTGTTGTCAATCCAGTTTGCATACTGCATACAGAATACTACTGTGGAAAGGCCCATTCGTTTTCATTCCGAATGATTCGCTTACATTCTTTCTCACTTTCCTTCGGATATCGGTTGAAGTTCTTCTGCTCACGAATATTCCCTTGCTTTCATTCTCTCACGAAAAGAATGTATCTCCAAAATTCCCGGCAGAAAAATTCATTCGCGAATCTTCAAACCCAAAGATTCGCTCGTGAGAGAATGAAAACGAAAAGAATGTATTTTTTTCATTCGCGAATGAATTTTTTCCGCACCCTGCTATTTTGTAAAAAGACAGTTCTACAAGACAGTTCTGTCTACGTTCATCATATTGGGAAGTTGATCGTGTGGACCGAAGGGGTCAAACCCACATCATAACTAGTTTTAAATTTAATAAAATATTTTAATTAAGGCAGTTGTAACAATGGACCGAACTATTTATTTTTTAAATTGTGAAATCTGAATTAGTTCAGTCAATCTGTCGTAAAATTAATAAAAATGGTGCAAAAATTACCATAAATCTCAAAGTTGGCAAATCGTTGGAGAACCATGTAAGGAAGTTTACTTTTGGATGGCCACCTGCTACTTACTGTAGTTTTTTGGAAAACTCAAAAAAAGGGTTTTTCTATTTTTTTGCCCTTAAATAATTCTTTTTCAGCTACGATGTAAATTTTTCCCGCAACACAAGACATGCCCGCTCGGCCCACCCTTATAGTCTACAGCCCTTATCTTCGCGCACACTCCGATTTAGAAATTCGTTTATAACAAGAACAACGCGACTGTGGAACAACTTACCTCAGTCAATATTCCCGAACTCATACAACACCCAAGAGTTCAAGCGCAAGGTTCACCACCACCTCCTCCAACACCCAAACGACTCCCCCTAATCTATCCTATCTTTCTCTCTATCCTTCGAGCTAAGCTACTAGACATTGCACCATGACGTGTACGACATGACGAACTAGTAGTACAAAGGATGACACCTAAGCTTAGACTATCATATAAAAAAAAAAAAAAAAAAAAAAATTGGGAAAGGTGTTCCTTTTAATATTTGCTACAACTTTTATAAACTTCCCAATATAGGAAGTTATTGTAATCGGTCCGAAAATCGAAATAGAAAATTTCGACGTATTTTCATCTTTCAAGGTGTGTGTGGGTGTGTGCACGATATCGCGCGAACCAAAAATGATATCGAATTCGTTGAGGTGTCGTTCGAAGCGTATTAACCGAAACATTTCGTTACCCTTTACAAACAGCGCGAATTTTTGAAACGTTAGATTAGCACTTTTTGGCGAGGAAGTTGTTTTCTACGCGTGATGCAGTTTCAGGAAATTGCGGTTTATCCCCGGATTTCCAGTAGTTACCGCAAAATTTGTTCTTTTTGGTCAAGTCTGACAAGCATTTAACAGTTACAGTTTTGCTAATATCTCCGGAAAGCCTTAGAGTTTCCAAATGAAGTCATTCGCTTCTCAGTTTTTCAACGGCGCTTCAGCACGCTCAATACGAATTTGAACACCCGCTTTAGTGCAGCGAACGAAATACGGAGGAAATGTTTTTTTGCTAACGTTCAGGAAAAACAAATTCTCTAGAAAAATCTTGTGGATTTACTTCTTTTATAATTATTTGAACTAGCTTCTCTCGGGATTGCTTTGTCAACAGTCCTTATACTAGCCAATTTTCCACTAGTGCTACACGTATAACTATTTTGTAAGAAGTCAGTTTATTCCATCTTCGTTCATCATACTGGGAAGTTAATCGTGTGGACCGAAGGGGTCAAACCCACATTCTAACTAGTTTAAACATTTTTTTTATACAACCTATCATTACAAAGTTATAGTGTAGTACAGGCGTGAAGAACGCAGTGCTGCAAAAGATAATTTGGTCCTATTGTGACTTTCTCCGGCGGTGTTGGCTTAATTCTAACAAAGCGGCAAAGGTTCGAAAACTACGAAGCGCAGTCAAAACATGAATTAGCACACTAGTTTTGCAACAGTACCAATTAGCATAGGTGTCAATCAATCATACAATTTCTTTGAAATGAAAACATGTACATTAAAACATAAATATAAGGGTACTTAGCAAGAAAGACAAGATTAATGATATTAATCTAATTTTTCTTCAAAATTTGTCAAAAAGTTTATATAAATCAATGAAACTGCGTAATTTTTTTTAATTTATGTTATAGCAAATAAAACGTAAAAGTTGATTATATTAATCATAAGTAAAAGTTAGTATGAAAATTCATGCTTTTACAACTTTTTTTTTTCAATGAGATAATTTATACAAGCATTTGCTCAAAAGCTGTAATCATTGATACCAATTTTCAATAGTTAATTGAATTTGTCAAAAAACAGTGTTATAAACAATATATATATTAATTCATCTTAATTAAAACTATAAATATGTACACCGCAGCTGTCCTCACACTTTGTGAAAGCGTAATATTGGAATTTTCAAATTTTAGCAAGCTGTAGTTCTAAAACGGTAAGTTGTATAAAAAAATGTTTGAATAAAATTTATTTATTTATTTATTTGCCAAACAAGGCACTTAACAAAAACAGTTACAGATAAAAAAATACATATTATTAATAAGGAACATTGCAGTATTTAATATCCCACCAAAAAAACATTAAAAATGTGAATTAGAAGTTCGTGGGCGCGAAATTATTTATTGGGACAGTTTAAAACACACTTATAACAAAAAGAAGTGATATGGATTAGTCAAGATGAATCGTTAATAGCATGAAATAATTAAACACGTGCATTTACGAACGAATTCAAAGGAATTATACAACTGCCAATTTTTATTTAAAACTCAATAAAGTACTATCAACCGCGAAAAAGTTGGCTGGCGCGTTCGTTGTATACCTAGCATGAATTTTTGCTGTCCTTCGAAATGTAACAAATTTTATTAGAAACACTACAGACTGAGCCACACTGAATTCGTTCGTAAATGCACGTGTTTAATTATTTCATGCTATTAACGATTCATCTTGACTAATCCATATCACTTTTTTTTGTGTGTTTTAAATTGTCCCAATAAATAATTTCGCGCCCACGAACTTCTAATTCACATTTTTAATGTTTTTTTGGTGGGATATCCCTCTTTTTTGTTTTAATGCATTCTAAAATAAAAAATTAATTAACTTTTGTATAAAGAAATATTATGTATTTAATTGTTCATTATATTTTTTTTACTTATTTTATAAGTAGGTATATAATAACAAAATGCAGAAATTCAAATTAATATTATTGCCTTTATAAAAAATAAACATAAGATCCTTTCGCGTTTCTCGGCCAAGATTTTTCCTGCGCTATGGAATCATTGATCCATAACCAGCTCGATTTTTGTATCAACATGCTGATGTAATGACTTTTTTCTGTATGGAATATAACACTAATCACTTCATAATTTGAACCTCCTTTATGCAATTTTGCAGAAGTGACAGTTTTGATATCGCATTGCTCAATTTTAATAAACTTTTTATTATTCAGTTCGAATAATTTTAGTTGTATAAAGAGAACAGGTGCTACCAAAATTATTTCTGATTTACGAATCTTTTGAGTGCACGAACGACTAACTATTTTTATATGAACACTTTTTGCTAATCATCGAATACCATCTGGCATCAACAGTGCGAGTGAAAATTTATCGAATAACACTAGTAACGATATATTGAGGATATACTATATTGTTTATTGTCTTTTACTTATGATACCCTTTCATTTGATACCCATGTCGAGAGGGTTGTGAAGAAAATGGTACTCCGCTCTCTTGAGATAATCGCCGTGGATCTAACGAGATATTGAGTATAGTATATCGCTTCTGGTATTCTACTTATGATACCCTTTCAATTGATACCCAAGTTGAGGGGGTGGTGAAGAAGTGATAATCCGCCCTCTTGAGTCCGCCGATATGCATTTTACGACATAGCTTATTGTATTCTACTTATCATACACTTTCATTTGATACCCTTGTCGAGGGGGTGGTGAAGAAAATGGTAATGTGTCCTTTTGAGATGGCCGCGGTGGATCTTACTATTTATTGAGTATACTATATTGCTTATTGTATTCTACTTATCATTCCATTTCGTTTGATACCCATGTCGAAGGGGATGTGAAGAAAATGGTAATCCGCTCTCTTGAGATGACCGCCATGGATCTAACCATATATTGAGTATACTATATCGCTTCTGGTATTCTACTTACGATACCCTTTCAATTGATACCCATGTTGAGGGGGTCGTGAAGAAGTGGTAATCCGCCCTCTTGAAACCGCAGATATGGATTTTACGACATAGCTTATTGTATTCCACTTATCATACCCTTTCATTTGATACCCATGTCGAGGGGGTGGTGAAGAAAATGGTAATGTGTCCTCTTGAGATGGCCGCGGTGGATCTTACTATTTTTTGAGTATACTATATTGCTTATTTTATTCTACTTATCATACCGTTTCATTTGATACCCATGTCGAGGGGGTTGTGAAGAAAATGGTAATCCCCCCTCTTGAGACGCGTACCATGACGCACTTTTTGTTAGTCATCGAAATAATAGGGAATGCTATTTGACATCAACAGTGCTGGATTTGAGTAACTTGTAACGAATATGTCATATTTTTAGAAATAAATTACCATTACGAACTCGGCATTCGGTATTTCAAAATTTTACTGTACATTTGTACTGTGAACTATATTTTTTAAAGTACCTAACGCAATCTGATACCATAGTTGCGACTAACCACTTTAAATGAATACATTTTGTTAATCATCTAGTGCCATCTGAAAGGGTATCAACAGTGCGAGTAAACCCCTTTCGACTAACTAGTGGCACCATCTCATTTATTGAGCAATTGAAATAACTTAGAGCGCCATCTGACAGAATAATTTTGGTACTCAAACACTTTTTTAGACTGAAGGAGAAGAAAAAAGTTCGATTCGAAATGTAAAAAATGTAAAAATAAAGAAAACGAAGAATGATAGGAAAAAAAACTCATGGAATTACAAATTACTAGTAACGCCCTGTGGTCAAAATTTGACCACAAAATCTTCTTCTTCTTTAAACTCCTTTAGTCCCTCATGGGACATAGGGCGGAAACAGTTGCCCTCCAGCGGACTCTGCTTTGCGCGACAGCTCTTAACTTCGACCAGGATCTCCCAGTTGTTGCGGCTTCTTCTAGTAGGGTTCTCCTCCACGTTGTTCTAGATCTTCCTACTCGACGGGAACCTTGCGGATTCCAGTCAAGGGCCTGTTTGGCTAGATTTTCGTTTTCGCGTCGCAAGGTGTGGCCTACCCAATTCCATTTCCTTCGCCTGATTTGGTCGTCTATCCTTTCTTGGCCGGCACGGCGCCATAGTTCTTCGTTTGAAATTCTATTTTGCCAGCGGATTTTTAGGATACGACGAAGGCATCTGTTGATGAAGACTTGTAGGCGCCCAGTGATGAATTGGGTGACTTTCCATGTTTCGCAACCGTACAAAAGAACTGCCTTAACGTTGGAGTTGAACAGCCGCAATTTGGTGTTAGTAGAGATCACCGTTGATCTCCATATGCGGAACAGGCATGCTTTATTTAGAAAGAGAATAATACAGTTTTTAGTAATTTAAAATTATAAAATTTGTAAATGCATTAATAGGCGTGTCGAATGATCTGTCGACTACGTGCAAAACATTAAAAGTTTCTTTTTTTTATTAAATTAAAATCAAAATATGTATGTACATTTCAAAATACATGGCCTTCACCCATTATTTTCAAAAGGAGTTCAAACTCAAGTGGGTGTACATATGTTTCCAAATATGTTTGTTTGAACTCTTCAATTGTTGCCCGAGTTTCCTTAAACCAGCCTAATAGCCTTTAAACCAACCTATTGTGTTTCTCTTTTTCTTGTATTTTCTGTTCTTCCCATAAGTGTCCTTTGACGGGGCATTTTATTCAACTAACATATTTGATGTACTGAATTTGTTAAAAAATTATCAATGGGCAAATAATCATGAAAAACACAATTCATGTATTTCAAAATTCACTACATTCATTCGTTATGTTAAAAACAAATACAAACAAATTACATGCCTTTCGTTGAAACACTGCAGAATGCTGTTAGAGTTCTCAGCAATAATGCAAATGAACTTCAACAAAAAGGTATACGAAAAAACACAATCACTTTCAGCAAAATTATTGAAAAAAGTCACTTTACTGATAACACGTTCAATTAACTTGTATTCACAAACAGAATGTCTCCTACTCATGCACTTGTCGCTTTTCCACATTGCTGACGTAATTAACATGTCACTTCTATCTAATTTTTACCCGTTTTAAACACAACATATGTATAAACATGAAACTTATATTCTGCACACCTTTACGACTCCGTCTTCCATATAAAACCAATTTGAGCAAGATCTGTTTAGAGAAAGTTGGTTAATAAATCTGTATAAAAATAGTACTTGCGTATTAATATATAATAAATTTTATATGAGTCTGTTTATATGCTAACCGTAATTTCTACCTTATTGTTATTTATATTGGGAAATGCAATACTCTTTTCCGAGCGACAGAAATGAGATAAATGACTAATTCTTGTTTTGTGCACATCTTTACGACTAAGACTTTCATATAAAACCAGTTTGAGCAAAATCGGTTTAGTAGAAGTCGAATAAAGTGCTGTACAAAAAAAGTGCTTGCGTATTAATATATAGATTTATATTTTGGTTATCGGTTACAAATGTAAAATTACTTATATTGCTTATAAAAAGGTGATAAATAGCATAATTTTATAAAAAAAACACCTGGCTTTCTATGTTTAGGCGTAAATAAGGCATTAGCTGTTTGCCCTTACGAACTCGGCAAACTACCGGTTGCCTTGATTTAAATATTAAACTAATGTTAGTTATAAGAGGACAATAGGGAAATTAGTTTTCTTTTATAGGAACTTTTGTTAATTGAGGGAGAGAAACAGGACGCGTAGGAATTGAAGGTAATGGAGCACCTGTTGACGGGCTCGTTTCTAGCATATTCAGTGCGATGCGGGTACTCTTTAAGCAGTTTGGAATGTCTTGTTTGTCGAGTATCGTTAAATTTGATTGTGTCCGACAGGAACTGCACCTTGAGGTTATTGTTCAGGACATCCAGGGTAAAACAAGATATAAGCAATTTCCGTCTAAGGGATAGAGGCAAGAGATCAAGGATTTTGAGCCTGTCCTTATAGTGAGGAAGGTCGTGAAAATCCGAAGGATTATAGAGGTTCCTAAGCGCGAAAAGAAGGAACTTCTTTTGGACAGATTCTATTCGATTAATACTAATTTGAAATATAGGATCCCAGATCTGGCACGCATACTCAAGAATAGGAAGGACCAATGAGCAAAACAAGGCTTTAGTAACCCAAACATTGTCGAATTCTTTAGCTCTTCTCTTGATAAAGCCCAACAGCTTGTTGGATCTAGCAATAATATTATCATAGTGTAAGTTAAAGTTTAACTTGCTGTCGAGGACAATGCTTAAATCAACAATGTGATCGACACGATCCAAGACATTGTCATTGAGATAATAATTTTGCAGCTGTTTGTTTCTTTTCCTGGAGAAGGTAATTACGTGGCACTTACTGTTATTAAGAAGAAGATTGTTAGTGGTGCACCAGTCTTGTAGTGCATTAAGTTTCGACTGTAAAAAGGATACATCAATTTGAGACCTTAAAGCACTATAAATTTTTAAATCATCGGCGTAAAAGAGGTGCGGAATGCCATTTAATATTTCTGATAGATCGGAAATGAATATGTTAAATAGAAGTGGCCCTAGGTGGCTGCCTTGCGGTACACCTGAGGTTACATTGATTTCTTTTGAGAGGAAGCCCTGAAATCTTACCACCTGAGTTCTCCCGTTAAGATAGGATGTTATCCAATCCAGAAGGGGGCCGGATATCCCAAATCTTAATAATTTCATATATAGAATGTGGTGGTCTACTCGATCAAATACCTTGCTGAAGTCAGTGTAGATAGCGTCAAACTGGTGGCCTTGTTCCATACCGCACAGTAGTTCGGATATCATTATCATAAGATTGGATGTGGTGGAACGACCTTTTCTGAAACCATGTTGCTGATCGTTCAGGTTCGGAACAATTAGAGGTGCAATCTTGTCATAGATAAGTTTTCCAAATAGTTTAGGGATAACAGATAGGATAGCAATGCCCCTAAAGTTGTCCACCGCATGTTTATCACCTGACTTAAAGATTGGTGTGAGCAAGGATTTCTTCCATACCGAAGGAAACTTACCGGCAGAAAGGGACTTGTTAAAAATGAGGTGAAGAGGGAGTAGAATGAGTTGGGCGTGGCTCTGCAAAAAACTTGCAGGTAGACAGTCTGGACCGTGACCTTTATTGACCTCCAGATCTATCAGACCTGTCATTATATCTTCGGCGATAGAGATATATTGCCTATCAGGACCGCAGTTTCGGAATGCTCTCTTGGTACAGTGTGTGCAGTCGAAGAAATGGGGCAGAAGATTTCACTGAACCTGTCCGCAAATATGTTTGAAATTTCTTGGGGGAGAGAGGAGTGCGTGATACCATGGGCGCAGCAAGGTAGGGGGCCAGTTGGGCCAGGCCCACCCCAGAATGCTTCTGGCCCACCCCAGAATAAAAGTGAATCCCCTTATTAAAAACAAGATACATCCGCTTTAAACCCAATGATGTTACATAACT
This sequence comes from Thereva unica, assembly GCA_949987705.1. Classification (NCBI taxonomy): domain Eukaryota; kingdom Metazoa; phylum Arthropoda; class Insecta; order Diptera; family Therevidae; genus Thereva; species Thereva unica. Next base: position 101,099,956 of record OX465281.1, read on the forward strand.
CTCTTTAAACAATTTATAATAAAAAGTTTTTAAATGGTGCTGGGCTGGAGATTAAACTACGATTATGATTGGTTCGTGGCCCATGCCGAACGTAGTGACCGTAATGGCAATGGAGATATAGCTGTAAAAGCATAATTGTATTGCGTTGTATTGCTTGCGTGGGTATCGAGCTCATCTCATACAATGCAGTGCCGTTTTTATATGACAGCAGCCTTTGAAATACTACTAACTGCAGTATAAACTTGCAACACAATGCAAGATTTATTTCCAGCTTTAGATAAAGAGTATAATCTCTTACGGAAGAAAATGCAAAAAGGCGAGAACTAAGTTCATTTGATGCGGCCATAGATACGTAACATAGATAAATTATAAGTATGGGCCTATCATCTTCAGTATGATACCGTGTAGTTCATAGAGTTAAGTCGTTGAGTTTTAAATTCAAATCCAACTCAACTCGGCTTCAATAGAAACTCAGTTATGATAGAGCCACAGCAGCAAAATACAAATCCACTTTTTGGCGGTCTTCTATGTTACTGGTAACGGCAGGTATATCTTAGAATTTCTAGCCAAAGAGTCAGCACACACGGTCTAGGTATATAATTTGTCTCTAATTTGTTACGTCAAAAATAATCTGTCGCTTATCTCATCTCACTCTATTCTTTACTGATATGACTATTTGGCTTTCGATTCCACTTATATCAGTACCTACTCGATACTTTTTAATATTACTCATATCACTGCTTATAGACTAAAACTGAATACCAAGCAAGTTCATCTCAGCTGTGACGCTTTGCACATAAATGTATTTTTCTGCCTCAATTAAGGAAAGTTTAGGGTAGTTTATATCTCAAACGCAAAATAGAAAAGAAAATTGGAAATCTTTTTTCGCTTAGAAGTTTCTATGCGTCCCTCTCTATTCACCAACTTGGGTTCCACGCTCGTGCAACACGGAGAAAGTCGGGAATTATGCAAACGCTAAAGCAGGTGGCAGGTATAAGACAAACATTCGTTGAAAGTTATCAGGAATGCCGATGCAGTGGTACAATAGGTCAAGAGAGTGGCCGCAGTACCTTTGGACCAAATACCTCACCAAAGGAGATAATGAAATAAGCATTCTTCAAGCGCTGGCAATTTGCTCCATATGTTCCTTCTTCTTCTTCCAATGGCGCTGCAGCGCAAATAGAACCTTGGCTTCCTCTAATCTTTTACTCCAGCCTCAATTTCTGCCCGACTTCCAGCTCGATGTCGGGAGAAGTGTTTTGCATTTGCTACAAACGCATCCATCCATCTTTTCTTCGGCCTGCTTACAGGTATTTTTGTTCCATGATGATGTGAAGACCTTCCTCTTTTTTCTGAGGTGCGCTTGGTTTTTAGTGCTTCCAACTGGTGACGTCCAAGTCATTTTATGGATGTTTTTATGCGAGAAGAACCTTGAACTTCCTAGTATTCCTTTGATATTAGCGCTCGATAAGCCTGCCAACATTATCGTGGGTGGTTGCGTGAAAGCTGTGGCTGCCCATATACTGAAAGTCCATCCCGATCTTAGCGTTGAAGTCACACAACATCATTTTTATATCATTCGAAGGTTGGCATTGGATATCGAGATGTAATTTTAAGTACTGTTAATTTGATTCTTCTCATGAGCATTTGATTCTTCTCATGAGTACTTTCCACCGATTCCGTATACCTAGCCACATATGTATCCTTCGAACTGAGCGGCATTGGGGCAATAGTTTGTCGCTGAAAGAATAACTTAATGCCTATTTTGTCGCCGGTTTTTCGAGGAATCAGAAGGCGATTATTACCGATCGGCCTATCAAGGTGGCAGGCCATTTAAAAGGAGATAAGTGAACAGAGTTTGCACTACATTTTGTCGCTGGAGAAATAGCGTTATTTTCATTTTGTTACTAGCGGTAGGGAGGTAAATGAAGCTGATTCCGCGGAATCGGGTTAATCTTGATGGCCAAAAAGCCTATTCGTGCTCGTTTGTTTGCTGAAAATATTTTCTGTTTACTGAATTGAATCGGTTGCAGTTATTTTAATCAATCGAGCAACTAATCTTTTAAAGGTATGTTTGCATCGCAAGATTTGCAGGAATTTTTAAAGAAAAGTAGAAAAGTAAATTTTGTTTAATTAATATAATATTTAGAATGAATTCTAACTTTTATTTATATTTAATTCTAACTGCCTAGATACATCGACTACATACTTAAAAATTTAAAAAATTAGTTTTTTTGTTTAACCTCTCTCTGTGGTCAGTCGGTACGATGCTTTAAAAACCTGCCCACCCCAGCAAAAATTCATTGCTACGCCCATGCGTGATACCGTTTGTCATTGTTGTCGGGTAGCCTGATGTTTTTCGCTTTAGGTTAACGAAATCAAAGAATTTTTTAGGATTACGTATGATATTTTCACCGACAGTCTTTGCATAGGTAGTATAGGCCTCCCGTGACCTATGATTAAATTCTGAGGCTAACCTGGCGTATTCAGATTTCTGCTCAGCACTAACATTGTTGTTATTTTTCACTACGCGGTACAATTTATTTCTTCTATTACGAAGGGACCGAGTGTTTTTGTCAAGCCATGGCTCCGTCAATTTATCCCTTTTTTTGAAGTGTTAACTTCTTTAGGCGCGTTTGGCACTTTTTCGCTGGGGGTAAAACAAAGAATTCGCGACACGCGCATTTTGTTGCTACACCCGTTTCTGGACACTTGATGGCGACTCGCGCACTTTGTTGCTCACTCGTTTCTGGGCACTTGTGCCTATGCAGCTGGCTAGAGCATGGAAACTTTTAGTTGAGCTCCACTTACAAACAGCAGCGTATAATTATATGTGTGCGAGGCAAAATAGCCCGCGCTTGGTGAGAGAGATTGGGTTTGAATGTTGCAATGCAGAAGCTGCTCTCAGCATTCGTTTTATATTCTCGCGCCGCTCTTAAAATTCATGTCATATTCTCGCACGCCATTTGAGTTATTAAAGTTTAAGTAAATGGCAATTCGGCCATAGAAGTTGCAAGTGAGGGGATATGAGTGCTTTATGTAAATCTTTAAAACGGCGATATCTCATGAATGACAATTCGTACGGGAAAATGTATAAGATCTTTTTTTGTAGGTAATCGCATAATCTACAAACTTTGTAAACACTATTTTATGATAAAAGTTACCGTTTTGCTGAAAATCGCAAAAAACCCGTTTTTGTGACCTTTGACCCCGAGTAAATCCAGGTTCCAGGTGCCGGATCGATGGGGACTTTTTAGATTTATTTTATAACGGTGCTTTGAACAATCATACCAATTTGCAGCTTGGTGCGAATTTATGTACCCTCGGATGTCTAAATTGACTGGACTATAATATTGACCAGGGATGTCTTGATCTTAGATGTCGTAGTTTACCTTGGACTGACATTTGTTCATTTGAATAAAAATAAATAAACGGCTTGTTTCAAGTGATACAGACAACATGGTAGCCCTAATAAGGCATCCCGGCTTCTCAACCGGTTAATAACGAGTCGTCTCCTAGCGGACGGTGCACTTCTTTGTTCACCTGGTAGTTTGGTACTGCTTGCGTCACAGCCTTTGTCGGCTGGTTAGCGGGATTTTTTTGTTTCAAGAGGCATAACACTCCGACGAGGCTGGCTAACCCCGACTGTTGTGGCTCAGTCGGTTGCTTAAAAAATTAACTCATACAACATCTAAGAGTTCAAAAGTACGGTTCACTACCTCCTCCTCAAGAACCCTTTTTTCTATTTTCGAGCTAAGCTTTGTACTAGACATTAGACTTGAATGACATGATGGAAACGGGTGACACCTAAACTTCGACTTTCACATAAAAAACGCCTAACCGTATAAACCGCCTACTTGAAAAAAATGCAACGATCAAAAGTTTGACATGCACCCGCGCCTCGATTTTTGGTAGTCAAAGGGCTTACAAAGTTCACCTGCGCTTATAAATTCACGAGCCAGTGTAGTCCAATAAATAGGTCGCAAAAAGGGCCTTCGTAATGCGAAAAATACTGTAGGCGATTGTTTTTTCACCAAATGATTTTATATATTTTTATGAGCTTCAATTCATAGTGGCGTCATCCCCACCCTTGTGCTATACTTACAGTGAAGTGAAACGCGTTTAATTCTATATCTCAGAAACTTTTCATCTTACGACAAAAATCTATGGATCTTTTTTGTAGATAAATTAATGATTTAACTTTTTTGTTTAGAAACTTTTTTGTAAAGTCTGTATGTACAGAGATATATAGTTGTGCTTCGAACTTCATATATCACTTTCCTTGGAATCAGGGCCGGCGCTACCATTAAGGCGAACTAGGCGGTCGCCTAGGGCACCGATTTTTGGGGGGCGCCAGATTTTCGGCTTTTAGTTTTTAACAAAATTTATGAAGAGCAAAAAAGAGAAACTGAGAAAAGTGGAAATTTTTTTTATTTACTGATTCTTTTAACCATTTTGAAGGCGTAATAAAATAGAATTTATGAGGTCCAAAAATAATTAAACTGGGTCAACTTTTTTCTTACTGGTCACTTCGTGAATGGATACAATAGGTGTGTTCGATGACTGCTCCAGCTCAAGATTAAGCAGAAGAAATCAGCAATTTGCGTTCTTTGAAACCTTTTGACAGATCTTTTCTGCTCCCATTGGCCGTCCTCTGTGTTTTTTGAGCCTGCTCTTTGTTGAGAATTCTCACTTTTTCTGCTCCACCAAATTTGTAGGAGCTGGCCACTGACATATAATAATGGACTGCTCATCAGCAATTATTCCCATACAAACCGATGGCACCAAAAAGGTATAGTCGCTCGCTCATCCATAAGCCCCCAAACTGACAGAAGCACTCAGAAATAAAATCAATTAGAAAAAAATAGACGGGTATAGTGATGTTTATATCTTTTGCGTTAAATCAATTAGAAAAAAATATACGGGTATAGTGATGCTTATATCTTTTGCTCTTTTCCCCATAAGCCCCCGGATTTTGACATACAGAATGTCAGTTGCTAAGACAGGCGTTAAGAACTTAAATCAGATACACATAAAATTTGCAAATTAATGAAAAAAGGGCATTTTAAAAGGTGAAAAAGTGAAAATAGTGTTTATTAATTTTTTTAAACAAAATATTTGTGTTGTTTTAATGTTTTAAGTACGTATTTAAAAAAATGTAAATTTCAAAAGTGATTCCGGTGTTTACATGGAGTGAAAAAACGTTTTTAGGCTATGGAACAAATTGGTGCCATGAAAAATTTCTCATAAGCAGTCCATTCTATATGTCAGTGGAGCAGGCAGAGCAGCCAAATTCTTCTTCTTCTTTTTCTTTTGACAATTGTCAAATTGAAAGCAGGGAAAATCGGAAAATTGATTTATGAATGATTTATTCGGAAAATACTTGGAAATATTAAAAACTACACATTAATTTTTATAAAAATAACATTTCGATGCTATTCAATTTTTTTTATTGGTATATATTTCTTCTTCTACAATTGACATTCGTATCTAACCTCTAAAAACAGAATTTGGAGCAGAAAGGTGTTTTTTGAGCTTCTTGCTATTATCTGATTTTTTCTGTTCTGACATCAATTTGACAGCCGCTCCCAATTGAGCCGCCCTGCTCTGCTCTGAACTTTTTAAGCGGTCATCGAACACACATAATAATTTACGAGTTATTTTTTTGGACAGTTCTTAAAAAATTGTGTTGACTGTTGAGCGCGCTCGTCACCGGCGCACTCTCAAGTGCCATGGTCCATAGCAAAGGGCGCTAATAATACTCTTCGCCTCGGGCGCCAAATACGGTCGCGCCGGCCCTGTTTGGAATATATTTCATTAATGGTTAATTATACATGAAAAAATCCTTCCCACGATTTATAGAACACACAATTATCTATAATGTTTGTATTATATTTATTTTTCGTAGGGCTAATATTTCACGAGTTATAGCGGTTTAAGTGTAGAAAAACGCAAATTCCAAAGTAGTTTTTTGCCAATATCTTTTTAATTACACATTTTATTGCAAAACTGATTGTAACACTTTTGTGCGCAATTTTATTGCCCACAGTTCCTATTTCTACTTTTTTCTGTAAAGTTGATATTTATGTATTAATTATACCTTAAACGTTAGTACAGACTGATTTTTTACAAATATCTCGTAAACTAATTATTAACGACGAAAATTTATCCCAACAAATTTGCTCTAGAAATGTTACTTTGAACGTTTTTTTCTAGCATTTATACTTAAGCCGCTATTCAGCGCCAAACGTTTCATAAATATCTATATATTAATACGCAAGCACTTTTTTTGTACAGCACTTTATTCGACTTCTAATAAACCGATTTTGCTCAAAGTGGTTTTATATGGAAGTCTTAGTCGTAAAGGTGTGCACAAAACAAGAATTAGTCATATTTATCTCATTTCTGTCGCTCGGAAATGAGTATTGCATTTCCCAATATAAATAACAATAAGGTAGAAATTACGGTTAGCATATAAACAGGCGCATATAAAATTTATTATATATTAATACGCAAGCACTATTTTTATACAGATTTATTAACCAACTTTCTCTAAACAGATCTTGCTCAAATTGGTTTTATATGGAAGACGGAGTCGTAAAGGTGTGCAGAATATAAGTTTCATGTTTATACATATGTTGTGTTTAAAACGGGTAAAAATTAGATAGAAGTGACATGTTAATTACGTCAGCAATGTGGAAAAGCGACAAGTGCATGAGTAGGAGACATTCTGTTTGTGAATACAAGTTAATTGAACGTGTTATCAGTAAAGTGACTTTTTTCAATAATTTTGCTGAAAGTGATTGTGTTTTTTCGTATACCTTTTTGTTGAAGTTCATTTGCATTATTGCTGAGAACTCTAACAGCATTCTGCAGTGTTTCAACGAAAGGCATGTAATTTGTTTGTATTTGTTTTTAACATAACGAATGAATGTAGTGAATTTTGAAATACATGAATTGTGTTTTTCATGATTATTTGCCCATTGATAATTTTTTAACAAATTCAGTACATCAAATATGTTAGTTGAATAAAATGCCCCGTCAAAGGACACTTATGGGAAGAACAGAAAATACAAGAAAAAGAGAAACACAATAGGTTGGTTTAAAGGCTATTAGGCTGGTTTAAGGAAACTCGGGCAACAATTGAAGAGTTCAAACAAACATATTTGGAAACATATGTACACCCACTTGAGTTTGAACTCCTTTTGAAAATAATGGGTGAAGGCCATGTATTTTGAAATGTACATACATATTTTGATTTTAATTTAATAAAAAAAAGAAACTTTTAATGTTTTGCACGTAGTCGACAGATCATTCGACACGCCTATTAATGCATTTACAAATTTTATAATTTTAAATTACTAAAAACTGTATTATTCTTTCTAAATAAAGCATGCCTGTTCCGCATATGGAGATCAACGGTGATCTCTACTAACACCAAATTGCGGCTGTTCAACTCCAACGATAAGGCAGTTCTTTTGTACGGTTGCGAAACATGGAAAGTCACCCAATTCATCACTGGGCGCCTACAAGTCTTCATCAACAGATGCCTTCGTCGTATCCTAAAAATCCGCTGGCAAAATAGAATTTCAAACGAAGAACAATGGCGCCGTGCCGGCCAAGAAAGGATAGACGACCAAATCAGGCGAAGGAAATGGAATTGGGTAGACTACACCTTGCGACGCGAAAACGAAAATCTAGCCAAACAGGCCCTTGACTGGAATCCGCAAGGTTCCCGTCGAGTAGGAAGATCTAGAACAACGTGGAGGAGAACCCTACTAGAAGAAGCCGCAACAACTGGGAGATCCTGGTCGAAGTTAAGAGCTGTCGCGCAAAGCAGAGTCCGCTGGAGGGCAACTGTTTCCGCCCTATGTCCCATGAGGGGCTAAAGGAGTTTAAAGAAGAAGAAGATTTTGTGGTCAAATTTTGACCACAGGGCGTTACTAGTACATATTAAATGTTCATACAAATAAGTGAGAAATTTCTTTAGTGCACAAACTCTTCTCCACAGCCCGCTCGGAACAAAAAATGTGAGCAATGGTATTCCGCACAAAAAACGTTATAAGCAGTTTTGCAATAAAACTGTAATTGAGAAGATATTGGCAAAAAACTAGGTGAAACATTAGCTCTACGTAAAAAAAATATAATAACACAAATTAAGGATAATTTAAGGACTTTTTCATGTATAGTTAACCATTAACGAAATAGAGTGCAAAGAAAGTGATGTATGAAGTTTGAAACACTATATCTCCGTGCATATGTATAGACTTTACAAGAAAAGTGAGATGCATAGTTTCTGAGATATAGAATTAAACTCGTTTCCCTTCACTGTAAGTTTAGCACAATGGTAGGGATGACGCCATTTTGAATTTAAGCTCATAAAAATATACAAAATCATTTGGTGAAAAAAAAAAATCGCGTGTGGTATTTTTCGCAAAGGAAAAGTAGCTACCTACTGGACAAGTGGTGTCGGCCAACTTTCTTTCCTGCCTTGGTTTCCTACTGTTGAATATAATGAACGATGGACTGGATATACGCAGAATAATAGATAAACGCTTCTTTTCAATGTTACACACTTTATTTTTAAGGTATACACAAGACAAAAGATAAAACACATATAAAGAAAGGAAAGAACTAACAAAGCTTTTCTGACGGATTTTGTTTCTTGTAATATGGGTAACCGGCACAGCACTGGGTCGGTGATTTTGCGTTATATAATCCGTATTTTTCTAGGAGTTTCTTGATATAGGCTGCTTGGTTGAGACTGTAATTGCCGTCCGCTTCTTTGATTACTTCGATACCCAAGTAGTGAGAAATGTCGTTCAAATCCTTAATTTCAAAGCTATTCTTAAGTAATTGTTTTGTATCCTCGATTAACTGGTTGCTAGTGCTTCCCACAATCAGATCGTCGACATAAACAAGAACGTAACATGGAATCCTGTTTACTACCTTCGTGTACAAACATGAATCTGCCGCTGCCTGTTTATAGCCTCCATCCACAAGTACCTGATGAACTTCCTGATTCCACACTCTTGCGGATTGTTTTAAACCGTATAGGCTCTTATTTAATCTACATACTGTGTTAAAATTTCCTTGTTTAAAACCCGGAGGTTGCTTCATATATATTGTTTCCTTCAGATGACCATTTAGGAAGGCTGTTTTGCGTCCAAATGTATGACCCTCATTCCTTTCTGACCGGCTATTGTTAGTAAAATCTTGTATGTTGCGTATTTAGCAACTGGGGCGTACACCCCGTCGTAGTCGAGACCGTATTTCTGGTTGAATCCCTGTGCTACGAGACATGGCTTGTATCTTTGGGCATTTCCTTTGCTATCATGCTTGACTTTATAAGTCCATTTACATCCGATGGGTTTTCTACCATGAGGAAGTTCTTCCAGCGTCCAGGTGTTATTTTTCCTTAATGATTCTATTTCCTCCTGCATGGCTGCTTTCCATTTATCTGTCTCAGTGCACTTTAACGCTTCTGCAAATGTCCCCGGTTCTGCAGCTATGTCCGTTGTTTGCAGCAGGTATCTTTTGGGTAGTTGGTCCTTTGTTTTTCTTGATGAACGTCTGACAGTGTCCTCTTTCTCGTTGCTCGACGAATCGTCATCATCCAAACTTTCGTAGTTACTACATGTTAGTGTTGGGTAGGACACAATTATAAAATGAGTTTGTAAGAGGAGCCTCTTTTTCCTTTTGAACCAGCACAATGTCTCACTTCAAATGAGGCGAGGTGCCATTGTATTGCTAGCACGGCACTTAGTGAAAGGCTCAAATGTTGCGATGCGGATAGATCTGTTCCGTTTGCGAAAGACGGGATGAATGATGAATGAATAAATGGGAATATTAATTATCGTGCCTATATATAAAAATAAATGTAAGAAATATCTCTCCAACTTCACTCCCTCAAAAAATATAAGAATTGCCTCTCCAGTACAAAATTTACCTCCCTCGAAAGAAGTAAGAAATGTCTCTGCACTTCGTAATTTTCAATCGCACGATACACTCTCATATCCCAGTAGTACATTATTTTTGAACCGGGACATTTAAAAAAGGTGAGGCCTCAGTACAATTTACTATCGTGTACGAGACAAATGAACTGCCTTTTGTAAGTCCGACTCAACTCTACTATATGTATCAGATTCGGATGTGCATTCAGGAGTTTGTTGCTCGTTATTGTCACGCTCTGAAATTTGTTGTTTATTCGTACCACTTTCCCAAGGTTGCTGGGTGCTGATTTCTATGTAATGTTGATTGCTGTCTTTATCTCTAGAAACCTTTTGGTCGTTACTGTTGGGCTCGATAAATCTTACGTCGCGACTTATAGTGATTTTTTCTGTATGAGTATCCAGCAGTCTATAGCCTCTCGAATTCATATCGTAGCCTACGAAGATTTTCAATTCCGCCTTTTCGTCTAATTTTCTTCTTTTTTGTTTAGGGATATACACATATGCCTTTGTACCGAATATCTTAAGATAGCTTATATCTGGTTTTCTATTTTCCCAATACTCGTATGGAGTTGAATTAATAGTTGATGTTGGTAGTCTGTTCTGCAGATAATTCGCTGTTAGTACTGCTTCGCCCCAATATCTTTTATCCAGGCCGGCATCTAGTAATAAACACCTTGTCATTTCCATCAGGTAGCGATTTTTTCTCTCGGCTATGCCGTTCTGTTGTGGTATGTAGGGCGTTGTGTACTGCGAAATTATACCATCTATCTTCCATCTTATACCATCTGTGACGTGACTATTGACGAATTCTTTACCGTTGTCGGATCTGATTATTTTCGGTTTCCTTAAAAATTTTGTTTTTAACATTTCTACGTACTCTTTGATTTTTTCTGAAACCTGTGACTTCTCCTTTAATAAGTATATGACCGTGTATTTGCTGTAGTCCTCGATAAATGTCAGGAAATATCTGTTACCACTTGGGGTACTTGTTTGCATTGGACCGCAGACGTCTGTTACAACCAGATCTAAAATTGCCTTGCTGCTTATTGCTTTTCCTTTAGGAAATGGCAACTTTGTCATTTTTCCTTTGATACACGCATCACAGGTTTCTTTTGTTTTACAATCGGATAATTTGAAGTTATTCACCAATGCTTTTGAGGACATTAACTGAATTGCATTTATATCTCTATGCCCGAAAACTCCATGCCAGTAGTGCTGACTTTGTAACACGAAAGTGCTATGTGTGTTTTAGGTATTCTTAATTTGTATAAATTATTGACATGGTCTGCAATAGCAACTTCCTTTTTCCCGTCAAATATTTGACATTTTCCGTCCCTGAAATGTACAGAAAATTTTTTATCTAATAATTTATTTACCGATAATAAGTTTCCGTAGATTGATGGCACGTATAAGACATTTTTTATGGTGGTAAGAAATTCTTCATTTTTGCTGTTCAGCAGTTTGATTCTGCAGGTTCCCATACCGGCTGCTGTGACTTCGTTACCGCTTGCAACGATGATTTTTGGTTGAATGGATTTGTCTAGATCTATGAAATCTTCAACTTTACTGGATATATGGCATGATGCCCCTGAGTCCACTGCGCAGCCGTCAAAACTTGCTCCGGATGTGTTGAGACACATTTCATTTGCTTCGACGACGCAGGTTGCCTTTTCTACGCTTTTTTTGACTTCCATGATTCGTATTTGCGGCATTCTTTCTTTAAATGGCCTGGTTTTTTGCAAAAATAGCACCTAACCCCACTTTTCGGTCTAAAGGTCGTTGGTGCTGCTTTTAATGCGGTTTCGCTGCTTTCGCCGAATTTACTCTGCTGCCTTCGATATTCTACCGTCAGCTTTGATTGGACGAGAATTAATGTAAGGTTTGCTTCGTCTCTTGTTTCTAGTGCTGTTACTAGTGTATCATATGATCTGGGAAAGCTGCTCAGTAACATTGCAATTGTCCATTTTTCCGAGAGTTGATCTTCTCCTAATGCGACTAGTTTATCGAACAGTGTTGTCATTTATTATATGTGTGTTTCGATGTTTCCGCCTGTCTCTAATTTTAGGTTACAAATTTGTCTCATTCTTCTTCTTTAACGGCTCTACAACCGGGATCCGGTCCTGGCCTCGCGCAACTGTTCTCTCCACCGGTCCCGATTCTGAGCCGATGTCATCCAGTTTGGCATCCCTAAACTCTGATGGTCCTGGTCCACGCCATCCTTCCAGCGAAGGTTGGGCCTCCCTCGCTGTCGCACCCCATTTGTCTCATTAATTGTACTTTATTGCTTAATGTCGATTTTTCGTGGTGCTGCTTTAAATTCTCCAGGCCAGGCCTCACTTGCTGATGATGCTTTCCTTACGTGATTTAGCTGACTATCATCGACTGATAAACCAATGAGAACGGTTGCTGTGTCATTTTTTGAGTTCCATTCTGCTGTAACTGGATCTGGTTTAGTTTCATTGATAACTTTCCAAACACCTTCCTTCATGAGCAACAATTGCATTTTAAATTTCCAATTATGATAGTTTTCATTGTTTAACCTTCCAAAACTAAACCTTGTGCTATCCGCCATTTTTATAACCGACTCGTGTTGTAAAAGAATTATCTGTATTCGCTGTATTCACTGTTGTCTTTATGTGATGAGTTTTTAATTCTTACAGTTTATTCGAGCTTGGGCCCAAAACCTGTTGAATATAATGAACGATGGACTGGATATACGCAGAATAATAAACGCTTCTTTTCAATGTTACACACTTTATTTTTAAGGTATACCTACACAAGACAAAAGATAAAACACATATAAAGAAAGGAAGGAACTAACAAAGCTTTTCTGACGGATTTTGTGTCTTGTAATATGGGTAACCGGCACCGGCATCAGCACATATGTGGAATGTATATCAACACCTACCATCCTAGCTAGCAAAAATTGTTGGGAGTGAAAGAGGATATGCGTTTAAAATTCTTATGCTTTTAAAATTTTTAGTTTCCGCGTATTTCTATTGCTTGCATCTTTAGCGGTTAATTTTTGTGCCAACCAACTACTATTTATTGGCGATGTTTGTAACATTTATTGGACACACTAAACCAGTTCTTCAAATCTTCTCTTTGGGTTGTTGCCTGGACACATAAATCGAAATTACATTTTTTTTTATATTAGCTGTGAATGGATATTTATTGAAATGATAAGAGAATATTTCATTATGAAATTTCACTAAGGAAAAAAATTCATCTGTAAGAGCTCTTAGTTTGAATTGGCAAGCAGAGTAATTATAATTCTTATTGAATAAGAATACTTCTTCTTTTCACAATTTATTGTTTTTTTTGCAGGAGCGCTGGGTCCCCGAGGAAAGAAGAAGATAACTGCCGAGCACAAATTTTTGTTCTGCGTGACTCCTCTATGTATTATATGCTTAGTGGTATTACCCACCCTTGAAAAGTTATTGTTATATTTATTCTAGTTTTAATTATAAAAACCTTTCAAAAAAAGTTTGTGTTTTTATAATCTCATTAATTTTCAAATCTTAATCTTTACTCAGCAATCATCCTTAATTATCGACGAAAATTGAGGGGTTACGGGGCCCATCCTTTTCATTTTAGCACCTTTTATAGATTCGCCCTTCAGGGGAGAAAGTGCCATCGTCCATTCCAGATGGAGGAAATAACAAAGCAAACAAAAACAACAACAATACCAGAAAAAAAGTTAGAATCCACCGATCAATAGGGTTAAAAGACAATGATACCCTCCACTACACAATAGTAAAACAGACAGCGTAGTATCCTACTTAAACTAAGGGTGATATTAAGTCCGGACATTTATTGATGCTATAAAGTAGGAAATTTATGTCTGACTGTTGTTAATTTTAGTTCTTTGTATACGAGGATTTCTTTCTTGTTTTCGGGGGGATGTTGTACTCTTTTAAGAAATGTGAATAAAGGGGTGTTTGAAATCGCATGCAAAACTTTTTTCATGTAAGCACTGACTCACTTGTAATGATTGAAGCATAAACTTTAAACGGATTCAAAATATGTTTTACTACTGGAATAAAACAGAACAAATTTGCTGTGTTTAAAATATATAATACTAGCTGTGCCTGTGGAAATGGATGGGTTTGAGTCTTGAGGACTTATAATGGCTTTTAGTCGGATTGAATAGAATAATTATAAAACTGGAAATGAGCATTTTAATCAGTTAACTAAATTTAAATTTTTTTTATCTCTAAACCAGTTGTCCGCCATGCGCTGCTATGGTATTTTAAATTAAACTAGTGGGATGTTGTGCCTAGAGACAAGCCACTAATTACGTATTTTTTCTGTTGAATAACACTTCAGACTTGATGACGATATATTAAGTGGAGATTGTGAAGAATCACGAAAACATTCCAACAAATAACTTGAAAAACTAACGCATCTTTCGTAGAATTATAAAGAGAATTATACAATAACTAGCTGGGACCCGGTGCGCCTACGCTGCACCCATAAGTCAATAGTAAACAATAAACACCATCCATTGACTTAAAATTTTTCGAGATATGAATTCTACAAAGATGAAATGCCTCAAAGAACATGGGTCTTGTATCGGCCGCCATGAATCGGTATATTGAGTCTACTACATTGCTTATTGTATTCTACTTAATTACTTTAATTTGATACCCATTTTGATAGGGTTCTGAAGAAAGTGGTAATCCGGCCTCTTTATACGGCCGCCATGGATCTAAAGATATATTTTGTATACTACATTGCTTATTGTATTCTACTTATCATACCCTTTCATTTGATACCCACATCGAGGTGGTTGTGAAGAAAGTGGTAATTCGGCCTCTTGAGACGGCCACCATGGATATAAAGATATATTTTGTATATGTACTACATTGCTTATTGTATTCTACTTATCATACCCTTTCATTTAATACCCATGTCGAGGTGGTTGTGAAGAAGGTGGTACCCCCGCCCTCTTGAGACGGCCGCCATGGATCTAAAGATATATTTTGTATACTACATTGCTTATTGTATTCTACTTAACATACCCTTTCATTTGATACCCATGTCGAGGTGGTTGTGAAGAAAGCGGTAATCCCGCCTCTTGAGACGGCCGCCATGGATCTAAAGATATATTTTGTATACTACATTGCTTATTGTATTCTACATATCATACCCTTTCATTTGATACCCATGTCGAGGTGGTTGTGAAGAAAGTGGTACCCCGCCCTCTTGAGACGGCCGCCATGGACCTAAAGATATATTTTGTATACTACATTGCTTATTATATTCTACTTAATATACCCTTTCATTTGATACCCATGTTGAGGTGGTTGTGAAGAAAGTGGTAATCCGGCTCCTTGAGACGGCCGCCATGGATCTAAAGATATATTTTGTATACTACATTGCTTATTGTATTCTACATAATATACCCTTTCATTTGATACCCATGTCGAGGTGGTTGTGAAAAAAGTGGTACCCCGCCCTCTTGAGACGGCCGCAATGGATCTAAAGATATATTTTGTATACTACATTGCTTATTGTATTCTACTTAATATACCCTTTCATTTGATACCCATGTCGAGGTGGTTGTGAAGAAAGTGGTACCCCGCCCTCTTGAGACGGCCGCCATGGATCTAAAGATATATTTTGTATACTAAATTGCTTATTGTATTGTACTTAACATACCCTTTCATTTGATACCCATGTTGAGGTGGTTGTGAAGAAAGTGGTAATCCGGCCTCTTGAGACGGCCGCCATGGATCTAAAGATATATTTTGTATACTACATTGCTTATTGTATTCTACTTAATATACCCTTTCATTTGATACCCATGTCGAGGTGGATGTGAAGAAAGTGGTACCCCGCCCTCTTGAGACGGCCGCCATGGATCTAAAGATATATTTTGTATACTAAATTGCTTATTGTATTGTACTTAACATACCCTTTCATTTGATACCCATGTTGAGGTGGTTGTGAAGAAAGTGGTAATCCGGCCTCTTGAGACGGCCGCCATGGATCTAAAGATATATTTTGTATACTACATTGCTTATTGTATTGTACTTAACATACCCTTTCATTTGATACCCATGTTGAGGTGGTTTTGAAGAAAGTGGTAATCCGGCCTCTTGAGACGGCCGCCATGGATCTAAAGATATATTTTGTATACTACATTGCTTATTGTATTCTACTTAATATACCCTTTCAATTGATACCCATGTCGAGGTGGTTGTGAAGAAAGTGGTACCCCGCCCTCTTGAGACGGCCGCCATGGATCTAAAGATATATTTTGTATACTACATTGCTTATTGTATTCTACTTAATATACCCTTTCATTTGATACCCATGTCGAGGTGGTTGTGAAGAAAGCGGTAATCCCGCCTCTTGAGACGGCCGCCATGGATCTAAAGATATATTTTGTATACTACATTGCTTATTGTATTCTACATATCATACCCTTTCATTTGATACCCATGTCGAGGTGGTTGTGAAGAAAGTGGTACCCCGCCCTCTTGAGACGGCCGCCATGGACCTAAAGATATATTTTGTATACTACATTGCTTATTATATTCTACTTAATATACCCTTTCATTTGATACCCATGTTGAGGTGGTTGTGAAGAAAGTGGTAATCCGGCTCCTTGAGACGGCCGCCATGGATCTAAAGATATATTTTGTATACTACATTGCTTATTGTATTCTACATAATATACCCTTTCATTTGATACCCATGTCGAGGTGGTTGTGAAAAAAGTGGTACCCCGCCCTCTTGAGACGGCCGCAATGGATCTAAAGATATATTTTGTATACTACATTGCTTATTGTATTCTACTTAATATACCCTTTCATTTGATACCCATGTCGAGGTGGATGTGAAGAAAGTGGTACCCCGCCCTCTTGAGACGGCCGCCATGGATCTAAAGATATATTTTGTATACTAAATTGCTTATTGTATTGTACTTAACATACCCTTTCATTTGATACCCATGTTGAGGTGGTTGTGAAGAAAGTGGTAATCCGGCCTCTTGAGACGGCCGCCATGGATCTAAAGATATATTTTGTATACTACATTGCTTATTGTATTCTACTTAATATACCCTTTCATTTGATACCCATGTCGAGGTGGTTGTGAAGAAAGTGGTACCCCGCCCTCTTGAGACGGCCGCCATGGATCTAAAGATATATTTTGTATACTACATTGCTTATTGTATTCTACTTAATATACACTTTCATTTGATACCCATGTCGAGGTGGTTGAGAAGAAAGTGGTACCCCGTCCTCTTGAGACGGCCGCCATGGATCTAAAGATATATTTTGTATACTACATTGCTTATTGTATTGTACTTAACATACCCTTTCATTTGATACCCATGTTGAGGTGGTTTTGAAGAAAGTGGTAATCCGGCCTCTTGAGACGGCCGCCATGGATCTAAAGATATATTTTGTATACTACATTGGTTATTGTATTCTACTTAATATACCCTTTCAATTGATACCCATGTCGAGGTGGTTGTGAAGAAAGTGGTACCCCGCCCTCTTGAGACGGCCGCCATGGATCTAAAGATATATTTTGTATACTACATTGCTTATTGTATTCTACTTAATATACCCTTTCATTTGATACCCATGTCGAGGTGGTTGTGAAGAAAGTGGTACCCCGCCCTCTTGAGACGGCCGCCATGGATCTAAAGATATATTTTGTATACTACATTGCTTATTGTATTCTTCTTAATATACCCTTTCATTTGATACCCATGTTGAGGTGGTTTTGAAGAAAATGGTACCCCGCCCTCTTGAGACGGCCGCCATGGATCTAAAGATATATTTTGTATACTACATTGCTTATTGTATTCTACTTAATATACCCTTTCATTTGATACCCATGTCGAGGTGGTTGTGAAGAAAGTGGTACCCCGCCCTCTTGAGACGGCCGCCATGGATCTAAAGATATATTTTGTATACTACATTGCTTATTGTATTCTACTTAATATACCCTTTCATTTGATACCCATGTCGAGGTGGTTGTGAAGAAAGTGGTACCCCGCCCTCTTGAGACGGCCGCCATGGATCTAAAGATATATTTTGTATACTAAATTGCTTATTGTATTGTACTTAACATACCCTTTCATTTGATACCCATGTTGAGGTGGTTGTGAAGAAAGTGGTAATCCGGCCTCTTGAGACGGCCGCCATGGATCTAAAGATATATTTTGTATACTACATTGCTTATTGTATTCTACTTAATATACCCTTTCATTTGATACCCATGTCGAGGTTGTTGTGAAGAAAGTGGTACCCCGCCCTCTTGAGACGGCCGCCATGGATCTAAAGATATATTTTGTATACTACATTGCTTATTGTATTGTACTTAACATACCCTTTCATTTGATACCCATGTTGAGGTGGTTGTGAAGAAAGTGGTAATCCGGCCTCTTGAGACGGCCGCCATGGATCTAAAGATATATTTTGTATACATTACATTGCGCTCCTTTAATCCCTCATGGGACATAGGGCGGAAACAGTTGCCCTCCAGCGGACTCTGTTTTGCGCGACAGCTCTCAGCTCCGACCAGGATCTCCCAGTTGTTGCGGCTTCTGCTAGTAGGGTTCTCCTCCACGTTGTTCTAGGTCGTCCTACTCGACGGGATCCTTGCGGGTTCCAGTCAAGGGCCTGTTTGGCTAGATTTTCGTTTTCGCGTCGCAAGGTGTGGCCTACCCAATTCCATTTCCTTCGCCTGATTTGGTCGTCTATCCTTTCTTGGCCGGCACGGCGCCATAGTTCTTCGTTTGAAATTCTATCTTGCCAGCGGATTTTTAGGATACGACGAAGGCATCTGTTGATGAAGACTTGTAGGCGCCCTGTGATGAATTGGGTGACTTTCCATGTTTCGCAACCGTACAAAAGTACTGCCTTCACGTTGGAGTTGAACAGCCGCAATTTGGTGTTAGTTGAGATCTCCGTTGATCTCCATATGCGGAACAGGCATGCATATGCGCCTCGTGCTTTATTTATTCTGGAACTGACATCTTCTTCTGCACCGACATTTTCGGTAATAATACTACCGAGGTAGCAGAATTTATTTACCAGTTCCACGTCACGGTTATTCAGCGCTGTTCGTTCAATGGTGTTTGCATTTATCCGCATTTCTTTAGTTTTAGTCGGATTTAGCCTTAAGCCTGCTGGACTACTTTCTGTTGCCAAATTGTTAATCATGTTTTTGAGGTCCTGGTGTCTGTGGGCCAGCAAACAGATATCATCTGCGTAGTCCAGATCCTTAAGGCGGTCTAACAAACCCCATTGTATGCCGCCTGTTCTACTATCTAGAGCGCCGACAAGGATGTCATTTATTACTATAAGAAATAGTAAAGGCGAGAGTAGGCATCCTTGTCGTACTCCTGAGCTCACCTCGAAGCTGTCGGATAATTTTCCATTATGGAGAACTCTGCATTTGGAATTGTTATATAGGGCTTTTATCAATTCTATTATTTTATCAGGCAGTCCACGTCGCCGTAGTGCCTGCCATATAAAGCTCCTATTGACCGAGTCGAACGCTTTCTCATAATCTACGAAAGCAAGGTAAAGGGGGGATCGGAATTCAGTAGACTGCTCCACTATAATTCGTAAGGTGTTGATATGATCAATACATGAGCGGCCCTTCCTGAATCCGGCCTGCTGCCTCCTAAGCGTTCGGTCTACTGCTTCACTTATCCTAGATAGTAATATGTGGCACAAAATTTTGCCCACAGTAGATAGTAAACAGATGCCTCTCCAGTTGTCGCATATTGTTAGGTCCCCCTTTTTTGGTATTTTGACTATGATACCTTCCGTCCAATCCTCCGGAAAGGTACAGGTGTTCCATGCTATTTGTAGGATTGGCTGAAGCGCATCTGCTATGAGGGTTGAGTCGGCTTTCAACAATTCTGACGGGATGCCATCTTTTCCAGCTGCTTTACCATTGGCCATCGCATGAATTGCGGTTACTATTTCCGTCTTGGATGGGGCCCGGGTGGTGATTCGAATTGGCTGTGCATTGTTGCTGGTTTCCTGAGGTTCCTGTGTAAATGAACCATTCAGGGCGGCGAAGAAGTAATCTCTCCATCTTTGGAGCTGCTCCTCGTCGCTGCACAGCAGCCTTCCATCCGCACTCTTAGCGGCATGCATTTTAGTAGAGTGCTTTCCCGAGAGCTGTTTAGTGATTTGGTACAGCACCTTACTGTTGCCTGTGTTTGCCGCGTTTTCCGCTTTTTCTGCGAGCTCATTTATCTGCTGCCTTTTATCACGCCGGACACTTCTCTTTACCACCCGGTGTAATTGGGAGTATTCCCGTTCAAGTTGGTAACGTCTTTCGGGGTCGCTTGTAGAGTTTACGTTATTTTTTAGGGCTCTCCTGCGTTCTATTTTTTGCCAGGTTGTGTCCGAGATCCAGTGTTGCTGGTTTCTTTGGACATAACCGATGATCAATTCCGCAGCCGTCAATATTGCGCCCTTTGTCCTACTCCACAGCTCTTCCATATTTGTGTCGTCAGAAACGTTGTGCTGGTTTAATATTTGCTGTAGGGTTCCAGCAAATTCCCGCTTTTTAACGCTCTCCCGCAGAAGATCTACGTTGAACCGTCTACGGTATATAGCATCGCGTTGTACGTTTCTGATTGCGGCGATTTCAAGGCGAATAGTTGCTACAACCAAATGGTGGTCGCTTCCAGTGTCTGCTCCCCTGAAACTCCTGACATCCTCAAGGATAGTTCTCCATCTGCGGCTTACGGCCACATGATCTATCTGATTTCTCGTCCTACCATCGGGCGATACCCAGGTCTCTTTGTGTATCTTCTTGTGACAAAAGTAAGTTCCACCTACCATGAGTTGGTGGGAGCTACAGAAGTCAACGAAAAGCTCACCATTGTTATTGGTAACTTGGCTTAGACCTTGATTTCCAATTGTTTGTTCAAGGCCGGTGTTGTCACGGCCGATCTGTGCGTTTAAGTCACCCATTAATACAATGATGTCTCCCCTTGGAATAGAGCGAAAAACCTCATTCCGCCGCAAATAGAACTCGTCTTTGATGTCATCTTCAGCGTCCTCAGTTGGAGCATAGCATTGGACTACCGTAGTACTTCTTAGTCTGGTACACAGGCGCACGGTAATAATCCTCTCTGAAACTGGTGACCAGCTAATGAGGCTGGACCTGGCTTCTTTGGTGAGTATTACACCAACGCCACTCCTACGGCTTTCAGTTTCGTTTCTGCCAGAATGTAAAAAGGACTCACCATTTGGGCAGATATGTTCCCCCGCATCGGGCCATCTGGTCTCGCTAAGTCCCATGATCTTGATTTTATATCGATGCATCTCGTTGAGGACTTCATCCAGCCGTCCCTCAGCCAGCAGTGTTCTCACATTCCATGATCCGATTCGTGTCCTTGTTCGAAAAGCAAAGGTCGTCGTCGTGTTGTCCATCCGGTTCCGAGGCATTGTTTGCCGATTCGTAGCAATGGTGTTTTTTATGGGAGCGGGTTGCTAACCCTCAGCCCAACCGACTTAAAACTCTGTTTTGTGGCGCAGAGAGTTCGCCATTCGCCCATCTCCCGTTAGCTCCTTCCGAAGAAGTACCCCAGGGGGCACCGCGGTGAGGTGGGATTAGGACTTGCTAACAGGTCTGCTAGGTGTTTGTATGCAGTGACTTTTCTCGGGTTTTGGCAGAGGTGGCAAATCGGGTACCACCACTTTTCGAGGTCTTTGTTAGCCGTTTGCCCCCCCTCCCCCATATTTTGTATACTACATTGCTTATTGTATTCTACTTATCATACCCTTTCATTTGATACCCATGTCGAGGTGGTTGTGAAGAAAGTGGTACATCGCCCTCTTGAGACGGCCGCCATGGATCATTTTAGTTTCAATAGCGTCATGGCCTACCTATTGTTTGACAGCTGCGTAAATTTGAAATTTTCATTAAGGGCCTGTGCGAATACTGGCTAAATGACTAAATCTTTCCACGAAATACTAAATCGTTCCAAAAAATTTCCAATGTTCAATTTAGTTCGGTTGGGGTGTGCGAATTCTCAATTGACTAAATTTGATTTTGACAGAATGAGATTTGAGTTTCGTTTCTCAGTTTTAATTTAATTTAAATATACAATCGACCAGCTCCGATGGATATTAGATGCTCTCGACAACATAAATGATTCTTATAGGAAATTAATCATAAATCTATCGCAATCTCATACAATGGATCTACCTTTACAGATCTGAAGTTAAAAATTCAGAGTAGGGGCTTGCTTAGTTGCCTAAATTTGATATTTATATTATCTCCCCGTCGAACTCCATGTATTAATGTAGTTTAATATTATATATATTATTTTTTAATTTAGTAGCTATTTTTTATTTTCCTAAGATAAGGAATTCTACATATAAACATAAAATACCATCAAAAAAAAAATTTAGTCAGTAGCTGTCAACTTTAGCCACCTCGTGAAAAGACTAAATCGCACTGCAATACCGGCCTTTCCAATAATTTAGTTTAGTCGCAATTTAGCCAGTATTCGCACAGGCCCTAAATGTAATGATTCAATTTAATGACAATTTTACATTTGTCAAACAATAGGTAGGCCATGAAGCTATTGAAACTAAAATGAAGCGAAAATTCCTAAAATTACCATTTTTTTTGGATTTTGCAGCTGTTTTTTTGGTTAAAGGTATAAAAAATAGCCTACGACCTATTCTCAGACCTACCAAATATACACAAAAAATTTCATGCAAATTGGTCAACCCGTTTCGAAGGAGTACGGTAACAAACACTGTGACACGAGATTTTTATAGATATAGATTACCCGCCAAGAATTTGAAAGAATTGATATATTTTAATTGCACCCCATCTAGTGAACACTCCATCTATGGCAATATCACTGTTCGTTTTATCTGTGATTATCAATTTCCATAAAATATGCAAAATACAGTTCATCTATATAAATATAATTGGATTGATTTCAAAATAACTGTGTTTTTTTAATTTTATATGGTTGTTTACATGATTTTAAAACGAAATCACGCATTTTTAAAATTTTTGTCTGTCTGTATGTGTGTCTGTCTGTTTGTTCGGGCTAATCTCGGAAACGGCTAATTCGATTGGAATGGGACTTTCACTGGAAGATTCAGTATTTTGGCGGGCATGTTTTAGGCTATTTATATGCACTACATATTAGCTCTACCTGTATGTATGTATAGATGTATGTATGTAGACAAATCTTGAAAATTGTTTTTGACCCACTTCTATATAACCGACCAGCTTCAAATTTTGCACACATGTACAGTTCAAGTGACAATGCAATCTGACCATTTTATAAAAAAAATCAAGATGGCCGTTTCAAGATGGCGGCCGAATTTCGCAATTGTGCTTGCTGACCGCCAACATAGGTATCAAATGAAAGGGAATGATAAGTATAAGTATATATTGCTACGAATCGGCAAACAATGCCTCGGAACCGGATGGACAACACGACGACGACCTTTGCTTTTCGAACAAGGACACGAATCGGATCATGGAATGTGAGAACACTGCTGGCTGAGGGACGGCTGGATGAAGTCCTCAACGAGATGAATCGATATAAAATCAAGATCATGGGACTTAGCGAGACCAAATGGCCCGATGCGGGGGAACATATCTGCCCAAATGGTGAGTCCTTTTTGTATTCTGGGAGAAACGAAACTGAAAGCCGTAGGAGTGGCGTTGGTGTAATACTCACCAAAGAAGCCAGGTCCAGCCTCATTAGCTGGTCACCAGTTTCAGAGAGGATTATTACCGTGCGCTTGCGTACCAGACTAAGAAGTACTACGGTAGTCCAATGCTATGCTCCAACTGAGGACGCTGAAGATGACATCAAAGACGAGTTCTATTTGCGGCTGAATGAGGTTTTTCGCTCTATTCCAAGGGGAGACATCATTGTATTAATGGGTGACTTAAACGCACAGATCGGCCGTGACAACACCGGCCTTGAACAAACAATTGGAAATCAAGGTCTAAGCCAAGTTACCAATAACAATGGTGAGCTTTTCATTGACTTCTGTAGCTCCCACCAACTCATGGTAGGTGGAACTTACTTTTGTTACAAGAAGATACACAAAGAGACCTGGGTATCGCCCGATGGTAGAACGAGAAATCAGATAGATCATGTGGCCGTCAGCCGCAGATGGAGATCTATCCTTGAGGATGTCAGGAGTTTCAGGGGAGCAGACACTGGAAGCGACCACCATTTGGTAGTAGCAACTATTCGCCTTAAAATCGCCGCAATCAGAAACGTACAACGCGATGCTATAAACCGTAGACGGTTCAACGTAGACCTTCTGCGGGAGAGCGGTAAAAAGCGGGAATTTGCTGGAAACCTACAACAAACATTAAACCAGTACAACGTTTCTGACGGAACAAATATTGAAGAGCTGTTGAGTAGGACAAAGGGCGCAATATTGACGGCTGCGGAAATGAGCATCGGTTATGTCCCAAGAAACCAGCAACACTGGATCTCGGACACAACCTGGCAAAAAATAGAACGCAGGAGAGCCCTAAAAAATAACGTAAACTCTACAAGCGACCCCGAAAGACGTTACCAACTGGAACGGGAGTACTCCCAATTATACCGGGAGGTAAAGAGAAGTGTCCGGCGTGATAAAAGGCAGCAGATAAATGAGCTCGCAGAAAAAGCGGAGAACGCGGCAAACACAGGCAACAGTAAGTGTACCAAATTACTAAACAGCTCACGGGAAAGCACTCTACTAAAAAGCATGCCGTTAAGAGTGAACTTTGAAGTTGAATTTCGGAAGTGCTATCATTTTATGTCTTGTACTTCGGAGTAGCTTAATGAATTCTCTGAGGTAGGCAGGCTCGCCGCTATTAAGAACTTAATAAAAAAAGAGTAGGTTATTCTTAACTAGATGATTTGTTAAAGAGCAATTCAAGATACTAAAACGATATTGAGCGATGTGATCAAATCGTCTTAGCTTATAAGCAAATCAAATGCAATCATTGTACGCGATCTCAAGCTTTTTGCCACACAGGCAATCCAATTTAGGAAAAATGATTGAACCGTGAGTAAAATGGGGCAACAGAAAAATTTTAATTAGATTACATCGCAAGCTAGTCGGCAAGATATCAGCGAATAACCAGAGTCTACGGATACTGGCGTAGATAGTTCTCAGTTTGGCGTTAACATGGTCACAGCAGGTCATTGTTGAATTCAAAATTACCCCTAAGTTTCGCGCGCGCTGAACATACGGTATAGGACTATTTCCTAAGAAAACCCCAGGAAAATAAGATAAATCCAGCGGGTTTCTGTATATTACTAATGTAAAGCTTCATTCATTTCGCGAAGCAAAGTCAATGCACTCAATTTGCGCATAAGCATTTTTATAAGTAAGTAAACTTCGAGGTGATGCAATTGCTTCCTTATGCACTTTCGCGAAATGAATGAACTTCGCTGCTGGCACGTGAGTCACTGCCAGCATTAAAGTATTGTTATTTATTATTGTTTATTTTTTTGATTAATAAGCAAAATTTGTATATATATAGACTTTTGATAAAATAAAATTTTTTAATTGTTGTTCAGAAACCAAAGTGGTTTTATTTTCAAGCAACATTTTTGGTCCTTCGAGCAAAAGTAATTAACCTGTAGAACTAGGGTCTTCAGGTAAAAATTCAACCTCTGGAACTAGGGTCCAAAGGAAAAACATAAAAATTGAAGAATTTTAGACACCTCTAGAACAAGCGTCTTGAGGCTTTGCTAGAATCTTCAATAGCTATTTTTAACTAATAATTAAACTCTCAGGTACAGCTGTTAATCTACCAACAGTTAAGAAGGCAATTTCTGAGACAGCAGTACAACATGGATCAACTACTGAAGGAACAAGCCAAGCATGTCAAAGTGATTAAGAAGATCACTTCCCAACTGAGCAAAGATTCGTCAGCCAGAAAAACGGTCGCATATGGTGAGGCAAGACTGTTATCCCTAAACAAAGCATGGGAGGAAATTGACAACATAAATAGTCAAATCGAAGCAGTGAAGGAGCAGAACCCTGATCACAAATACTTCACCGAGGGGTATTTCGATCAAGTTGAGACACTCTGCGATCAGACAAAGGAAACTTTAGAAGGCGTGATTCGAGATGCAATCGAAAGAAAGAAAAGCTCTGAGGAGATTGCAGAACAAATGCGATTAATAAAAAAGCAAATGGCAATAATCGATACCCTGAAAAAGAACATAGCCAACATCGAAGCAGATATGAAGAAGCAGTTATCGTCAGTTTATTATTCCCAAAAAATCAAACTACTAGCCGATTATTGGGAATTGATCGTACACAATCATGCGAACATTATGGCTACGGGAAAATTCAGAGATGATTATTTTGAGCTGGATGTGTTTTCGACAACTGAAAGACTCTACCAAAACTCCGTGATACAAATGCAAGAGAAATTGGGCAATCAATCTACACTAGCAACGACTCAGGCACCCGTAATTTCAACTGATAGAAAATCAACAGTGAAACTTCCAAGCATTGACATCCCAAATTTTACCGGTGATTATTTAAAGTGGCCATCGTTTAAAAATCTGTTTACTGAGCTAGTGCACAAAAATGAAAGAATTACTAGAGCCGAAAAGCTATTTTATCTAAAAGCAAATGTAACTGCGGAGCCAAGCGAACTTATCCAGCATTTAAATATAACTAATGAAAATTATGATGCGGCATGGGAAATCTTGGATCGCAGGTACAATAACAAACGAATACTAATTACGGCACAGCTACGAAGACTCTGCAATCAACCAGAATTATTAAGAGAATCTGCTACTGGGTTAAAGAAAATTCACGATTCAACACTAGAATGTCTAGAAGCAATCAAGAATCTAGATATCGACATTCAAAACTGGGACCCACTCATAGTGCATCTACTAATTGACAAATTAGATAAAGAATCTCGACGCATCTACGAGCAAACGTTACAAAACCCGAGAGAAATTCAGTCTCTAGATGAGTTTCTTAACTTCCTTGAAAACAGATTTCAAGCTTTGGAATCTATGGAACCAACGAAGTCTAATCAAGCAGCAAAAAGGAGTGATGTGAAGGTATATCATGGT
Source organism: Thereva unica (assembly GCA_949987705.1). Taxonomy (NCBI): domain Eukaryota; kingdom Metazoa; phylum Arthropoda; class Insecta; order Diptera; family Therevidae; genus Thereva; species Thereva unica. The sequence continues at coordinate 101,126,995 of OX465281.1, forward strand.
ACGGTCGCGTCAAATTCAATATGTGGCTTTTGCAAAGCTAATCACAAGATATACAATTGTGAGAAATTCAATAAATTGACTCCTGCCCAAAGAAACGAAGAAGTTCGGAAATTCAAGCTCTGTATCAACTGCCTCATAAAAGGCCATTCCTTATATAATTGTAAGAGCTGGAAAACATGTAGAACATGTAACAAAAAGCATCATACTTTACTACACACAAATTCAGTTCCTCACAAAACAGAGTCAAATAACCAAGAAACTAAGGAAAAGGAGTCGAAGATACCAACTAGTAGTAATATACTAACAACTCATATGGCAGAAAGCAGCCTTCAGCAAACTGTACTACTACCCACGGCAATAATTCAGGCAGTAGGCAAAAACAACAGCAGAGTAATGTTGCGAGCGCTAATTGATCAAGGATCTCAAGCCAGTTTTATAGCCGAACAAGCAGCGCAGAAGTTAAAACTCCCAAAAAGCCGAATCCACGCAACTGTGACTGGAATAAATGAAACAAAGGTGAACGGTATTCAGACATGCGTCGAACTGACGATACAGCCAAGATTTCCGTCAGAATTTATGACAACTACAACAGCCGTGGTTCTCAAAAAACTGACAAGACTATTGCCGTCATCTAATACCATAAACAAATCGACTTGGGAACACACTACGAACATAGTACTAGCAGATCCTGCGTTTGATGAGCCAACAAAGGTTGATGTAATACTTGGAGCAGAAATAATGGGAAGAATTCTGATGGATGGTGTACTACGAGGGCCACCAGGAGCTCCCATTGCCCAAAAGACGGAACTAGGTTGGTTACTATCAGGTGAATTACAGCAGCGTGCGCTCACCACATCACCTCAATGCTACGTGTGTGAAGTAGATTTACAACAAGAACTGCAAAAATTTTGGGAAATCGAGGAAGTAAATACGGATCCAGTCATGACAAGTGAAGACTTAATATGTGAAACTCATTACAGAACTACTCATCGAAGACATTCCGATGGACAATATGTGGTAAAATTACCATTTAAAAAGGACCCCATAGTCGCCAATCTAGGTGGTTCAAGAGATATTGCCATGGCAAGATTGCTCCAAATGGAAAAGAAATTCAAAGGAAATAAAACTCTAGAAATCTTGTACAAGGATTTCATGAATGAATATTTGCAACTTGGTCACATGGTTTTAGCAACTGACACAGTCGACACAGCATATTATCTACCTCACCACGCAGTACTGAAATATGACAGTACAACAACAAAACTAAGAGTGGTGTTTGATGGCTCCGCAAAACGGTATAATCAAGAAAGCCTAAACGAAATACTTTTAGTTGGACCACAAATACAACAGAACTTAGTTTCAATTTTAACTAGATGGCGCAAACATAAGGTGGTATTTACATCTGACATCGAAAAAATGTATCGTCAGATAAAAATAGACATTCGAGACCAAAATTATCAAAGAATTTTATGGCGAAACTCTCCAAACGAACCTGTCAAGGAATATAAACTAACCACAGTCTCCTATGGAACCGCTAGCGCCCCATTTCTCGCAATACGAACGCTGCAACAATTAGCCAAAGATACAGCCAAGGATTATCCGCTTGCAGAAAGGATTATTTTGAGAGACACATACGTAGATGATATTGTCTCCGGTGGGGATACCTTGGAGGAAGCAAGTAAAATAAGTACCGAGCTCATCAGGTCTCTAAAGAGCGGAGGATTCAATTTACGGAAATGGAATAGCAACAATAGAGAGCTGTTACAAAAACTGCCATGGGAATTACGAGAAGCAGCTCCAGAACTAGATTTCGATCACGAAAGATCCATTAAAGCACTTGGGGTTCATTGGAGTCCTTCTACTGATTACTTCAAAATAAAGGTGAAACTTCCAGAAGACCGAGACCCGCTGAGCAAACGGGAATTACTATCCGAAGCTGCTAAGATATTTGATCCCATTGGACTACTAGCGCCAGTAACCATTACAATAAAATTACTATTACAAGAAATTTGGGCAGAAAACATAGACTGGGACCAGACGCTCCCTGAAAAAATGAAATTAAAATGGAAACGAATCAAACAAGAATTGCCTCAGCTATCAAAAATTCAAATACCAAGATGGATCAATTACAGATCTAACGCTGGCTACTACGAGCTGCACGGATTCTCAGATGCTTCAGAAAAGGCGTACAGTGCAGCAATTTACTTTAGAGCAGTTCAACCAGGTAAAATAAGTGCATCATTGCTAACGGCTAAAACTAAGGTTGCTCCACTTAAGGCAAAACTAACGCTGCCACGGTTAGAACTGTGTGGAGCACATCTGCTTGCAAGGTTACTGAAAGAAACAGTAGCTAATCTAGATATTCCAAATTTGAAATGTTTTGCCTGGACAGACTCAAAAATAGTGCTCGCATGGATTATGGCTGATCCACACAAATGGAAAACATTTGTGGGGAATAGAGTCGCAGAAATACAATCGCAAACAAAAAAAGAAAACTGGTATTATGTAAGATCATCCGAGAATCCTGCAGATGTAGCCTCGAGGGGACTATATCCGTCACACTTAGAAGCACATTCGCTGTGGTGGGAAGGCCCACAATGGCTGAAACATGCAAGAATCACATATCCAGGAGTAGAAATTGAGGAAACAGAATTGGAGAGAAAAAAACTTGCAGCTCATTCACTGATATGTACAGAAGAAACGGATATGTTCGAGCAAATATTACAACGGCACACTTCACTCTGGAAAATTCTACGCATTGTTGCATTTTGTAAGCGATTCATTAACAATTTGAAGCAAACACGGAATAAAAGACAAACTGAGTCATTAACTATCAAGGAAATTGAAGAAGCATCAGTCTCAATCATAAAATTCGTCCAAGAGAGACATTTTGAAGAAGAAATTAAAAAACTACGAGAAGGGCAGGAGCTACCAAGGACAAGTCGATTACTCACTCTAAATCCATTCGTCGACTCAAATGATCTATTACGTGTGGGCGGTAGATTAGAAAAATCAACTTTGACCTTTGATCAGAAACATCCGATTATTATCCCACATAAGAGCGAGCTAACTACACTTATAATAGACCAGGCTCACAAGAAGACATTACACGGAGGAAATAATCTTACTCTGGAAGTAATCCGTCAGAAATACTGGATAATCAATGGATTAAAAGCAGTTAAGGGTCAGATACATAAATGCGTTAAATGCCACCGATACAAGGCTGAAATGTCCCAACAACTAATGGGAATGTTGCCCTCGGCCAGAGTCATTCCAAGTCGTCCATTTACTCATACTGGTGTGGATTATGCGGGACCATTCGACTTGCTAGTAAAAACTGGTAGAGGCAGTCGCACTTACAAGGGATACATAGCAATCTTCATATGTCTAACTACGAAGGCAATCCACATTGAGGTAGTCACAGATCTGACATCAAAGGCCTTTATAGCCGCCTTTAAGAGATTAGTAAGTCGAAGAGGTCTTGTGGCACACATGTATAGCGATAATGCGACTAATTTCGTAGGTGCAAGCAAGATAATCAGCAATCTTCATCAGCAAGCCACATATAAAAATGAAGTGAACGAAGCCCTAACAGAAACAGGTACTCAATGGCACTTTATACCCCCATCATCACCACATTTTGGAGGCCTGTGGGAAGCTGGCGTGAAATCCGTTAAGCACCATATGCGTAGAGTGGTCGGAGAAACAAAATTAACCTATGAAGAAATGACAACACTAATGACCCAGATCGAAGCATGTCTCAATTCTCGTCCATTGTGTCCATTGTCACAAGACCCTGAGAGCCTAGAAGTGTTGACACCTGGTCACTTTCTAACTGGCGCACCTATCATGTCGCCACCTGATAAAGACTATTTGGAAAAATCTGCTAGCTTCATTAAAAGATGGGACCAAGTGGGAAGAATGTACCAAGAATTCTGGAAAAAATGGTCAACTGAATATCTTGGAAGGCTTCAGCAACGACCAAAATGGGCACAGAGAAAGCTAAACCCAGCAAAGGGAGATCTCGTGTTAATAAAAGAAGATAATCTACCCCCATCTCGTTGGGCTCTTGGAAGAATAAGTGAGGTACACCCTGGAAGTGATGGGCTCATCAGAGTCGTTACATTAAAAACGAAATCCGGAGTGCTTAAACGACCTATTACTAAAATCTCAATGCTACCAATTAATAATGATGAGAATAATATACGTGACACTTCAATTGAAGAAATGGACTCTGACAGTGACTCTCCACCACCTCATTCTGCCCCCAAGGACACAAATAAGGATCAAATATCTAGACAAAACGGTCTCAAACGGCATAAGGACTCAGCTAATGACGACCCTCAAAAGCGAAATCGAACAGATTCTGACACTCAGAACGTAGGTCGCACCAGAACATCCAAGGTCAACGGACATTTGCTACTACTATCGCTATGTTGTGTCCTAGCCACAGCTAAAGCCAACAGACCATATGAAATAAATAACTTAGCAAACAATGAGGGAATTTACTTTAATGACATCTCTGAAGTCAGTCTATACTCTAGTGAATGGAATCTTCTTATATATTACAACCTGACAACTTACTGGAAGGAATTTTCTGCTATACAAAATTCAATCAAACGGCTAAACGCAATCTGTAAAGAAGAAAGCAGACTATCAAGAGAACTCTGCCAGGCCACAATCACGCAACTGAATTTTCAAGCACTTGAAGCAGAACATCTTAATGAATTATTGTATGAACACGAGCAGCCTCACGTTCGCAGCAAAAGGGCACCATTAGAAATTGTAGGCACAGTCCTCAACAAACTCTTCGGAGTTCTAGATAAAGAGTACGCAGAACAATTTGAAGCTCAAATTAACCAAATTGCACAAGATGAGAACTATTGGAAATTATTGTTGAAAAATCAGACGTCTATTGTAGAGAATACCATCAATGTCATTAAGAAGAATCATGAAGCAGTGCAATTACAGCTATCGAGAGTAAAACTACAGATTGAAACTATCGTGAACAGATTGAATCACTCTCAATACGAAATGTTGGCGACCGAAGCATTTAATTCAGCCGCTGTCTTAATAACCCTAACATTGATATCATTTCACAACATACAAAGAAGTATTATATCAGTTGTAATGGACACCAAACACGGAAGAATTAATCCCTTACTTTTAACACCTGTTCAGCTCAATGAACAATTAAAGGTAATACGAGAACACCTGCCTCAATACTTGCAACTTCCAGGCACTGGAACCACGCATTCATTACGGACTCTCTACAACTCAATGCATGTTAATTTAAGAGTCACCGAAAATAAGATCCTGTTTGACGTTCGCATTCCTTTGCTAAGCACAGAATCATATCGCCTATATGAACTCATTCCCATTCCTGCAGTTTACGAGGACAAATTTGTTTATGTTGAACCTGGCAGCAGATATTTGACAGTGAACGCCAGAAAAGACCGATTTAGCCCCACAAGCGAAGAGGACCTAAGAACTTGTCAACGCCTAGCAGAGGATCAACTAATCTGCAGCCTCAAGGTACCTATGTATACATTAAGGTCCAACGTGAGTCATTGTGAAATGGAGATGTTGAATAACGGAAGGAAACTTTCACCATTCTGTAAATTAAGGGAACGAGACATGCAAAACCAGTGGATAAAATTAAATACCAACAACAAATGGCTGTTTATCCTTAGAGAAGAGTTACGCATTGAGATCAACTGTAACAATGTAATATACCCTCAAATTTTAAGTGGAACTGGAGTTCTTCAGTTAAAGGCCAACTGTGTGATTAACCATCAAACTCTACACATCAACGCCAATCACCTACAATCCACTCTTGAATTGTCAGTTATAACTGAAAACAAATTAATTTCGGATCATATCAACCAAAGCATCAGTAATTCATCCTGGCTAGCAATTCCACAAATAGTCAGGAAGGTTGAATCTACTGACCTAGCTCAACTGGATAAAGCAATTAAACTGCAAAAACAACAAGTGGAAAGTATGTCAACCTTAAATATCCATGACCTACATCATTACAGCAGCACGTATATTTTGGTTCTTGGCATTCTCGCGTTTTTACTCTACATATGGTGCAAACGAAGACGAGGCGTCAAATTATACACCAAGGCAAAACCAACCCCCGCACCAAGAACCTGTATGCTGGAACATCAATCACAAATAGAGCTTCCATCACTAAACCTTGAGGCGGGAGAATGTACACAGTACATATAATGCTAATATTCTTAATAATATGTAAAGCTTCATTCATTTCGCGAAGCAAAGTCAATGCACTCAATTTGCGCATAAGCATTTTTATAAGTAAGTAAACTTCGAGGTGATGCAATTGCTTCCTTATGCACTTTCGCGAAATGAATGAACTTCGCTGCTGGCACGTGAGTCACTGCCAGCATTAAAGTATTGTTATTTATTATTGTTTATTTTTTTGATTAATAAGCAAAATTTGTATATATATAGACTTTTGATAAAATAAAATTTTTTAATTGTTGTTCAGAAACCAAAGTGGTTTTATTTTCAAGCAACAACTAAGGCCTGAGATTTTTTAGGGTTAAGTTTCAATTTGCTTTCAAGAGCCCAGTTCAGAACACGCATTAAGTCATCGTTAAGTCTCCATATACAATCTTCGATAAGTCCTAACGGTCGATTTAAGTAAATCTGTACGTTATCTGCGTATAAGTGAATCAGACGGTGCTTAACTACAGTGGGGAGGTCATTTATAAATAGGCTGAATAGTAAGGGGCCAAGGATGGATCCTTGGGGAACGCCAGATTTTAAGGAAGCTGGCTTTGAACAGCAGTCCCCGATTTTAACTCTCTGCGAACGTGATTTTAAGAACGCATACAATTTACAATTTGAGGGGCAAACGGCTAACAAATTCCCCGAAAAGTGGTGGTACCCGATTTGCCACCCCTGCCAAAACCCGAGAAAAGTCACTGCAGACGAACACCTAGCAGACCTGTTAGCAAGTCCTAATCCCACCTCCCCGCAGTGCCCCCTGGGGTACTTCTTCGGAAGGAGCTAACGGGAGACGGGCGAATGGCGAGCTCTCTGCGCCACAAAACAGAGCTTTAAGTCGGTTGGGCTGAGGGTTAGCAACCCGCTCCCATAAAAAACACCATTGCTACGAATCGGCAAACTATGCCTCGGAACCGGATGGACAACACGACGACGACCTTTGCTTTTCGAACAAGGACACGAATCGGATCATGGAATGTGAGAACACTGCTGGCTGAGGGACGGCTGGATGAAGTCCTCAACGAGATGAATCGATATAAAATCAAGATCATGGGACTTAGCGAGACCAGATGGCCCGATGCGGGGGAACATATCTGCCCAAATGGTGAGTCCCTTTTGTATTCTGGGAGAAACGAAACTGAAAGCCGTAGGAGTGGCGTTGGTGTAATACTCACCAAAGAAGCCAGGTCCAGCCTCATTAGCTGGTCACCAGTTTCAGAGAGGATTATTACCGTGCGCCTGCGTACCAGACTAAGAAGTACTACGGTAGTCCAATGCTATGCTCCAACTGAGGACGCTGAAGATGACATCAAAGACGAGTTCTATTTGCGGCTGAATGAGGTTTTTCGCTCTATTCCAAGGGGAGACATCATTGTATTAATGGGTGACTTAAACGCACAGATCGGCCGTGACAACACCGGCCTTGAACAAACAATTGGAAATCAAGGTCTAAGCCAAGTTACCAATAACAATGGTGAGCTTTTCATTGACTTCTGTAGCTCCCACCAACTCATGGTAGGTGGAACTTAATTTTGTCACAAGAAGATACACAAAGAAACCTGGGTATCGCCTGATGGTAGAACGAGAAATCAGATAGATCATGTGGCCGTCAGCCGCAGATGGAGATCTATCCTTGAGGATGTCAGGAGTTTCAGGGGAGCAGACACTGGAAGCGACCACCATTTGGTAGTAGCAACTATTCGCCTTAAAATCGCCGCAATCAGAAACGTACAACGCGATGCTATAAACCGTAGACGGTTCAACGTAGACCTTCTGCGGGAGAGCGGTAAAAAGCGGGAATTTGCTGGAAACCTACAACAAACATTAACGAGCTGTGGAGTAGGACAAAGGGCGCAATATTGACGGCTGCGGAAATGAGCATCGGTTATGTCCCAAGAAACCAGCAACACTGGATCTCGGACACAACCTGGCAAAAAATAGAACGCAGGAGAGCCCTAAAAAATAACGTAAACTCTACAAGCGACCCCGAAAGACGTTACCAACTGGAACGGGAGTACTCCCAATTACACCGGGAGGTAAAGAGAAGTGTCCGGCGTGATAAAAGGCAGCAGATAAATGAGCTCGCAGAAAAAGCGGAGAACGCGGCAAACACAGGCAACAGTAACTGTACCAAATTACTAAACAGCTCACGCGAAAGCACTCTACTAAAAAGCATGCCGTTAAGAGTGCGGATGGAAGGCTGCTGTGCAGCGACGAGGAGCTGCTCCAAAGATGGAGAGATTACTTCTTCGCCGCCCTGAATGGTTCATTTACACAGGAACCTCAGGAAACCAGCAACAATGCTCAGCCTATGAGAATCACCACCCGAGCCCCATCCAAGACGGAAATAGTAACCGCAATTCATGGGATGGCCAATGGTAAAGCAGCTGGGAAAGATGGCATCCCGCCAGAATTATTGAAAGCCGATTCAAGCCTCATAGCAGATGCGCTTCAGCCAATCCTGGAAATAGCATGGAACACCTGTACCTTTCCGGAGGATTGGACGGAAGGTATCATAGTCAAAATACCAAAAAAGGGGGACCTAACAATATGCGACAACTGGAGAGGCATCTGTTTACTATCTACAGTGGGAAAATTTTTGTCCCATATATTACTATCTAGGATAAGTGAGGCAGTAGACCGAACGCTTAGGAGGCAGCAGGCCGGATTCAGGAAGGGCCGCTCATGTATTGATCATATCAACACCTTACGAATAATAGTGGAGCAGTCTACTGATCTCCCTTTTACCTTGCTTTCGTAGATTATGAGAAAGCGTTCGACTCGGTCAATAGGAGCTTTATATGGCAGGCACTACGGCGACGTGGACTGCCTGATAAAATAATAGAATTGATAAAAGCCCTATATAACAATTCCAAATGCAGAGTTCTCCATAATGAAAAATTATCCGACAGCTTCGAGGTGAGCTCAGGAGTACGACAAGGATGCCTACTCTCGCCTTTACTATTTCTTATAGTAATAAATGACATCCTTGTCGGCGCTCTAGATAGTAGAACAGGCGGCATACAATGGGGTTTGTTAGACCGCCTTAAGGATCTCGACTACAGAGATGATATCTGTTTGCTGGCCCACAGACACCAGGACCTCAAAAACATGATTAACAATTTGGCAACAGAAAGTAGTCCAGCATGCTTAAGGCTAAATCCAACTAAAACTAAAGAAATGCGGTCGATAAATTCTGCTACCTCGGTAGTATTATTACCGAAAATGTCGGTGCAGAAGAAGATGTCAGATCCAGAATAAATAAAGCACGAAGCGCATATGCATGCCTGTTCCGCAGATGGAGATCAACGGAGATCTCAACTAACACCAAATTGCGGCTGTTCAACTCCAACGTGAAGGCAGTACTTTTGTACGGTTGCGAAACATGGAAAGTCACCCAATTCATCACAGGGCGCCTACAAGTCTTCGTCAAAAGATGCCTACGTCGTATCCTAAAAATCCGCTGGCAAGATAGAATTTCAAACGAAGAACTATGGCGCCGTGCCGGCCAAGAAAGGATAGAAGACCAAATCAGGCAAAGGAAATGGAATTGGGTTGGCCACACCTTTCGACGCGAAAACGAAAATCTAGCCAAACAGGCCCTCGACTGGAATCCGCAAGGATCCCGTCGAGTTGGAAGACCTAGGACAACGTGGAGGAGAACCCTACTAGCAGAAGCCGCAACAACTGGGAGATCCTGGTCGGAGCTGAGAGCTGTCGCGCAAAACAGAGTCCGCTGGAGGGCAACTGTTTCCACCCTATGTCCCATGAGGGATTAAAGGAGCACAATGATGATGATGATACAATTTACACATACATACACATCATTTTCTCAACAGCAAGTCATGATCGACGCTATCAAAGGCCTTGGAAAAATCCAGGAGCGCAAGAGGTACAAAATTGTCCTTATCCATCGCAAGGCGAAAGTCAGAAGTAATCTTTTACAGCGCAGTGTCACAGCTGTGTGCAGGACGGAAACCCGATGATGGCTGTCTGGAAATGCGATGAGCGTACTATGGCAAATAAAGTATCTATTAACAGAACACCGAGAGATTTAAGATGTAAAAACCAATTATTTTGGGGAGTAACTGTTTTATTGGCATAGATTCCGGCCAAATGTAGCCGGCTGTCCGGACAAATATGTCACTCATTCAGGGACATATTGAAAAACCTTATTTAAAGCAAAAGATGAGGACTCAAACGGAAAACTCAGAATTCAGCACTATTCTCCTCAACATAGGATATACAATAGAAAAAGTTCTGAGATTAATGTGAATCATGACTGTGAGCTGCTGGCTGTTGTTACAAAGTTCGTAATAGACGCGGAAATTTTGATGAGCGACATTTATGGCGGTTTCGAAAATATCAACTCAGCTTAGTCGATTCAACTCAGTAATACCACAAACGTAATACTTACAAGCGAAACATCGAACATCGTTTACAAAGAAGCGTTACAGTGGATTGTTAACCAGTAACGGAAACAACGAAAAACGAAAAACGAAAACGGGAAGCAGCAACTGCCCTTTTTAGGATCAAATCAGTAGTGTCGTCTTATAAGTTTGGCAATCTTCACAAGCCATGTTCGCCATGGGGCAAATTCAGGGTGCTAATTATCTGAGAACGTCAAAACCTACGCGCAGAAGACATATTTTGAATAAAATTGGCTAGGTATCTGTTATGCAAGTAGTATAGTGGTAGCACGTAAGTTGGTAGTGGTAGCACGTAAGTTGTTTCAATCGACCTCTTCATACAAAAATTCAAGATTTTCGTATGGAGAGGTCGATTGTAACAACTTACGTGCTATCACCCCAGTTGTCCTATGATTAACCTCGAATTTTAAAAAAAAGTTGTAGTTAACATATTTTTATAGTCAACTCTAAAGTTTTTTATACATCCAGAATCATGTCTTGCAGATTTGTTCTTTGTTTCATTATACCCTTTTCTTATTCCGGACTATGTACACATAATTTTGTTTTATTAAAAGGCGTTGCTACGCACGCGGGTTTTTGCTAGTATTACAAATATATTTCTTTTAATGTTTTTGTTAATCCCAAAAATGTGTGCCCCTTCTAGAAAGAAATTCTGGATCCGACCATGATAACATTGCATAGGTAATCTACCATTGCATAGGTAATCTACCTGAAATAAAAGTTAAGGACGCATAAAAATATCTCGCACGGAGCGCTTAAATACCTAAAGGCGGCGCTGCATACACCCCCTGCACCACCGCCCACCGTCATTATATTCTTGTTGAAAAAAAAAAAAAAAACTTTCGAAAACACAATTCATAAAAATATTCTCTATTACTATAAATCACCATTATGGAGAATCATAAAAAATATAATGGAAGTTACAAAGCTTATATTCAATACACACCGCCTGCCACCTCATTAGAATAGACTAAAAGTAAAGAGAACTGTCACATGTCTTCGATCTCTTTTTTCTTGACTCATACAATAAACAAAAATACATTTTAATGAGTCAAAATCAAAATTTCGAAGCAAATTTTTGAGAGTTGTAAAATAACTTGCAACTCTAAGCCAGAGCGGATTACCAGAAAACGAAACCAAGAAACAAAAGAGAATATGGTGGATACAGAAAATTTCTCTATATTCGGCTTCTCGTATCCCACTTACGGCTTCTTATTTCTCGCAAAATTCGATTTCCGGAATTCCGGGATACAAATTATTCTCTTCCCGGGCCCCGGGATTTCCCGGTTTCCATAAGTGTAAGTGTAATTAAAAATATAAACAAATTATAAAGACTAAAATGAACTTTTTATTGATTTATTGATTAATTTATCTTTATATGTGTTGAGCAGAGTTTTTAAATACATGTTAAACTACAGCTCAACCAAGCCAGTTTATTCATCATAATAAGCATAATTTTACAATAACTATGCAAAATGTTTCTCATCCCTCAACAAAATAATTTGGGAAGGGATGCGCACATGAAAAATGAATAAAATTAATTTATTAACTTCCCAGTATAGGAAGTTATTGTAATCGGTCCGAAAATCGAAATCGAAAATTTCAACGTATTTTCATCTTTCAGGTGCCAGGAGCATTTTAAGCAAAAAATTGGGAGGAAGTATGTGTGTGTGTGTGTGTATGTGCGTACGGATGCCCAGTGGGAAAAATTGGGAGCGATGCACAGGGGAGTGCACTTGGAGCACTCTCAAGGGAGCTTTCTTGGAGTTTTCATAAATTTTATATAAAAAAAGAAAACGGGCAATTATCCTCATGCCCATAAAATGTGACATTAGCAAACTCAATAGCCCGGCTCTCGTTCGATACGGAGGACAAGCAGCTTTGGAAGTTGATAGAGTTTAGTTGGGGACTGCTTTGGTAAAGCCACTCTCGGGCTTGGAAAGAAAAAGGCAATTGCAAAAGATAAACAAAATAAAAGCTTTTCGATACTGGATTACATACCCACAGGCGCCCATGAATTTTTCTTTTTTAAAAAGCTTTTTTATAATGCTCCAACAACGCGTTTTTGGGGGCTTAAAAACGTATGCTCCCTCGCAATGACATGCAATGTTAAAAAGAATATAGAACGGGTATGGAAACGGGAGCACTCTATGCTCCTTTTGGAGCGCTCCAAGATGGCTCTTGGAGCACTCCTTTTTCCCACTGGGTGTGGTCATTTTTTCCTGCACGATATCGCGCGAACCAAAACTGATATCGACTTGGTTGAGGTGTCGTTCGAAGCGTATTAACCGAAATATGATCTGAAAAGATTTTCATGAGATTCGGTTCAGCCGTTTTTTTGTTTAAGCGACGTAAGTGATTTTTGTACCTGCACGATATCGCCCGAACCACGAAAGATATTGACTTATTTGAGGTGCCGTTCGAAGCGTATTAGCGACAATATAATCTGAAAAGATTTTTATAATACTCGGTCGAGCGGTTTTTTGGTTTAATTAACTTAAGTGATTTTTGTACCTGCACGATATCGCGCGAACTATAAAAGATATCGACTTAGTTGACGTGCCGTTCGAAGAGTATTAACCAAAATATGATTTGAAAAGATTTTCATAAAATTCGGCCTAGCCGTTTTTTTGTTTAAGCGGCGTAAGTGATTTTTGTACCTGCACGATATCGCCCGAACCACAAAAGATATTGACTTACTTGAGGTGCCGTTCGAAGCGTATTAGCGACAATATAATCTGAAAAGATTTTTATAATATTCGGTCCAGCGGTTTTTTGGTTTAAATGACTTAAGTGGTTTTTGTACCTGCACGATACCGCGCGAACTAAAAACTATATCAACTTCATTGAGGTGATTACCATGATGATGATTACCTAATCTTGTAAGTGCGCACATTTAGTTTGACATTTTAACGAAAATATTGATAAACAATTGTGACAAATTCTCGGTATTACACATATATTCTATATTGCCTATTGTTCATTTATTATTAAAATATCCAATCATAATATTCAACATCCATCATACTGGGAAGTTGATCGTGTGAACCGAAAGGGTCGAACCCACATCCCAACTAGTTTTTATATGTGTTGAGCAGAGTTTTTAAACACATGTAAAACTCCTGCTCAATCAAGCTAGTTTATTTATCGTAATAAGAATAATTTTACTATAATTATGCAAAATGTTTCTCATCCTTCAACAAAATAATTAAGGACGGGATGCGCACATGAAAAATGAATAAAGTTAATTAATGTGTTGAGCAGAGTTTTTAAATACATGTAAAACTACTGCTCAATCAAGCCAGTTTATTCATCATAATAAGCATAATTTTACAATAATTATGCAAAATGTTTCTCATCCCTTAACAAAACTAGTTGCGATGTGGGTTCGACCCTTTCGGTCCACACGATCAACTTCCCAGTATGATGGAAGGAAGCTCTTTGAAATAACGATAAGAATGGTAAATCCGCAAGGCTTTTCTAAAGAACTTTTTTTTGTTGAACAGTGGCAAACAAACATGTCCCTGGCACTTCGTTCGCTACACTATAAAGCGAATTCATTTTGCGCGTGTTGACGCGCTGATGATATACTGCAATGGTAAAAACTTCATTTTCAATTCGAACGATTTCAGGAGATAGTACCAAAATTAATCAATGTAACGGATTTGTCAAACTTGTCCGAAAAGGCCAAACTGTAATCACTGGAAATCCCGCGATGAACTCAATTCCCAAAACAATCCGCCGTTCAAACAGTTCTGAACTAAAGTTTGAAAATTTCGTCATGTTTGTATGGTATGTATTTGTTGAATGGTTTCTAAAGAAAACTCGGATTTTGACGAGTGATGACTCTTTGGGAAGCTATTGCTCGGCTGAATCCATAAAAGTGAACTTAATTTTGAACGGGTGTCATTCCAACGCTTCGATCGGCACCTCAATGAAGTCAATATCATTTTTGGTTTGCGTTCTATCGAGCATGTACAAAAATCACTTACGCGCTTTAAACATAGATACCGCTTGATCGAATTTTATGAAAATCTTTTCACAGTGTACTTTCAGCAATACGCTACGATCGGCACCTCAAAGAAGTCGGTATCATGGTTGGTTCGTGCTAAATCGTGCATTTACAAAAATCACTTACGTCGCTTAAACAAAAAAACGGCTCGACCGAATTTTATGAAAATCTTTTCAGATTATATTTTGGTTAATACTCTTCGAAGGGCACGTCAACTAAGTAGATACCTTTTATAGTTCGCGCGATATCGTGCAGGTACAAAAATCACTTAAGTCAATTAAACCAAAAAACCGCTGGACCGAATATTATAAAAATCTTTTCACATTATATTGTCGCTAATACGCTTCGAACGGCACCTCAAGTAAGTCAATATCTTTCGTGGTTCGGGCGATATCGTGCAGGTACTAAAATCACTTACGTCGCTTAAACAAAAAACGGCTGGACCGAATTTCATGAAACTCTTTTCAGATCATATTTCGGTTAATACGTTTCGAACGACACCTCAACGAAGTCGATATCAGTTTTGGTTCGCGCGATATCGTGCAGGAAAAAATGACCCCATCCGTACGCACATACACACACACATACTTCCTCCCAATTTTTTGCTTAAAATGCTCCTGGGACCTTGAAAGATGAAAATACGTTGAAATTTTCGATTTCGATTTTCGGACCGACTACAATAACTTCCTATACTGGGAAGTTAATAATTTGGGAAGGGATGCGCACATGAAAAATGAATAAAGTTAATTTATCTTTAAATGTGTTGAGCAGAGTTTTGAAATACATGTAAAACTCCTGCTCAACCAAGCCAGTTTAATCATCATAATAAGCATAATTTTACTACAATTATTCAAAATGTTTCTCATCCCTTAAAAAAATAATTTGGGAAGGGATGCGCACATGAAAAATGAATAAAGTTAATTTATCTTTATATGTGTTGAGCAGAGTTTTTTATTACATGCAAAACTCCTGCTCAGCAAAGCCAGTTTATTCACAATAATAAGCATAATTTTACTATAATTATGCAAAATCTTTCTCATCCCTTAACAAAATAATTTGGGAAGGAATGCCCACATGAAAAATGAATAAAGTTAATTTATCTTTATTTGTGTTGAGCAGAGTTTTGAAATACATGTAAAACTCCTGCTCAACCAAGCCAGCTTAATCATCATAATAAGCATAATTTTACTATAATTATTCAAAATGTTTCTCATCCCTTAACAAAATAATTTGGGAAAGGGATGCGCACATGAAAAGTGAATAGAGTTAATTTATCTTTATATGTTTTGAGAAGAGTTTTTAAATACATGTACAACTCCTGCTCAATCAAGCCAGTTTATTCACCATAATAAGCGTAATTTTACTATAATTATGCAAAAGGTTTCTCATCCCTTAACAAAATAATTTGGGATGGGATGCGCTCATGAAAAATGAGTAAAGTTAATTTATCTTTATATGTGTTGATCAGAGTTTTTAAATACATGTAAAACTACTGCTCAATCAAGCCAGTTTATTCATCATAATAAGCATAATTTTACTATAATTATGCAAAATCTTTCTCATCCATTAACAAAATAATTTGGGAAGGAATGCGCACATGAAAAATGAATAAAGTTAATTTATCTTTATATGTGTTGAGCAGAGTTTTGAAATACATGTAAAACTCCTGCTCAACCAAGCCAGTTTAATCATCATAATAAGCATAATTTTACTACAATTATTCAAAATGTTTCTCATCCCTTAACAAAATAATTTGGGAAAGGGAGGCGCACATGAAAAATGTATAAAGTTAATTTATCTTTATATGTGTTGAGCAGAGTTTTTAAATACATGTTAAACTCCTGCTCAACCAAGCCAGTTACTATAATTATGCAAAATATTTCGCATCCCTCAACAAAATAATTTTTGAAGGGATGCGCACATGAAAAATGAATAAAGTTAATTTATCTTTATATGTGTTGTGCAGAGTTTTTAAATACATGTAAAACTCCTGCTCAACTAAGCCAGTTTGTTCATCATAATAAGCATAATTTTACTACAATTATTCAAAATGTTTCTCATCCCTTAACAAAATAATTTGGGAAGGGATGCGCACATGAAAAATGAATAAAGTTAATTTATCTTTATATGTGTTGAGCAGAGTTTTGAAATACATGTAAAACTCCTGCTCAACCAACCCAGTTTAATCATCATAATAAGCATAATTTTACTATAATTATTCAAAATGTTTCTCATCCCTTAACAAAATAATTTGGGAAGGGATGCGCACATGAAAAATGAATAAAGTTAATTTATCTTTATATGTGTTGAGCAGAGTTTTTAAATACATGTAAAACTCCTGCTCAACCAAGCCAGTTTATTCATCATAATAACCATAATTTTACTATAATTATGCAAAATGTTTCTCATCCCTCAACAAAATAATTTGGGAAGGGATGCGCACATGAAAAATGTATAAAGTTAATTTATCTTTATATGTGTTGAGCAGAGTTTTTAAATACATGTAAAACTCCTGCTCAACCAATCCAGTTTATTCATCATAATAAGCATAATTTTACTATAATTATGCAAAATGTTTCTCTTCCCTCAACAAAATAATTTGGGGAGGGATGCGCATATGAAAAATGAATAAAGTTAATTTATCTTTATATGTGTTGAGCAGAGATTTTAAATACATGCAAATCTCCTGCACAACCAAGCCAGTTTATTCATCATAATAAGCATAATATTACTATAATTATTCAAAATGTTTCTCATCCCTCAACAAAATAATTTGGGAAGGGATGCGTACATGAAAATTGAATAAAGTTAATTTATCTTTATATGTGTTGAGCAGAGTTTTTAAATACATGTTAAACTCCTGCTCAACCAAGCCAGTTACTATAATTATGCAAAATGTTTCTCATCCCTCAACAAAATAATTTGGAAAAGGATGCGCACAAGAAAAATGAATTAAGTTAACTTATCTTTATATGTGTTGAGCAGAGTTTTTAAATACATGTAAAACTCCTGCTCAGCCAAGCCAGTTAATTCATCACAATAAGCATAATTTTACTATAATTATGCAAAATGTTTCTCACCCCTCAACAAAATAATTTGGGAAGGGATGCGCCCATCAAAAATGAATAAAGTTAATTTATCTTTGTGTATGTTGAGCAGAGTTTTTAAATACATGTAGAACTCCCGCTCAACCAAGCCAGTTTATTCATCATAATAAACATGATTTTACTATAATTATGACAAATGTTTCTCATCCTTTAACAAAATAATTTGGGAAGGGATGCGCACATGAAAAATGAATAAAGTTAATTTATCTTTATATGTGTTGAGCAGAGTTTTTAAATACATGTAAAACTCCTGCTCAACTAAGCCAGTTTGTTCATCATAATAAGCATAATTTTACTACAATTATTCAAAATGTTTCTCATCCCTTAACAAAATAATTTGGGATGGGATGCGCACATGAAAAATTAATAAAGTTAATTTATCTTTATATGTGTTGAGCAGAGTTTTGAAATACATGTAAAACTCCTGCTCAACCAACCCAGTTTAATCATCATAATAAGCATAATTTTACTATAATTATTCAAAATGTTTCTCATCCCTTAACAAAACTAGTTGGGATGTGGGTTCGACCCTTTCGGTCCACACGATCAACTTCCCAGTATGATGGTTGTTGAATATTGTGATTGGATATTTTAATAATAAATGAACAATAGGCAATATAGAATATATGCATAATACCGAGAATTTGTCACAATTGTTTATCAATATTTTCGTTAAAATGTCAAACTAAATTTGCGCACTTACAAGATTAGGATGACGAAAATGTATATAAAATTGATGTATTAATGTTTTTCGGCACCTCAATGAAATCGATATAGTTTTTAGTTCGCGCGGTATCGTGCAGGTACAAAAATCACTTAAGTCAATTAAACCAAAAACCCGCTGGACCGAATATTATAAAAATATTTTCAGATTATATTGTCGCTAATACGCTTCGAACGGCACCTCAAGTAAGTCAATATCTTTGTTGGTTCGGGCCATATCGTGCAGGTACAAAAATCACTTACGCCGCTTAAACAAAAAAACAGCTCGACCGAATTTTATGAAAATCTTTTCAGATCATATTTTGGTTAATACTCTTCGAACGGCACGTCAACTAAGTCGATATCTTTTATAGTTCGCGCGATATCGTGCAGGTACAAAAATCACTTAAGTCATTTAAACCAAAAAACCGCTGGACCGAATATTATAAAAATCTTTTCAGATAATATTGTCGCTAATACGCTTCGAACGGCACCTCAAGTAAGTCAATATCTTTTGTAGTTCGGGCGATATCGTGCAGGTACAAAAATCACTTACGTCGCTCAAACAAAAAAACGGCTGGACCGAATTTCATGAAATTCTTTTCAGATCATATTTCGGTTAATACGATTCGAACAACACCTCAACGAAGTCGATATCAGTTTTGGTTCGCGCGATATCGTGCAGGAAAAAATGACCACATCCGTACGCACATACACACACACACTCATACTTCCTCCCAATTTTTTGCTTAAAATGCTCCTGGGACCTTGAAAGATGAAAATACGTTGAAATTTTCGATTTCGACTTTCGGACCGATTACAATAACTTCCTATACTGGGAAGTTAATAATTTGGGAAGGGATGCGCACATGAAAAATGAATAAAGTTAATTTATCTTTATATGTGTTGAGCAGAGTTTTTAAATACATGTAAAACTCCTGCTCAACCAAGCCATTCATCATTATAAGCATAATTTTACTATAATTATGCAAAATGTTTCCCATCCCTCAACAAAATAATTTGGGAAGGGATGCGCACATGAAAAATGAATAAAGTTAATTTATCTTTATATGTGTTGAGCAGAGTTTTTAAATACATGTTAAACTCCTGCTCAACCAAGCCAGTTACTATAATTATGCAAAATATTTCTCATCCCTTAACAAAATAATTTCAGAAGAGATGCGCACATGAAAAATGTATAAAGTTTTAACCTCGAACTTGCAATGGCGAAAAGATAAGATAATATAGTTATAAGACTTGTCAAAATCTATTTATACCTACTTAAAATTGTGTCTTGATGTTGATAAACATTATTACGGTCACTTTAAATAAATATTTAAACAAATTTTAAAAAATTCCAAAATCGACAAAGCCCCTTTCGTAAAGATCTCGCTCGTCAAAAGAGGAGCCTCCAAATACTTGCTTACCCATCAGCTTGGTCCATCAATTCTTATTGAATACTTTTTCCGTTATTTTCCTAAGTAAGTGAACATATCTTCATGGCCATGTTTACTCCATCAGTCGTGATTAGACGCGAAGATGAACAGGAGGATTGATAGATGCAGATGAGCAGTCTGGAAGTGCATGAAAACAGATTAACGTCGTCTTGCTCAGTAAAAAATACAGCAGAAAAAAAAAAACGAATCCTGCGGGCTGCAACCGTCAATGAGCTAAACAAAACTGTGTGGTTGGCCCACGGCAAGGAGTGTATTTCTGAATCCCCATTACTTGTCTTCCTTTGATGCTGGGTGCATCTTGAGCTAGCAGCAATTTTATAGAATCGTGTGCACTTTGAGTTCTCTTTTAATGTGGAGGACAACAAGAAAGCAGCAACCGTAAAGGACTCTTTAATGTTCGCCGCAACGTAAACACTCACTTGTTTGTGCCTTTTGCCTGCTTCTCTAGGATGATGAAGACTTGGCTATTACAGAATGTTATTACACGCACAAACATCATTTTATGGCCAGCAAGAAAATTTAATATTTATGCATTCCGATCGTGAGTCGAATGTACGCGGCCCTCATTATCGGCCCGGAAAGTTAGGAAATCTTTCGTCTGGTATTGGAAGGAGTAAAAGTATAAAAATGTATGAACATTGCAAAGGAATATAGAAAAAAAAAATTGATAAAAGGCTGAAATAAAAACATTTGAAGGGTTTAGGGCGAAAAAATGGTATTTTACTAATAGCATTAACCCCTTGTGAGCGCCATTTTTGTTATTCCAATATTCCCAACGTACACTTCAAAAGTTTTGATTTCAACGAAATATGAGTGCATTTAAAGAATATTTTTTGGGTAAAAGCATCGACAGTGGGCGTGTTTAGGACGCTTTTTTATTATTTGTTTCTGTACATACATAAAATTTTTATGTTCGCATGCTCCAGCTGAGCAACAGAGAAGTAATAAATGTCCAACTCCAACTGAGAAGTGCGCCTTCTGCGTTAGAAGGGATACTCTATTATTATTATATTAACGTAACTGAGCTAGGCAAGTTAACAATGGCATGAACAGCAATTTTCTTAGTGCTGTTAGCTAAATTATTTCTGATTTTTCGCTTTGCTAAAATGTAGCACAGCTTAATACTGTCAAAATGTATTGACGTTTGCTTCTAAATTGTTGTGGTAAGCGAATAATTTAGAAATATTTCAATACAGCATGAACATATTATTATTATTAATTTTTTAGCTTTATATTTAGCTTTTGTACCGACTAGAAGCAATTAAACGTAGTATAAGAAAACTGTGATGAAAATTTTATAAATAGTCCAGTCGTCAGAGCAGAATTCTAGTGAATACTTACTTCTAACTAAATGTTAACTCACTAATTTTCTTTAAAAAAAAAGTAGTTTTTAGTGAGTAGAATATGTTAAAAAAAGTTTCGGAAAATTGATTATGCGCTACCCCTAAAAACCACCCCCTAAAAACAGAAAATTCCGTTTTTGGCTAATATGTTTTAAACGGTAGGTCTTATCATAAAATAGTGTTTGCAAAGTTTGTAGATTATGAGATTATCTGCAAAAAAAAAAATACTTTGAAAAACTAAAAAATACGCATTTATTTTGGGTGGTGCGGAGTGGAGTTTGGGTGGAGCGCTTTTTACTTAATTTTTAACCGACTTCAAAAAAGAGGAGGTTATCAATTCGAATGTATGTTTTTTGTTTTTTCTATGTATGTTACGCGATTACTCCGCCAATTATGAATCGATTTTGATGATTCTTTTTTTGTTTGGTACGTTATACCTCAGAGGTGGTCCCATATAAATTTTGTAAAAAAATGGCGGTCGGTTCCAAGATGGCGGCCGAATTTTGCAATTTTGTTTCCCGACCCCCTTCATGGATATCAAATGAAAGGGTATGACGAGTAGAATACAATTTTGTAAAAACTATACCTTATGTACAAACTTAAACTAAAAAGTAAAAAATAAAAAATTTTTAAAAAAAAAAAAACCGACTTCAAAACTACATATACCTATGCATGCATATGTACAAACTTAAACTAAAAAGTAAAAAATAATATTTTAATTACCTCAAAGCAAGAGCCTTAAAGGACAGTTAAAAAAATTATTGATATTTATATATGTATGTATCTATTTAATATTTTTAAAAAGTTCATTTTGGAGTCGGTGTCAGCCAAAGGTATGTATTAACGTAAGTTTTCTTTTGCACCCAAGCTTTCAGGGTATGTATAAACGTAATTGTTCTTTGGCTGGCACCGACTCCAAAATGAACTTTTTAAAAATATTAAATAGATACATACATATATAAATATCAATAATTTTTTTAACTGTCCTTTAAGGCTCTTGCTTTGAGGTAATTAAAATATTATTTTTTACTTTTTAGTTTAAGTTTGTACATATGCATGCATAGGTATATGTAGTTTTGAAGTCGGTTTTTTTTTTAAAATTTTTACTTTATTAATTGCTGAAACTTTTCGATAGCGCCCCATGGGTTTTTTCATTTAATAAAGTGGCTGCAGCAATAAAAACTTTACGTTCTAAATTATTTTTTGCTTTTGGGCACATATTAAAATAAAAGCGTATTTTTTAGTTTTTTAAACTATTTATTTTTATTTTCCCCTTTTTATATTTATTATATACATATCATGCATGTTTTCCGCCATATTGTGGTGGCGGCCATAATAGATTTAAAATTACGTTACATAGCTTAATGTATTCTGCCTGTCGTACTCATTCATTTGATACCCATGTTGTGGATTGCAAAAAGCGGCCGTCATCTTGGAACGCCTTCTTGATTTTTTACGAAATGGTCAGATTGCAAATAGTACGTATACATGCTGAGCTGGACTTAGGTTGAACCCGGGTCCAACTATATGTTGTTACGAGTTGAGTTGGGTCGACTGAGCTTAAGTCGGCTCTGCTATCTGGGTTGAGTTGAAATGATGCATACAAACGTGAGTTCAGTAGTTGAATTTAGTTGACAGCAGCATCTGTGTTTTTTTGTGATTTTTTGTTACGTGTAGGTAGTACTTTTTTATTTCCAGCTAAACCTGAACTCAACTATTGAACTCATCATGTATACATCTTATATATTAATAGGCAAACAAAAAGTTTGTACACGCTAAGGCTTTTTTGTTCGTGGACCGATTTCGTTTAAATTTTCAGAAAATGTTCTTTTTATGGCATAGTTTTGTAATAAGGAATTTCAACGAAATCGATTCACGAATAAAAAAGTTATAGCGATTTTAATTTTTCGAATTTTAAAAAGTCGTTGGAAAATTTGAATTTTTTGTGAGCATCAACGTAGAGCTGAGTAGCCTACGATTGACACAAATGCCGTTTCAGTAAAGCGAATGAGAAACAGAGAAAAATAAGCGTTTGTGTAGATTTTTGGCGGCGTAACTAACTTAAAAAAACTCGGTCACTTTGTGCGTGCATTTTTTTATACTCTTTTGTGTATAGTATTATTGAGTTGTATTGTGTAAGGGGCTGCCGTTCGTTTTTTGGCGAATGCCTTTAGAAATTTTAATTGATTCATTTAAGTGTGTTTTGAATGTTATTCTACGTAATTTTTATTCGTTTTCGTATGGTTCTCGGAATCTGAGTTGTATTTTTGTCATTCCAAACAGTTAACTGCGAATTTTGAGTGCAATTTATCGGTGACTACTTACGTTTTTTCCGCGTTTTCTTTTAAAAATGCCAAGACAACGACGGGGACACTCGAATGTCGATTTTAGATCGCTTCGCGAAAATACTAGAAATCGCGTTAGAAATTTACGTAGTGCTAATGAAATGAATGTTGTAAATAATGAATTGAATAGTGGTGTGAATGAAATGAATGTTGATGCATTTCATAATAAAATGTTTGTTGATGGTGTTGCACCTTTAGAAATTTTGACTGATTCTTTTAAATGTGCTTTGAATGTTATTCCGGTTAATTTTGATTCGTTTTCGTATGGTTCTTTTAGGCTGGCCGCACACGTACGATTTCTGTGTTCGGTTTCCGTACTCGGACAACCGAATGCAGGCATTTCATACAAATAATTCTACTTACCGCGCACGTTCTTAAATATTCCGTTCGGAAACCATTCCTGATATTCGGTTCGGAAGCCAGGACTTGCGTTCGGAATATCCGAACGGAAAAAAAACCGAATGGCGTCATCCCGAACGCAGCGCTCACATACATTTTTGCTTAACCGGCGCACACGTCAGGAAATTTCTATTCGGAACCGCGTCAGTGCTGTGCCGAGTACATTTTATATTTTGTTGTATTTTGTGGCAGTATTTTTTGTCGATCCGTCGATTTTTGTCGATTCCTAATACAAAAAACCGAACGTCTGCGCTAAGTTCACTTAATCCCGAGTCGGAATTCCGAATTCGGAAACCGAACATGGAAACCGTACGTGTGCGGCCAGCCTTAATATGAGTTGTCATTTTTGTCGTGCCAAACATTTTCTGACTGAAGTAACTTTACGTAATACTGAGGCATTTTCTTTGTGTTGTCATAAAGGCAAAGTTAATCTACCTCCACTTTCTCAAAATTACTTTTTCAATAATTTTTTTGAAGGATTAACTTCGAATGAAAGTGGTATTAAAAATCGTTCTAAAATTTTTTTTGCAAATATTCGTTCGTATAATGCTGCCTTTGCAATGATTAGCTGTGAGTGTAATTTGTCAAATGACACTGCAAATGGCATATAATCCATAACATTTTCTATCACCGAACTGGTGCCTTAATTCTTGGCTATGGCCGACCTCCATGTTATGCACAATTGTATTTCTATGATGTAGATACTGCTGCTAATCATAGAATAAATAGAAATGCGAATATTGAATGTACATAATATTGATATTATGCGTGAAATAGGTTTGGAGTTAGATCGGATTAATTCTTTTGTTCACTCATTCAGGTCTATGTATGAATATTGTCAAAGACCTGAGAATATTGCAGCTGAAGTTTCTATGATCATAAAAGTTAATAACCAAGTTGATATTCGTCGTTTCAATGATGATGTAGTAACTGATGTTGCTGCTATTTTCCACTACATAGCCAAGCAAGACGTCATGGATGCGATTAAAAAAATCCTGGGAAATTTTAGATGCTCTGGAGCGACAATGGAAATGTTTCATAGTAATTAAAAATTCGCCATTGCGTATAATTTTTTATTGAAATAAAAATATTTAAATTGAATTTAAATTCGAACAAATCGTGAATTTTATATATTTATTGTTTTTGTGACCGAATTTCGGTAACGGGAATCCCAACTAGTTCTAATTATTACGTGAACGGCGAATACATGAAAAATTTGAAGTTAATCGGTTATATTTTTTAATTTTTAGTCTATTATAAGTCTTCCGCAATTTTTTGTTGGCCGCAATTTTGAATTTGGAATGACGCCACACAGCTAATTGTATTTTACCTGTCATATCCTTTCATTTGATACCCATGTCAGTAGGTTTCGGAGAATAATTGCAAAAACCGCCCGCCATTTTGGAACCACAGCCGTCTTGAAAATTTTATATCGTGTATGCAAACGGCTAACAAAGACCTCGGAAAGTGGTGGTACCCGATTTGCCACCTCTGCCAAAACCGGAGAAAAGTCACTGCAGACAAACACCTAGCAGACCTGTTAGCAAGTCCTAATCCCACCTCCCCGCGGTGCCCCCTGGGGTACTTCTTCGGAAGGAGCTAACGGGAGCCGGGCGAATGGCGAACTCTCTGCGCCACAAAACAGAGTTTTAAGTCGGTTGGGCTGAGGGTTAGCAACCCGCTCCCATAAAAAACACCATTGCTACGAATCGGCAAACAATGCCTCGGAACCGGATGGACAACACGACGACGACCTTTGCTTTTCGAACAAGGACACGAATCGGATCATGGAATGTGAGAACACTGCTGGCTGAGGGACGGCTGGATGAAGTCCTCAACGAGATGCATCGATATAAAATCAAGATCATGGGACTTAGCGAGACCAGATGGCCCGATGCGGGGGAACATATCTGCCCAAATGGTGAGTCCTTTTTACATTCTGGCAGAAACGAAACTGAAAGCCGTAGGAGTGGCGTTGGTGTAATACTCACCAAAGAAGCCAGGTCCAGCCTCATTAGCTGGTCACCAGTTTCTGAGAGGATTATTACCGTGCGCCTGCGTACCAGACTAAGAAGTACTACGGTAGTCCAATGCTATGCTCCAACTGAGGACGCTGAAGATGACATCAAAGGCGAGTTCTATTTGCGGCTGAATGAGGTTTTTCGCTCTATTCCAAGGGGAGACATCATTGTATTAATGGGTGACTTAAACGCACAGATCGGCCGTGACAACACCGGCCTTGAACAAACAATTGGAAATCAAGGTCTAAGCCAAGTTACCAATAACAATGGTGAGCTTTTCGTTGACTTCTGTAGCTCCCACCAACTCATGGTAGGTGGAACTTACTTTTGTCACAAGAAGATACACAAAGAGACCTGGGTATCGCCCGATGGTAGGAGGAGAAATCAGATAGATCATGTGGCCGTAAGCCGCAGATGGAGAACTATCCTTGAGGATGTCAGGAGTTTCAGGGGAGCAGACACTGGAAGCGACCACCATTTGGTTGTAGCAACTATTCGCCTTAAAATCGCCGCAATCAGAAACGTACAACGCGATGCTATAAACCGTAGACGGTTCAACGTAGATCTTCTGCGGGAGAGCGTTAAAAAGCGGGAATTTGCTGGAAACCTACAGCAAATATTAAACCAGCACAACGTTTCTGACGACACAAATATGGAAGAGCTGTGGAGTAGGACAAAGGGCGCAATATTGACGGCTGCGGAATCGATCATCGGTTATGTCCAAAGAAACCAGCAACACTGGATCTCGGACACAACCTGGCAAAAAATAGAACGCAGGAGAGCCCTAAAAAATAACGTAAACTCTACAACGACGTTACCACGTCGACCACGTTACCAACTTGAACGGGAATACTCCCAATTACACCGGGAGGTAAAGAGAAGTGTCCGGCGTGATAAAAGGCAGCAGATAAATGAGCTCGCAGAAAAAGCGGAAAACGCGGCAAACACAGGCAACAGTAAGGTGCTGTACCAAATCACTAAACAGCTCTCGGGAAAGCACTCTACTAAAATGCATGCCGTTAAGAGTGCGGATGGAAGGCTGCTGTGCAGCGACGAGGAGCAGCTCCAAAGATGGAGAGATTACTTCTTCGCCGCCCTGAATGGTTCATTTACACAGGAACCTCAGGAAACCAGCAACAATGCACAGCCAATTCGAATCACCACCCGGGCCCCATCCAAGACGGAAATAGTAACCGCAATTCATGCGATGGCCAATGGTAAAGCAGCTGGAAAAGATGGCATCCCGCCAGAATTGTTGAAAGCCGACTCAAGCCTCATGGCAGATGCGCTTCAGCCAATCCTACAAATAGCATAGAACACCTGTACCTTTCCGGAGGATTGGACGGAAGGTATCATAGTCAAAATACCAAAAAAGGGGGACCTAACAATATGCGACAACTGGAGAGGCATCTGTTTACTATCTACTGTGGGCAAAATTTTGTCCCACATATTACTATCTAGGATAAGTGAGGCAGTAGACCGAACGCTTAGGAGGCAGCAGGCCGGATTCAGGAAGGGCCGCTCATGTATTGATCATATCAACACCTTACGAATTATAGTGCAGTCTACTGAATTCCGATCCCCCCTTTACCTTGCTTTCGTAGATTATGAGAAAGCTTTCGACTCGGTCAATAAGAGCTTTATATGGCAGGCACTACGGCGACGTGGACTGCCTGATAAAATAATAGAATTGATAAAAGCCCTATATAACAATTCCAAATGCAGAGTTCTCCATAATGGAAAATTATCCGACAGCTTCGAGGTGAGCTCAGGAGTACGACAAGGATGCCTACTCTCGCCTTTACTATTTCTTATAGTAACTAGTTGGGATGTGGGTTCGACCCTTTCGGTCCACACGATCAACTTCCCAGTATGATGGATGTTGAATATTATGATTGGATATTTTAATAATAAATGAACAATAGGCAATTGTAGAATATATCGTGGGTTTAAAAGCAGAACTCACTAAGTCAAAAACTATAGTTTTTAGTAAATCGATATTTAAGATGTTTGTGTTTCTGAAAATTTTGTAATGGCATATAATAGTAATCGGCTCAGTATTCATTGTTTTTTAGATTTCTTACTTTAGTTTACAAACGAATTGAAATAATTATTTAATTCTAATACTGAATTTTTAGATTAAAATAAAAAAAACGCAACAAATTAATGAGTTTTGGCGGAAATGCTTTGGTAGTTTTGTGTCATTATGGACAAGGTAAATCCGAAACTAACCCCCTTATAACCTTAACAATATTAGTTTGCGGGCTATAAGGTATTGCCAGTATAAAGTTGGCATTATAAGACTTACTTTAGTATAAAAAACTGAAAACTTGAAAAATTGTACTTAGTGAATTCTGCTTGTAAACCAACGAATGTATAATACCGAGAATTTGTCACAATTGTTTATCAATATTTTCGCTAAAATGTCAAACTAAATGTGCGCACTTACAAGATTAGGATGACGAAAATGTATATACATAAAATTGATGTATGAATGTTTTTCGGCACCTCAATGAAGTCGATATAGTTTTTAGTTCGCGCGGTATCGTGCAGGTACAAAAATCACTTAAGTCAGTTAAACCAAAAACCCGCTGGACCGAATATTATAAAAATATTTTCAGATTATATTGTCGCTAATACGCTTCGAACCGCACCTCAAGTAAGTCAACATCTTTTGTGGTTCAGGCCATATCGTGCAGGTACAAAAATCACTTACGCCGCTTAAACAAAAAAACGGCTCGACCGAATTTTATGAAAATCTTTTCAGATCATATTTTGGTTAATACTCTTCGAACGGCACGTCAACTAAGCCGATATCTTTTATAGTTCGCGCGATATCGTGCAGGTACAAAAATCACTTAAGTCATTTAAACCAAAAAACCGCTGGACCGAATATTATAAAAATCTTTTCAGATAATATTGTCGCTAATACGCTTCGAACGGCACCTCAAGTAAGTCAATATCTTTCGTGATTCGGGCGATATCGTGCAGGTACAAAAATCACTTACGTCGCTCAAACAAAAAAACGGCTGGACCGATTTTCATGAAAATCTTTTCAGATCATATTTCGGTTAATACGCTTCGAACGACACCTCAACGAAGTCGATATCAGTTTTGGTTCGCGCGATATCGTGCAGGAAAAAATGACCACATCCGTACGCACATACACACACACACACACCCACATACTTCCTCCCAATTTTTTGCTTAAAATGCTCCTGGGGCCTTGAAAGATGAAAATACGTTGAAATTTTCAATTTCGTTTTTCGGACCGATTACAATAACTTCCTATACTGGGAAGTTAATAAATGACATCCTTGTCGGCGCTCTAGATAGTAGAACAGGCGGCATACAATGGGGTTTGTTAGACCGCCTTAAGGATCTCGACTACGCAGATGATATCTGTTTGCTGGCCCACAGACACCAGGACCTCAAAAACATGATTAACAATTTGGCAACAGAAAGTAGTCCAGCAGGCTTAAGGCTAAATCCGACTAAAACTAAAGAAATGCGGATAAATGCAAACACCATTGAACGAACAGCGCTGAATAACCGTGACGTGGAACTGGTAAATAAATTCTGCTACCTCGGCAGGGCCGGACTAGACCAAGTGCCGCCCCCACGCCAATCGCAAGTTGCCGCTTCCTTAAGGCTAGCGTTTTTGGAAACCATCGATCGATCTCTAGATATCGAATTGTTGTTAATTGACGATTTTGCTCAGAAAAAAGCTCGAAAAGTACTAATTTAAAAACCGTAGAATAGTATGTATTAAAAAAAATTAAATACATAAAAACAAATTTCATTCCAAAATATTAAAATTTTTTTTTTTCACATTATTGCCGCCCCTAGTAATGTGCCGCCCTACGCCATGGCGTTGTTGGCGTAGGCGATAGTCCGGCCCTGTACCTCGGTAGTATTATTACCGAAAATGGCGGTGCAGAAGAAGATGTCAGTTCCAGAATAAATAATGCACGAGGCGCATATGCATGCCTGTTCCGCATATGGAGATCAACGGAGATCTCAACTAACATTCAACTCCAACGTGAAGGCAGTACTTTTGTACGGTTGCGAAACATGGAAAGTCACCCAATTCATCACAGGGCGCCTACAAGTCTTCATCAACAGATGCCTTCGTCGTATCCTAAAAATCCGCTGGCAAGATAGAATTTCAAACGAAGAACTATGGCGCCGTGCCGGCCAAGAAAGGATAGACGAACAAATCAGGCGAAGGAAATGGAATTGGGTAGGCCACACCTTGCGACGCGAAAACGAAAATCTAGCCAAACAGGCCCTTGACTGGAATCCGCAAGGATCCCGTCGAGTAGGACGACCTAGAACAACGTGGAGGAGAACCCTACTAGCAGAAGCCGCAACAACTGGGAGATCCTGGTCGGAGCTGAGAGCTGTCGCGCAAAATAGAGTCCGCTGGAGGGCAACTGTTTCCGCCCTATGTCCCATGATTAAAGGAGCGCAATGATGATGATGCAAAATTTCAGCTCAATCGGAAACCGAAAAATGAATTGTCAAAGTGAAGTTAATAAAACCCAAAAACAAAAATTGTAAAGGGTTCGGCGATTGTTTGCCGAAAAAATGAAAACTGGAAACACTGAACTGAAAAAACCAAAAATTTAAAGTAATGAACTTTATTGAATTCCATTTATTTAATATTAAAAACGAAAAGTGTTAAACGAATATCTTAAATATAATGTCTTGCAAAGAACTAATATGAGAGCACGGCAATTGGAAATTTGTTAAATATGTAATCTAAAAAAGGATTGATATAAGAACACGGCGATCTGAAATTCGTAAGATGTCTCATCTAAACGAATACTGATAAAAAATCCCATCTGAAAAATCATTGATATGAAAACATAGCGACCTACAATTCGTTGAATATGCAATCTAATAGAGAACTGATATAAGAACACGGTGATTTTAAATTCGTTAAATACATTATTAAACACTTTACTTCTCTAGCAGCACGAATCAACATGGTTGTGAGCATAACCAATAAAATCGCTGGGTATGCATATGTGGTGGGTTACGTGACTATTGCACGGAATGTGTAGAGACGTAGCCATAGAAAATGTGTTAATAAATGATGTGAATAATTTGTTTCTCTAACACAAATTAGCAAATAAAATTTCTTATCGCTTAAGTAATGGCTTTGTCATACAACTTTATTATAATATCAAACTTTTTACCACCCACCACATATGCATACCCAGCGATTTTATTGGTTATGCTCACAACCATGTCGATTCGTGCTGCTAGAGAAGTAAAGTGTTTAATAATGTATTTAACGAATTTAAAATCACCGTGTTCTTATATCAGTTCTCTATTAGATT
This sequence comes from Thereva unica, assembly GCA_949987705.1. Lineage (NCBI taxonomy): Eukaryota > Metazoa > Arthropoda > Insecta > Diptera > Therevidae > Thereva > Thereva unica. The sequence continues at coordinate 101,158,414 of OX465281.1, forward strand.
GCATATTCAACGAATTGTAGGTCGCTATGTTTTCATATCAATGATTTTTCAGATGGGATTTTTTATCAGTATTCGTTTAGATGAGACATCTTACGAATTTCAGATCGCCGTGTTCTTATATCAATCCTTTTTTAGATTACATATTTAACAAATTTCCAATTGCCGTGCTCTCATATTAGTTCTTTGCAAGACATTATATTTAAGATATTCGTTTAACACTTTTCGTTTTTAATATTAAATAAATGGAATTCAATAAAGTTCATTACTTTAAATTTTTGGTTTTTTCAGTTCAGTGTTTCCAGTTTTCATTTTTTCGGCAAACAATCGCCGAACCCTTTACAATTTTTGTTTTTGGGTTTTATATCATTAGGTTTTTGGTTTCGAGATACGTCATTAAGAAAAAATTGTTTTTTCATAGCTAGGACAGAAAAGCTGTTGGTAACAAACAAATGTCCCCACACTTTTCTGCCCGCTCAATGAAAAATATCGTTCTGCACTTAATTTAATATACAGTAGCAGAGTTTGAAAAAGTGAATTGGTGTGACTTTATTGCGGGGGATCCATTTTTTCTTTTGAGCCCTCTTCAGACGGCCGCCATGAATCTATAGGTATATTTAGTATTCTTCATTGGTAAATGTATTCAACTTATCATACTCTTTCATTTGATACCCATGTCGAGGTGGTTGTGAAGAAAGTGGTAATCAGCCCTCTTGAGACGGCCGCCATGGATCTAAAGGTATATTTAGTATACTGCATTGGTTATTGAATTCTACTTATCATACCCTTTCATTTGATACCCATGTCGAGGTGGTTGTGAAGAAAGTGGTAATCCGCCCTCTTGAGACGGCCGCCATGGATCAAAAGGTATATTTAGTATACTACATTGGTTATTATATTCTACTTATCATACCCTTTCATTTGATACCCATGTCAAGGTGGTTGTGAAGAAAGTGGTAATCCGCCCTCTTGAGACGGCCGCCATGGATGTAAAGGTATATTTAGTATACTGCATTGCTTATTGTATTCCACTTATCATACCCTTTCATTTGATACCCATGTCGACATGGTTGTGAAGAAAGTGGTAATCCGCCCTCTTGAGATGGCCGCCATGGATCTAAAGATATATTTAGTATACTACATTGCCTATTGTATTTACTTATCATACCCTTTCATTTGATACCCATGTCGAGGTGGTTGTGAAGAAAGTGGTAATCCGCCCTCTTGAGACGGCAGCCATGGATCTAAAGGTATATTTAGTATACTACATTGCCTATTGAATTCTACTTTTCATAGCCTTTCATTTGATACCCATGTCTCGGGTGTTGTGAAGAAAGTGGTAATCCGCCCTCTTGAGACGGCTGCCATGGATCTAAAGGTATATTTATTATACTAAATTGCCTATTGTATTCTACCTATCATACCCTTTCATTTGATACCCATGTCGAGGTGGTTGTGAAGAAAGTGGTAATCCGCCCTCTTGAGACGGCCGCCATGGATTTTTATATATATAGATAAAGAGGTGTCTAATGCTAAATTACAATTTTCAAAGGGGTCTTCGCCAGTGACACAATATTTCAATTTAATTTTTAAATTTTGGTTGCTACAAATTAAACTGAAAAACAAAATGTGCGCCTACAGCGCCACCAGTGGGGAATTTTTTCAGTTGTTTTTTCCTAAACCTTCACATAGCAATTACGAAAAAAACCTACAAATAAAGTACACAATTTGGTCCAGCCGTTTTCAAGTTTTAAGCATCCGAACACAAATCACGTTCCATTTTTATATATACACTAGCAAAAACCCGCGTGCGTTGCAATGCCTTTCAATAAAATAAGATTATGGGGACACAGTCTGCGATAGGAAAAAGCTATAGTGAAAAAAGAACAAATCTGGGAAAATTGATTTTGGGAGATGACCGCAATGGACCAAATGATATATTGAGTATACTATATTGCCTATGGTGTTCTACTAATTATACTCTCTCATTTGATACCCATCTCGAAGGGGTTGTGAAGAAAATGGTAATCCGCCCTCTTGAGATGACCGCCATGTACCAAACGATATATTGAGTATACTATATTGCTTATTGTGTTCTACTTATCATACTCTTTCATTTGATACCCATGTCGTAGGGGTTGTGAAGAAAATGGTAATCCGCCTTCTCTAGATGGCCGCTATGGACCAAACGATATATTGAGTATACTATATTGCTTATATTGTTCTACTTATCATACTCTTTCATTTGATACCCATCTAGAAGGGGTTGTGAAGAAAATGGTAAACCGCCCTCTTGAGATAGCCGCCATGAATCTAAAGACATAGTCTATGGCATTCTTCTTATAATGCCCTTTCATTTGATACCAATGTCGAGGGGGTAGTGAAGAAAATGATCATCCTCCCTCTTGAGATGACCGTCATGGACCAAACGATATATTGAGTATACTATATTGCTTATGGTGTTCTACTTATCATACCCTTTCATTTGAAATCCATATCGAGGGGTGTGAAGATAATGGTAATCCAACCTCTGGAGATGGCCGCTATGGACCAAACGATATATTGAGTATACTATATTGCTTATGGTGTTCTACTTTTCATAGCCTTTCATTTGATACCCATGTCTCGGGTGTTGTGAATAAAATGGTAATCCGCCCTCTTGAGATAGCCGTCATGAATCTAAAGACATAGTCTATGGCATTCTTCTTATAATGCCCTTTCATTTGATACCAATGTCGAGGGGGTAGTGAAGAAAATGATCATCCTCTCTCTTGAGATGACCGCCATGGACCAAATGATATATTGAGTATACTATATTGCCTATGGTGTTCTACTTATCATACTCTTTCATTTGATACCCATGTCGAAGGGGTTGTGAAGAAAATATTAATCCGCCCTCTTGAGAGGACCGCTATGGACCAAACGATATATTGAGTATACTATATTGCATATGGTGTTCTACTTATCATACTCTCTCATTTGATACCCATCTCGAAGGGGTTGTGAAGAAAATGGTAATTCGCCCGGTTGAGATGATCGCCATGGACCAAACGATATATTGAGTATACTATATTGCCTATGGTGTTCTACTTATCATACTCTTTCATTTGATATCCATGTCGAAGGTGTTGTGAAGAAAATGGTAATCCACATTCTTGAGGTGGCCGCTATGGACATTTTCTCTCTTGAGATGACTGCCTGGACCAAACGATATATTGAGTATACTATATTGCTTTTGGTGTTCTACTTACCATACCCTTTCATTTGATATCCATGTCGAGGGGTTGTAAAGAAAATGGTAATCCGCCCTCTGGAGATGGCTGCTATGGACCAAACGCCTGCTTTTCTGTTTAAATTTTTTTGCTATAAACCTCACGGAGCCCGAGACCTTTCCAACGAATGCAAAACCGTGGAAATCGGATCGTGCGTTCTGGAATTATAGCGTCAGAAAGGAAAACCCGACTTATTTTTATATTATAGATTTCTCGCGAGGGGGTGGCCAATAGGGGCGGAAGGGGGTGGCTTTTCAAATTTTTCAGCGACCCCGAAAACCTATAAATTGACATGCATCTTGATTATGTTGAATAATATACGCTACTAGCAAAAACCCGCGTGCGTTGCAACGCTTTTCAATAAAATAAGATTATGGGGACACAGTCTGCGATAGGAAAAAGCTATAGTGAAAAAAGAACAAATTTGGGAAAATTGATTTTGGGAGATGACCGCCATGGACCAAATGATATATTGAGTATACTATATTGCCTATGGTGTTCTACTTATTATACTCTCTCATTTGATACCCATCTCGAAGGGGTTGTGAAGAAAATGGTAATCCGCCCTCTTGAGATGACCGCCATGTACCAAACGATATATTGAGTATACTATATTGCCTATGGTGTTCTACTTATCATACTCTTTCATTTGATACCCATGTCGTAGGGGTTGTAAAGAAAATGGTAATCCGCCTTCTCGAGATGGCCGCTATGGACCAAACGATATATTGAGTATACTATATTGCTTATATTGTTCTACTTATCATACTCTTTCATTTGATACCCACCTAGAAGGGGTTGTGAAGAAAATGATAAACCGCCCTCTTGAGATAGCCGCCATGAATCTAAAGACATAGTCTATGGCATTCTTCTTATAATGCCCTTTCATTTGATACCAATGTCGAGGGGGTAGTGAAGAAAATGATCATCCTCCCTCTTGAGATGACCGCCATGGACCAAACGATATATTGAGTATACTATATTGCTTATGGTGTTCTACTTATTATACTCTCTCATTTGATACCCATCTCGAAGGGGTTGTGAAGAAAATGGTAATCCGCCCTCTTGAGATGACCGCCATGTACCAAACGATATATTGAGTATACTATATTGCTTATGGTGTTCTACTTATCATACTCTTTCATTTGATACCCATGTCGTAGGGGTTGTAAAGAAAATGGTAATCCGCCTTCTCGAGATGGCCGCTATGGACCAAACGATATATTGAGTATACTATATTGCTTATATTGTTCTACTTATCATACTCTTTCATTTGATACCCATCTAGAAGGGGTTGTGAAGAAAATGGTAAACCGCCCTCTTGAGATAGCCGCCATGAATCTAAAGACATAGTCTATGGCATTCTTCTGATAATGCCCTTTCATTTGATACCAATGTCGAGGGGGTAGTGAAGAAAATGATCATCCTCCCTCTTGAGATGACCGCCATGGACCAAATGATATATTGAGTATACTATATTGCCTATGGTGTTCTACTTATCATACTCTTTCATTTGATACCAATGTCGAGGGGGTAGTGAAGAAAATGATCATCCTCCCTCTTGAGATGACCGCCATGGACCAAACGATATATTGAGTATACTATATTGCTTATGGTGTTCTACTTATTATACTCTCTCATTTGATACCCATCTCGAAGGGGTTGTGAAGAAAATGGTAATCCGCCCTCTTGAGATGACCGCCATGTACCAAACGATATATTGAGTATACTATATTGCTTATGGTGTTCTACTTATCATACTCTTTCATTTGATACCCATGTCGTAGGGGTTGTGAAGAAAATGGTAATCCGCCTTCTCGAGATGGCCGCTATGGACCAAACGATATATTGAGTATACTATATTGCTTATATTGTTCTACTTATCATACTCTTTCATTTGATACCCATCTAGAAGGGGTTATAAAGAAAATGGTAAACCGCCCTCTTGAGATAGCCGCCATGAATCTAAAGACATAGTCTATGGCATTCTTCTTATAATGCCCTTTCATTTGATACCAATGTCGAGGGGGTAGTGAAGAAAATGATCATCCTCCCTCTTGAGATGACCGCCATGGACCAAACGATATATTGAGTATACTATATTGCTTATGGTGTTCTACTTATCATACCCTTTCATTTGAAATCCATATTGAGGGGTGTGAAGATAATGGTAATCCAACCTCTTGAGATGGCCGCTATGGACCAAACGATATATTGAGTATACTATATTGCTTATGGTGTTCTACTTTTCATAGCCTTTCATTTGATACCCATGTCTCGGGTGTTGTGAAGAAAATGGTAATCCGCCCTCTTGAGATAGCCGCCATGAATCTAAAGACATAGTCTATGGCATTCTTCTTATAATGCCCTTTCATTTGATACCAATGTCAAGGGGGTAGTGAAGAAAATGATCATCCTCCCTCTTGAGATGACCGCCATGGACCAAATGATATATTGTGTATACTATATTGCCTATGGTGTTCTACTTATCATTCTCTTTCAATTTGATACCCATGTCGAAGGGGTTGTGAAGAAAATATTAATCCGCTCTCTTGAGAGGGCCGCTATGGACCAAGCGACATATTGAGTATACTATATTGCTTATATTGTTCTACTTATCATACTCTTTCATTGAATACCCATTTCGAAGGGGTTGTGAAGAAAATGGTCATTTTCTCTCTTGAGATGACTGCCTGGACCAAACGATATATTGAGTATACTATATTGCTTTTGGTGTTCTACTTACCGTACCCTTTCATTTGATATCCATGTCGAGGGGTTGTAAAGAAAATGGTAATCCGCCCTCTTGAGATGGCTGCTATGGACCAAACGCCTGCTTTTCTGTTTAAATTTTTTTGCTATAAACCTCACGGAGCCCGAGACCTTTCCAACGAATGCAAAACCGTGGAAATCGGATCGTGCGTTCTGGAATTATAGCGTCAGAAAGGAAAACCCGACTTATTTTTATATTATAGATTTCACGCGAGGGGTGGTCAAAAGGGTGGAAGGGGGTGGCTTTTCTAATTTTTAATATCAAATTCGTAATCAGTGACCCCGAAAACCCCCGAGTAAGAAATTTTGAATCTGATTTATCGACTTTTGGCCAGCTTTTTAGGAATCGGCCGCACTGTGCGCCTACTTAATTTGCTACTGATGTACATGTATTGGTTAGGAAAAATTTTGGTTAGGAAAAAATGCCGGTTAGGAAAACGATTTTTTCACACTCTGAAAATGATAAAACCGTATACTCAATCAATTATGTTGGTTTTTTTTTAGGAAAAATTTTATTAGTTAGAACATTCATTTCTACGATTTTTAAGCAATTTACTTTGGAAAAAATAGCATGTTTATTATTTTTTATAAAATTTTCAAATTTTAGTGATGTCGATATTTGAGTTGCTAGGAGTAAGTAAGTAGTTTTCGGTAAATAACAATCGCCGTCGTCGTTCTACCGAACGACTTGATAAAAACGTATTTCCATTCATGAGACATCGCCGTTTTAAAGATTTAAAATACTCATGTCCCCTAATTCGTAACTTTTATAGGTTATCGGACGTTCAATAAAACCTCTGCTAATATTTTCAGGGGTCATTCCTGGATGTATTTGAAAAAAAAAAAAATAAAATATTGTTTCTGAGAGGGAGCTATCTCCACTATCCACTAAGACAGAGTGTTTACGAAAGAAAAAGAAATATTTTTTTTTTTAATTTACGGAATACGGAAGGGTAGAGTACAACAAATTTTCCGAAACATAATAATTTTTTTTTTTTTTTTAATTAGTGAGTTAACATTTAGTAACAGGTCAAAATCCCTAACGAATAGACTAAGAAAGGTGGCTCAAAAATTTCTTATTTGTGCTGAGTAATTGTGAGATATAAGAACTCGTCACATTTTTTGTAACGGCATTTTTATAGTTCAGCTCAAAACCTTCGAAAAGAAAAGTCTAAAGAGAATATTTGGTCCTGTAAGGGTTAACCATAAGGAAAGGCGCTTTAGAACAAATGAAGAAATGTTTGATGAAATAAATATACATATATGTAGAGATGAAAAAATGCAAAGTAGTCAATGTCAGTTATTTTAAGCAGTAAGTCGTTTGAACAGTGGCCGTGGACGTGGTTGAATTTTATCCGACTAGTACTTAGTTTTTGTACTTTGTATTCTAAAATAGTAATTTTACAGTTTCTCATTATTATTGAACTATATTGAATTAAATATCTTAACGAATTATTTCCGTTTTTACCGTGTTTTGCAATAATTTGGGATTTTCAAATCCCACATACATAGGTACTGCACATAAAATTGACTAAACTACGATGGTTCGGACACGCTGTATAAACGTCTGGCGACCAAAAAAAGGTGGATGGATGGATGACGTTCTAGTAGATATACGGAAACTTCGTAAAACAAACTGGAGAGAGATAGTAAAACGTAGAGGCGACTGGAAGAAGAAACACCAAAAGTCACGAGTCCTGCAAGGACTGCAGCGCCATTTAAGAAGAAGAATTATATAAAAACAAATAAAATAATTAAGCAGTGAAAAAGGGAAAAACGACTCTGGTTGATAACAACTACAAAATGTAAAGAAAGCACTTTTGAAAGAGCGGTCACGTGAGATTTAAAAGTCTCCTTTTAACGACATCTTACCTAATGCTCACGGTAAAGACATTAATATTATTGTTAACATTAATGAACATGCAATTTACAGGTTCAAATTTGCCGTAATTCATGTTAGAGGAGTTGATTTGTAAAAGAGGTGGACCTCTCAGATTATAACGACTCTCTCTAAACGACGAAAGGCGACCCTGAAAACCTGAGTTGACCTTTCCATTAAGGAGCAGATGAGCAAATACAACATCGGCCACCTCACGTCGCCTTTGAAGAGAGCTTAAGTTGAGTAACTTTAGCCTGGATTCATATGTCCCAAGGAAGATGATTCAGTGCGAATCGAACGAGCCTTCGTTGAACCGATTCAACAGTTCTAGCATGCCAGGAGTAGTGAGGAGACCAAACCTGGGGCGCATATTGGAGTAATGGTCTGACAAGAGAAATATATAGGTGTTTAGTAATCAAGGGGTTATTAAATTCTTTGGACCACCCGTTTATAAAATCCAGGAATAAACTACTTCTGGAAGAGATATATGTAGTTAATGTGAGTGGAAAAATCCAACTTACTATCAAATCTAATCCCGAGATCTTTAGCAAAATGAACACGAGCAATACCCTCATCAGGAAAGACGTAGTTGAAAATTATAGGACCATGTCTCCTACTAAAAGTCATGACTTTACATTTACTAATATTTAGAACCAGGTTGTTGTTAGCACACCAAGAGTAAAATGTATATCCTTACTAATATTATAAATGCGAAAGTAACTCTGTCTGTCTGTCTGTCTGTCTGTCTGTCTGTCTGTCTGTCTGTCTGTATGTTGGGCTTTCACGCCTAAACCGCTGGACCGATTTTGATGAAATTTGCAACAGACATAGTTTAGACCTTGGAGACGGACATAGGCTATTTTTTTTGGGGAAAAACGGTTGAAGGGGGTGAAATGGGGTTCAATAAGTTGTAAGGGGATTTATTTTCTTTACTTTTTTTCTATTGTATAAAAAGTAACTGACTGACAGACAATGCACAGCCTAAACCGCTAGAGCTAAAGGGCTGAAATTTTTGACAGTGTACCCTAGCGATTTTTCGAAATTCATCACCTAAGGGGGTGAAATAGGGTGAACTAAAAACCGCTGGAGCTATAAGGCTGAAATTTTGACAGTGCATCCCTATAATGACGTGGACATCAACTAAGAAGCGATTTTACGAAATTCATCCCCTAAGGGGGTGAAATGGGGTTTACCCAAACCGCTAAAGCTATAGGGCTGTAATTTTGACAGTGCATCCCTATAATGGCGTGGTCATCCACTATTAAAAAGATTTTTCGAAATTCATCCCCAAAGGGAGTGAAATGGGGTTTACCCAAACCGCTGGAGCTATAGAGCTGAAATTTTGACAGTGCATCCCTATAATGATGTGGACATCCACTAAAAAGCGATTTTTCGAAATTCATCCCCTGAGGGGGGGAATGGGGTTTACCCAAACCGCTGGAGCTATAGGGCTGAAATTTTGACAGTGCATCCCTTTAATGACGTGGACATCCACTAAGAAGCGATTTTTCGGAATTCATCCCCTAAGGGGGTGAAATGGGGTTTTTTTAAACCGCTATAGATATAGGGCTGAAATTTTGACAGTGCATCCCTATAATGGCGTGGACATCCACTATAGAGCGATTTTACGAAATTCACCCCCTAAGGGAGTGAAATAGGGTTTACCCAAACCGCTAAAGCTATAGGGCTGTAATTTTGACAGTGCATCCCTATAATGGCGTGGTCTTCCACTATTGAAGCGATTTTTCGAAATTCATCCCCTAAGGGAGTGAAATGGGGTTTACCCAAACCGATGGAGCTATAGGGCTGAAATTTTGACAGTGCATCCCTACAACGATGTGGACATCCACTAAAAAGCGATTTTTCGAAATTCATCCCCTCAGGGGGGGGAATGGGGTTTACCCAAACCGCTGCAGCTATAGGGCTGAAATTTTGACAGTGCATCCCTTTAATGACGTGGACATCCACTAAGAAGCGATTTTTCGAAATTCATCCCCTAAGGGGGTGAAATGGGGTTTTTCAAAACCGCTATAGATATAGGGCTGAAATTTTGACAGTGCATCCCTATAATGGCGTGGACATCCACTATAGAGCGATTTTTCGAAATTCACCCCCTAAGGGAGTGAAATAGGGTTTACCCAAACCGCTAAAGCTATAGGGCTGTAATTTTGACAGTGCATCCCTATAATGGCGTGGTCTTCCACTATTAAAGCGATTTTTCGAAATTCATCCCCTAAGGGAGTGAAATGGGGTTTACCCAAACCGATGGAGCTATAGGGCTGAAATTTTGACAGTGCATCCCTACAACGATGTGGACATCCACTAAAAAGCGATTTTTCGAAATTCATCCCCTCAGGGGGGGGGAATGGGGTTTACCCAAACCGCTGCAGCTATAGGGCTGAAATTTTGACAGTGCATCCCTTTAATGACGTGGACATCCACTAAGAAGCGATTTTTCGAAATTCATCCCCTAAGGGGGTGAAATGGGGTTTTTCAAAACCGCTAAATTTATAGGGCTGAAATTTTGACAGTGCATCCCTATAATGGCGTGGACATCCACTATAAAGCGATTTTTCGAAACTCATCCACTAAGGGGATGAAATAGGGTTTACCCAAACCGCTGGAGCTATAGGGCTGAAATTTTGACAGTGCATCCCTTTAATGACGTGGACATCCACTAAGAAGCGATTTTTCGAAATTCATCCCCTAAGGGGGTGAAATGGGGTTAACCCACACCGCTGAAGCTGAAGGCCTTTAATTTTGACCGTGCATCCCTATAATGACGTGGACATCCACTTAGGAGCGATTTTTTGAAATTTATCTCCTAAGGGGGTGAAATGGGGTTAACCCAAACCGCTGGAGCTGAAGGGCTTTAATTTTGACAGTGGATCTCTATAATGACGTGGACAATCACTAAGAAGAAATTTTTCGAAATTCATCCCCTAACGCAGTGAATGGAGGACATTAACATGCCTATCTCTGCTTCAAAACTTTCAGATTTGTTGAGCAGAGGTGATATACGCAGCAATTTGTTTACCATATTTATTAAAAAAATGCACTATAATAAACCCTTTTAGGGATAATGACAGCTGACTTTTTTGTTTGTTTTTTTTTTTAAAGAAAACATTGCACATAATAAACAGTTTTTATTTAAAGGCGTTGCAAGGCACGCGGGTTTTATGCTAGTACGGTATATAATGTATGTGACGGTTCAATTTGATGTTATCAGCTTAAATCAATATTCTACAGTGTCAAGAGAACAATCTCATCAATTGGCGAAATAAAGAGAAGAGGGCCAAGATGACTTCCTTGAGGGACACCGGATGTCGCTTCAATGGTTACTGATTTGGATCCACAAAAAAGAACTTGGTAGGTCTGGTCACCTAAGTAAGACTGGAACCATACTAGAAGGGCTGGCGGAAAGCCTAGCATTTTGAATTTACGAATTATAATGGAGTGGGGGAGTTTGTCAAATGCCTTACTAAGATCAGTACAAACACAATCCTTTTGACAATCGGAAAAGAAGCCTTCGACAGCATGAGAAGTGAACTCTACCACATTGGTGGTAGTGGAACGATCTGCAAGAAAATCACGTTGATTCGTTGAGACTAGACTCTTGCAGATAGGAACGAGTGTAGAATAGATAATTCAAAAAGTTTCGTAATTCGTGTTAACTGGTCTATAATTTGATATTTCGTTCTTGCTACCAGTTTTGTGAATTAGAATTATGAACGAATTGTTCCAAAGAGTGGGGGAGTGAGTACCCTTTATCCAGGGACTTTTGAAAAAGGATTTTCAGTGGAGACTGGAGAATATCCACACAGGACTTAAGGACAGCGGGAGGAGTACCGTCAGGGCCAGAAGTGAAGTCAAATGGGAGATCGCCAATATGTATCAAGATATCAGCACTGGTAATAACCTGACATTATTAAATTGAATCGAGTTTTTTCTCGTTCAACGGAATCGTTGTCTCTCATAGTTTTCGCTTTCTTCGATTACACTGTAGAACAAATGACAAACTATTTTTTCTCACATGGAAAAAAATTTGATATTCATTGATATCCGAATTTTTGGAGCACGACTGTTTTGGTCGTTTGTAATTATCAACTCTTTTTCAAAAGTTATTAACTTTTGAATGTTATGTTAAATGCAAGCAATATTAAAACAAATAATTTCGTTTTTCGCAAATATTTTATTTTAATACAACAGAAAATGTATACAAAAGTATATAATATAAATATATATTATAAATGTAAAAAGTTTTTGTTTTAAACAATTACAGTTAAATTCTACGTAAAATTTCTGATCCAACCATATTAAAAAAACCCATATTGAGTAAAAAAAGTTCGAACTTTCAAAAGTTAATAACTTTTGAAAAAGAGTTGATAATAATTACAAACGACCAAAACAGTCGTGTTCCAAAAGTTCATATCTCAATGAATATCAAATATTTATTTCCATGTGAGAAAATTCGTGTTTCATAGTGTTATTTTTCCTTTTCCACTCTTTTTCTTTTCTTTGTGATAAAAATATCAGACATTGCAGAATCTGAATCGTTAGAATATTCGAAATTAGAATCTTCCCGAGGTGGATTATTCAAAATCGCGTTACATAAGTTATGAACTGGTTTCATACTCTCTTCATCTATATAAATATAATTGGAGTGTCTGTCTGTAATTTCAAAATAATTGTGTTTTTTTAATTTTATATGGTTTTTTACATGATTTTAAAACGAAATCACGCATTTTTAAAATTTTTGTCTGTCTGTATGTCTGTATGTGTGTTTGTCGGTTTGTTCGGGCTAATCTCGGAAACGGCTAATCCGATTGGAATGGGACTTTCACTGGAAGATTCAGTATTTTGGCGGGCATGTTTTAGGCTATATATGTCCTTACTAATATTATAAATGCGAAAGTAACTCTGTCTGTCTGTCTGTCTGTCTGTATGTTACGCTTTCACGCCTAAACCGCTGGACCGATTTTGATGAAATTTGCAACAGACATAGTTTAGACCTTAGAGACGGACATAGGCTATTTTTTTTGGAGAAAAAAGGGTTGAAGGGGGTGAAATGGGGTTCAATAAGTTGTAAGGGGATTTATTTTCTTTACTTTTTTTCTATTGTATAAAAAGTTACTGACTGACAGACAACGCACAGCCTAAACCGCTAGAGCTAAAGGGCTGAAATTTTTGACAGTGTACCCTAGCGATTTTTCGAAATTCATCCCCTAAGGGGGTGAAATAGGGTCAACTAAAAACCGCTGGAGCTATAAGGCTGAAATTTTGACAGTGCATCCCTATAATGACGTGGACATCAACTAAGAAGCGATTTTACGAAATTCATCCCCTAAGGGGGTGAAATGGGGTTTACCCAAACCGCTAAAGCTATAGGGCTGTAATTTTGACAGTGCATCCCTATAATGGCGTGGTCATCCACTATTAAAAAGATTTTTCGAAATTCATCCCCTAAGGGAGTGAAATGGGGTTTACCCAAACCGCTGGAGCTATAGAGCTGAAATTTTGACAGTGCATCCCTATAATGATGTGGACATCCACTAAAAAGCGATTTTTCGAAATTCATCCCCTGAGGGGGGGAATGGGGTTTACCCAAACCGCTGGAGCTATAGGGCTGAAATTTTGACAGTGCATCCCTTTAATGACGTGGACATCCACTAAGAAGCGATTTTTCGGAATTCATCCCCTAAGGGGGTGAAATGGGGTTTTTCCAAACCGCTATAGATATAGGGCTGAAATTTTGACAGTGCATCCCTATAATGGCGTGGACATCCACTATAGAGCGATTTTTCGAAATTCACCCCCTAAGGGAGTGAAATAGGGTTTACCCAAACCGCTAAAGCTATAGGGCTGTAATTTTGACAGTGCATCCCTATAATGGCGTGGTCTTCCACTATTGAAGCGATTTTTCGAAATTCATCCCCTAAGGGAGTGAAATGGGGTTTACCCAAACCGATGGAGCTATAGGGCTGAAATTTTGACAGTGCATCCCTATAACGATGTGGACATCCACTAAAAAGCGATTTTTCGAAATTCATCCCCTCAGGGGGGGAATGGGGTTTACCCAAACCGCTGCAGCTATAGGGCTGAAATTTTGACAGTGCATCCCTTTAATGACGTGGACATCCACTAAAAAGCGATTTTTCGAAATTCATCCCCTGAGGGGGGGAATGGGGTTTACCCAAACCGCTGGAGCTATAGGGCTGAAATTTTGACAGTGCATCCCTTTAATGACGTGGACATCCACTAAGAAGCGATTTTTCGAAATTCATCCCCTAAGGGGGTGAAATGGGGTTTTTCAAAACCGCTAAATTTATAGGGCTGAAATTTTGACAGTGCATCCCTATAATGGCGTGGACATCCACTATAAAGCGATTTTTCGAAACTCATCCACTAAGGGGATGAAATAGGGTTTACCCAAACCGCTGGAGCTATAGGGCTGAAATTTTGACAGTGCATCCCTTTAATGACGTGGACATCCACTAAGAAGCGATTTTTCGAAATTCATCCCCTAAGGGGGTGAAATGGGGTTAACCCACACCGCTGAAGCTGAAGGCCTTTAATTTTGACCGTGCATCCCTATAATGACGTGGACATCCACTTAGGAGCGATTTTTTGAAATTTATCTCCTAAGGGGGTGAAATGGGGTTAACCCAAACCGCTCGAGCTAAAGGGCTTTAATTTTGACAGTGGATCTCTATAATGACGTGGACAATCACTAAGAACAAATTTTTCGAAATTCATCCCCTAACGCAGTGAATGGGGGACATTAACATGCCTATCTCTGCTTCAAAACTTGCAGATTTGTTGAGCAGAGGTGATATACGCAGCAATTTGTTTACCATATTTATTAAAAAAATGCACTATAATAAACCCTTTTAGGGATAATGACAGCTGACTTTTTTGTTTGTTTTTTTTTTAAGGAAAACATTGCACATAATAAACAGTTTTTATTTAAAGGCGTTGCAAGGCACGCGGGTTTTATGCTAGTACACTATAAATTAGCTCTACCTGTATGTATGTATGAATGTATTTATGTATGTAGACAAATCTTGAAAATTGTTTTTGACCCACTTCCATATAACCGATCAGCTTCAAATTTTGCACACATGTACAGTTCAAGTGACAATTCAATCTGACCATTTTATAGAAAAATCAAGATGGCCGTTTCAAGATGTCGGCCGAATTTCGCAACTCTGCTCGCTGACCGCCGACATGGGTATCAAATGAAAGGGAATAAGTATAATATAATTACCCATTAGGTATCCTTCCAAATTCAAAATGGCGGCCGGAACAAAATGGCGGCCAACACAGATAGCGGATTACTTTTTTATTTACATCACGATCGGTATGGGTATCAAATGAAAGGATATGACAAGTAGAATACTATTAGCTGGGTTGCGTAATTCCAAATTCAAAATGGCAGCCAACACAAAATGGCGGACTAGCATTTTTTACAACGCTCTCGGTGTGGATACCAAATAAAAGTGTATGATGAGTAGAGTACAGTAAGCTGAATAAGAATATAGGTAAAGTCCCTTCTTCTTCTTCTTCTTTGATCCGTTAGCTGGCGGTCCGAGCGGGACGTCCCCGCAACGGATACGCTGCTGTCGGTGCCGCTGGGTCCCGAACTCTATTCACGATTCGCTTCCATTCTTCTCGGGTTTTGGCGGTGTCTCGAGCCTCGGTAACTGATAATCTTTGATTCTTTAGGTCGCCCTCGATATTCTTTAGCCAAGTTTTCTTCGGTGCCAATCGCTGGATTTTCCAGTCTGCGGGACGGTCTCGCCAGAGAAGTTTACGTGGCAAGCGGTTATCATCCATTCGGCAAACATGTCCAAACCACCGTAGTCGACGTTTTTGCATTTCTTCTTCGATCAGTGTTTGCTGATCGCATCTTTGTCTGACAACCTCATTTCGAAGGCGATCACGGAGTGAGACACGGAGGATCTGCCTCAAACATCGCATTTGGAAGACCTCGAGCTTCTTAACGTCCGATTTGAGCAGTGTCCACGTTTCAGATCCATAAAGAAGAATCGGAAGAATCAACGTTCGGTAAAGACGTAGTTTTGTTTTGATGGAAATATTTGCTCGTTTCCATATGCACCACTTGAGCGAGGCGAATGTTGCTGTTGCCTGGCCGATACGGCTGTGAACGTCGGCCGTCGATGCTACTTTCGTTTCCTCAACCAATGATCCCAAATATTTGAACCTTGGAACCTGTTCGATTTGGGTTCCATCGAGGTGAACACTGGCTCTTGATCCATCCGTTGTGAGCACTTTGGTCTTTTCCGCATTGATTTTTAACCCGTATGATTGGGCGATGCGGGAAATATCGTATAAGATGTCCGTTGCTTCGGCATCCGTGTCGGCGAAAACAGCGCTATCGTCGGCGAACATTAAGTCTGTTACGAAGTTGTTGTCGTCGTATTGAACTCCGAGTCGTCCATCGAATGCTTCACGCATAATCGCGTCGATCACAACGTTGAAGAGAAGTGGCGAAGCGACGTCTCCCTGTCGGACACCCGTCTGAATCGGGAACTCCTCGGATAAGTCGTTTCGAATACGAACGCTGCTGGTTGAGCCATCGTACGACGCTTGGAGAAGTTGGATGATTCTCAATGGCACGTGTTCGGTTACCAAGACTCTCCACAAGCTGTTCCAATCGATGCAATCGAAAGCGGATTTGAAATCGATGAAAACGACGACAATGCGTTTGCCGCAACGAATTCTTTCTTCCATTAACTAACGGAGGGAGAATATTTGATCAATGCATCCTCGATGTGGTCTAAATCCCGCTTGTTCCTCCCGGCTCGTTTGCTCTCGATGTTTCTGTAGCCTCGATTGTATTATTTTCGTAAATACTTTACCGACGATCGAAAGAAGGCTAATACCGCGATAATTCTTGCATTCCCGACTGTCGCCTTTCTTCAAAATTGGGACAACGATCGCTTTCTTCCATACCGAAGGGACACGATCCGAATGCCATATGTGTGTTATGAGGACATGAAGTCGTTGTGATAAGACATCACCTCCAGCTTTGATCATCTCGGCGGTTACTTGGTCTATTCCCGGCGCTTTTCCATTTTTCAGCGATTTGATTGCTGTCTTCACCTCGATAATTGTTGGTTCGGTATCGAGAAACTGATTCATCGGCTGTTCGATAATCGGTGGTTCGGGTGCTGGACCTTGCGGCGGATCGTGGTTATACAGCTGGTGGAAGAATGCTCTCCACCGCTCCAGGCGTTCATGGGCAGAAGTCACAAAAGTTCCATCCGATTTTTTGATGTTGTCGTTTGTTGATGTTGTTTTGCCGCCTAACCGGCGGATTGTCTGGTACAGCGTCCGGTACTCGTGCCTCGACGCCGCTTTTTCCATGTCGGCCGCAACGTTATTCCAGTACGCTTCTCGTTCCAATTTCATTTTCTGTCGAACTTCTTTGTTCAATCTTCGGTATTCCTCAAAGTCGACGTGTTTCATGCGCTTCCGCTGATCGACGAGGTCCAGACAGCTGTCCGAGATCCATGGCTGCGTCCGTTTACGGATAGTTGGACACAACTCCATTGCACACTCCACAATAGACTCCGACAATTGCCTTTCTTCTACATCGATATCGTACGGTATTGCAAGCGCCGCGAATTTGTTGGACAATGCCATCTGAAACTCTCGCCCGATGGCCGGGTCCCGTAGTCACGCCCAATTTTTCTTGGCTGGTGGTGGCTCCGTTTTCTTCGCTCTTTGCAATCGCATCTGCAATTTCGCTCGAACAAGATAATGGTCCGATCCGCAATCGGGTCCACGCATTGCACGTACGTCTTTAAGCGTCGATCGGAATCTTGTGTTGATCAAAACGTAGTCTAACATCGCCGAGTCTTTGCCGGATGGATTTCGCCAGGTGAGTTGGTGTTTGAGTGGATGGCGGAAAATGCTGTTGCCAACGATCAAGTTGTTTGACGATGCGAATGAAAGCAGGCGTAAGCCGTTGTCATTAATTACTCCGTGTCCGAATTTGCCCATGGTTTCTTCCCAGCCGGTTCGATCTACTCCTGAATGTGCGTTGAAATCCCCCGCGAGAATTATTAATTCGGTTTGAGGTATCATATCCAGCGTCTGTTGAAGATGATCGTAAAATTCGTCCTTGTTCGTGTCCGTGCTGGTCTCGGTTGGCGCATAAACGGATATGATATGGGTCTTGATCGTTCCACTGATGGTTATAACCGCCAAACGCTCGGATATCGGTTGGAATGCGATAACGCTGCTGGCAGCCCGTCGGTCGACCATAAAGCCGACGCCGGCCTCTCTTTTCTCACCACCGGAATAGTAAAGCATCATCGTTTCGTCGATTGTTGGCGGGACGATTGTCAATATCCCGGATCCGGTAAGCCGTAGTTCCGATAGCGCAGCAATTGATATTTTGCATTTCAACAATTCCATTGCTATGATTTCCTTTTGACCAACGTGATGTCCTGTTCGTACATTCCACGCAGCGAATTTTAATTCCCTTTTCGGTGTGACTAATTTGGGTGTTCGGCCAGTAACCCACTTCTCACCAGCATCCCTGGTCCCCAGTGCTGGCGCATCGGCTGCCCCGGATGCAGTAGCATTGTTTCGTGAATGGTTAGTTCGTGTATCCATGCGGTTTCTTGCCTAGTTTTTACGATCGACTCGGCAGGTCGACAACCCTCCTCCTTTCACACCCTGGACTTGGGACCAGACGAAGGCGGAGTTAGGTAAAGTCCCACGCTCTTTAACATTTCGAAAGGTTGGGGGATTTTAGCCAATATGAGAAGAGGACAGTAGCAGAGATTTTGGCAACTTTACTCACATCAGGAAGAACAGCTCATTCTATGCTTAAGATACCGATCAAATCTAAAAACCTGCGAGGAAAAAATCTAAAGTTTTACAAGACTGCACGATGACTGTTTGCGAAAGCGATGAGTGTACTATGGCAAATAAAGTATGTATCTATTAACAGAACAATGCGAGATTTAAGATGTAAGAAACAATTATTTTGGAGAGAAACTGTTTTATTGGCATAGATTCCGGGAAAATGTTGCCAATTGTTCTAAAAATTCAAAAGGTGCCAATTATCTGAGAACGTCAAAATCTACGAGCACAAGACATATTCTGAATAAAATTGGCTAGGTATCTGTTGTGCACGTAGTATAAAAGTTTTCCGATGAATAACCTCGAATTTAAAAAAAGGTGTAAGTAACATATTTGTATAGTCAACTCTAAAGTTTTTTATATATCCAAAATCATGTCATGCAGATTTGTTCTTTGTGTCATTATACCCTTTTCTTATTCCGGACTTCTTCTTCTTAAATGGCGCTACAGTCCTTGCAGGACTCGGGCCTCTTGAAGTCTCCTCTTCCAGTCTTCTCTACGTCTTGCTAGCTCTCTCCAGTTTGATATACGAAGTTTTCGTATGTCTTCTAGTAGAACGTGTCCAAGCCATCGCAGTCTGTTCAATCTTATGTATGTAGATATGTTTATGTCGTCATACATTTGTTGAAGTTCCTCATTTGTCCTAATGCGCCATTCGTTTTGGTTAACCCTTACAGCGCCAAATATTCTTCTTAAGATCTTCCTTTCGAAGATTTTAAGCTGGTTTTCTGTTTGTTGGGTCAATGTCCAAGCCTCAGACCCATAGCATAGAACTGGGCGGATTAACGTTTTGTATAGTCTGATTTTGCATTGTCTTGAAATTTCTTTGTTTTTAAAGACCGGGACTAGTGCGAAATAGGTTTTATTTGGGGCTACGATGCGTCTATGGATGTCGTCCTTTATATGGTTTTGTGCAGTAAGCATTGTCCCTAAGTAGATGAAGTTTTCTACAATTTCCACAATATGATCGCCAAGGCTGATACTTCGTCCTAGCCGATGTCCTTGTTTTGATACGATCATATATTTTGTTTTTGTGTCATTTACTCGTAGATTGAACTTTGCTGAGCTTTCTACAATCTTAAAAAGGGTTTCCTTTACCTCTTGTGCTTTGCGTCCAATTATGACTATATCATCTGCGAAGGCTAGTATCTGGATGTTCCTTGTGAAGATGCTATTTGCTCCATTAAGCTGCGTTTCTCTCATTATTGCTTCGAGAGCAATGTTAAAAATTATTGGTGAGATTGCATCTCCTTGTCGCAGACCCGATTCTTGCGGAAAATTGGTTGAGTTACAACCTCGTATTCTCACTTGTGTTTCACAACTTTTGGTCGTCATCCTGCAGAGATCTATTAATTTTCTGGGGAAACCCATTTCAGCCATCTTATTCCACAACTCTCTTTTATTTAGCAGATCGTAAGCATTTCTATAGTCTATAAAAAGAAGATGTATATCAATGTTTTCTTCCCAGCATTTTTCAAGTATTTGTCTCATTATGAAAATCTGGTCTGTTGTCGATCTGTTCGTTCTAAATCCTGCTTGGTAATCACCTACTTTATCTTCCAAGTGTGGTTTCAGTCTATTAAATAAAATATGTGAAAACACTTTGTAAGCTGTGTTCAGAAGAGATATTGGCCTGTAGTTTTTGCAGCTCATCAATTCACCTTTTTTATGGACTGGGACTATTGTGCCTAAAAGCCATTCTTCTGGCATCTTGCTGCTTCTCCATAGTTTTATGATTAGACTATGTAAGGCCTGGCATAACTTCTCCCCACCATTTTTTAAGATTTCCGTGGGTATGCCATCTGGACCTGGAGCTTTGTGATTTTTTAGTTTCGCTATGGCATTTTCCACTTCCTCCATTGTAGGCTCTGGCGTATCGTTTTCTGGGTCATCTGTATTACGGTTTTCCGCTGTTCCCTGTGTTAGGCTTATATTCTCTTTGAAGAAGTCTCTAAAGTATTTCTCCCACACCTCGAGTATGTCATCGATACTACTAGCTATAGTACCATCTTCTCTTCTTACCATGGTGCAGGTGGGTTTGTATCCTTTCTTAATCATGTTGACTTCTTTGTAGAAACTTCTAGTGTCTTTATTACTGTAGCTTTGCTTGATCGCACTTATTCTAATTCTGAAGTAATCACGTTTTTTCTTCCTTAATAACTTATTCGTGTCTCTTCGTGCTGCTACATATTTCTCATGGTTTCCTCTAGTCATTCTTGTTAGGTACACCTGTCTTGCATGGTTTTTTATTTCAATGCTGCTCTTGCATTGATTATCAAACCAATGTCTCCTTATTTCGTGGTTTTGTGTGCCTAATACACAGTTGTTTGTTTCTATGATTTTTTCTTTTATAGAGTTCCACATCAGGTTCAGATCAGTTTCCATTTCCAGACTCCTTGTTATTTGCTCAAGCTTTTCTGTTAACATACTTTCATACTGTTGTTTTGATTCTACATTTCTTAATTTTTCTATATTCCACTTTATTTGTCTATCATTGTTTCTTCTATTTATTGTCGCTAGTTTTTTCGTCCTCATTTTCCCAATTCCGGACTAGGCACACTTAATTTTGTTTTATTAAAAGGCGTTGTGACGCACGCAGGTTTTTGCTAGTTATTAATATATTGCTAAAGCATTAAGAATAGTATGGAGTTCGAACGGAATTACGTTCAGCATTTTTGCAATTTAGTTCTACACGGAAAATGCATGTAGAAAATACGTATTTATTAATAATGGGTGGAAGGTTTGCAGTGAATGCAGAGTTAGAACAACAAAACAAAAAAAACATTCAATACATTTATTAAAACCACAATTATTATCATAAATTTAATAAAATGCAGGATCACACAAAAAGAAAAAAAAAAAAACAGAAAATTTAATAAACTACAAAAATCACCAAGGCAATAGCTATTTTCCTGTCGTTCTGTAAACATTACCAAAAATGCAACACGAAATCTAGCTATTCATTCCGTTCCAACGTGAACGGAAAAAGTCTCCAATTTCCAATTTAAGTGTGCGTATTTTATATGGGGAACGGAATTCCATTCGAACTCCACACTAGGCTTTAGCTAAAGTTTACAGTTACTGACTAAATTATGTTTTGATGCTATTTTATGTTTATAGGTAAAATTCTGATCACTTCCTATGTAAATAAAAAATATAAGTTTCGAATATTTTTTTTATTTTTAGACTTTACATTAAATACATGGTGCTCGACGGGAATATAATATAAATATCAAATGTAGTCAATTAAGCAAGCCCCTAACTTTGTATTTCTAAATTCAGATATGTAAACGTAGATATATATGTATGTACATACATAATTGCTCTTACAATAATCATTGTATCCAATATCTATCGGTGGTGATCGATATAATATCAAGGCAAGCGGTAGTTTGCCGAGTTCGTAAGGGCTAACAGCTAAAGCCTTATTTACGCCTAAACATGGAACACAAGGTGTTTTTAGCTTTAAAAAAAAAAGCTTATACAGAGGCTCTGTCCGTCTGTCCGTCTGAAGCCTACTTTCATCTCTGAAAGTACTACCGCTACAGACTTGGGCCATATCTCAAAATGTAGCTCTTGGTCAAAAGACCAAAAACTGAGAAAATAGTTTAAAAATTTCAACCATAAGTATATTTAAACAACAAAAAAGAGCCTTTAAAGAAAATGTTGTGACTAATTTTTGTGTTATAAGGCTTATAACTTCTTAATTATTCATTTTACAACAAAATTTCTAAGTATGTAATAGCATAATGGCGCGATAAAATATTGGGCGCCACTTATGCGAGGTATTACCCCCTTAGCCATAAGCCCGGAGTTATCTAGCTCGTCGGAGGGGTCGTGGGGTGTGTGGCCGGGGCTTACCGCGGTTAATTCACCACTTACCTGTGTCTGTGCAACTTTGAATTCCGCCTCCATCATTCTCCGGTCATCGCCTGAGCCGCGTCAAACCCTGAAAAGGAATGACCCCCGCCCCAACCATTCCACAAAAAAATTTACCACCTAGACCTTCTAGTATTTATAATCATTTAATAGTCTTACCGGAACAATCATCAACACAAACAATACAATGAATAATTGAAAACACAAATATCACAAGACGATAAATATAGCTCCGTGACAGATATCAATTTCCAGGCTCAAATTAACAAAACTTAAGATACCATTAAATTCAATTAAATTATCCTAGTTATACATGGATGCAGACGAAATCAAAAAAAACGCGCAGTAGTGGTACCATTACTCTACGTCTTGTACAAACGATATCATAAACAATCGAATCAATTAAACGAAGACCAAATTCCCTGGAAACAACACCAGATAGAATACAATAGTTCCAACAGGGAGCAAAATAAATTTCTGAATAGTTATAAATACGAATCTAAAGTTACTATGAACGATTAGTTACGACAGGGAACAAAATAAATTCATAAATCTTATATATTAATAGGCAAACAAAAAGTTTGTACACGCTAAGGCTTTTTTGTTCGTGGACCGATTTCGTTTAAATTTTCAGAGAATGTTCTTTTTATGGCATAGTTTTGTAATAAGGAATTTCAACGAAATCGATTCACAATTAAAAAAGTTATAACGATTTTAATTTTTCGAATTTTAAAAAGCCGTTGGAAAATTTGAATTTTTTGTGAGCATCAACGTAGAGCTGAGTAGCCTACGATTGACACAAATGCCGTTTCAGTGAAGCGAATGAGAAACAGAGAAAAACAAGCGTTTGTGTAGATTTTTGGCGGCATAACTGACTTAAAAAAACTCGGTCACTTTGTGCGTGCATTTTTTTTATACTTTTTTGTGTATAGTATTATTGAGTTGTATTGTGTAAAATTAAAAATTCGCCATTGCGTACCTATAATTTTTTTTTTTGAAATAAAAATATTTAAATTGAATTTAAATTCGAACAAATCGTGAATTTTATATATTTATTGTTTTTGTAACCGAATTTCGGTAACGGGGATCCCAACTAGTAATTATAAATATGGATATAAAGTTAATATGAACTACCATTAAGTTTATTATTTTAGTAAATAAATCAAATCATGAATTATTGTTTTTTTTTAATTTTATTTTGTATCTGTTTGTGTGGGCGTGTGTTTTTTCCTCTTGTTCTTGTCTCTGGGCTAAGGGTACACAGTTACCAAATCTCTCACACGAACACTTCTACTGAAGAGGATTAGCCATCAAAAACGACGATTTTTACTTAAATCAAAATTCATTGTATCAAGGGCACGTTCGGCATCTGCTGGTGGCTGGAAATTAACGTAAGCATACCCAAGCGAGCGGCGAGTACCAAGTCGCGACAAACACGAATTGTAAGCACAGATCCTGCTGGTGAGAATTTTTCAAAAATTGGTGCCCCAGTTATATCTGGATGCAAGTCCCCGGCTTAGAGGGATGCCTTTTGATCGTTTGAACCGTCGGAATGCATTTATATATTCTTCTGCCGTCTGTCTCTCTAAAATTACGCTAGAACTCGTCTCGATTTTCCCTTTTTTAAAAAGATTTTATTTGTTTATTTTGTTTTGTTAGAAAACCAATAATATTCAGCTCTGCGCCGCCGTTGTTCTTTATTTGTTTGTGTTTGGGGGAAAAATTAAAAAAAATAAATCAGGAAAATACTTGCTTATGTATTTTTTCGTCAATCTTCACACACCAAGCTCAAAAGTTTTCTTTTCTCAACACCTCCTAGTATTTTTCACTACTTTTTCGATTTTTTATTTTTTTTAAATTTTTGTATTTTTTCAAATTTTTTTTTTTGTTCTCACAAAAAAAATGTGGGCTGCTCGACAATACACAACCGCGCATCCCCACTCTACTCGTCTCCTTGTTTAAAATTTTCCTTTTTCCTTCCTAGTGATTTACTACAAATTTCCCATTTCTACAAAGTGTTTTCGAAAGACATTTTCCCATTCAAAATAAATTTTACAACCGACCGTTACATACCCTCGGGTCCACAAGGCCGACTCGCGAGGCAGTGAGGAGCCGAAAAAAAACGGACGGTTTTTATGCCGTAGGTCTAATATTTTTGGCGCCAATGTGGGACTCGACTCACGACCTGAGAATAGGAGTCTCATGTTCTAGTGAGTTAGCCGGGCATCACCCCAAGTGAAAAAAAATTTAGGAAAGACGTTGAAAAAAAACGTAAGCTGAATATCTACAAGTGGAGCAGGCTGTAGTTTCTCTCGGGAGAATATCTGAAGATACAAGGATCCGGTGGAAGGCAACTCCCTGTTGTCCCCTTCCGGTTCCCATCAGCTTGCAGATATTCTCGCCAAAACCGGTTTCCTCTCGTACCCTGGGGTCAATCACACGCAATCCCACATTGCAGGTGAATCACTCCAGTAGGACGTTAGACAACTAAGTCGCCGAGGCACACCCACATCCTGACCAAAAATCAAAAAGATGAAAAGGAACCCTTGAGGAAATCAAAGACGTGGGTCTTTGCCGTGATATACACCGATGCTTTTACCGGCCAAATCGAATATAAGAGTGGTAAAGCAAAAACAGTCAAATCATCTCAATATGAAGGATATGGGAAAAGTTAACACTTACACAGGTATAGCCATAAACCATAATAAAAAGAAAATAAATTAACGCTAAGTCAGGAGAAGTACATATAATCTCGTGAGAGTAACTATAACTTAGAAATGTGTAAAGTTTTATGGAACGCATTAGAACCAAATAACCTAGTCAGCCTAACTAATGCCGGGTTAAGCAAATAAACAAATCGTAACTAAGAAATTAGTTTTAACACCGCTTCGAGAGTTACCTTCGATGAAGTTTCGGACGGTGCTGACTTATATAAGCCAAGTATTAGTGCCCCAATCTCGGCCGGACAGTCCACTTTTAAGTTCCATCTTGCTAGCTTATAACTGCGACACATGCATTCGAGGTTGTCGGGAGTTGGCTCTAGTGGTAACTGGTTTGTCAGCCACACCAGAGTCTCCCCAAGCTCCATCATCAACGAGCTGACCATCTTGAATTGTACGTATAATTCAGCCACGAATAAAGTGACACCTCGCAGCTTACGACAGTTTGTGGAGCGGTAGGGCTTAATTAAAACCTGCTGATAGGCCAGCATTAACCTTAACAGGCTCCTGAAGGCACTATCTTCCACGGGATTCATCGAGTCCAGCAAGCCAAACATCTTAGCTCCGGTATTACATAAAAGTATTTCATCACAAGACCGGTTGCAAATAATCTCCATAGCCTTACTTAACACAACAGGACTATCTTTAAAATCTTTAAATATAGTTAATGCTCTCGACCCTATGGTATCGAACGAGCTCGGATTTTCTCTTAGACAGACAATCACGTTGACCAGGTAACTCAATGCGGCGCCCTCGGCCGGTGTTAGTGAAGTTGAAAGAGGTTTATCCTTAATAGCAACAAGGGCACTAGTAGACAATGGGCGAATGCCCGCTTTAGGAACGAACTCATTCGCGAACGGAGATAACGCCGAAAATAAATGTGGCCTTCTTAGCACCTTGTGAATGATGGGCAGGCCATAATAGGTGCGTCCGCACGAGTCGCCCATGATTATCTATGATGTTAACAACCGTTCGATATACGTTTGTTGTAACTCACCCGCAAATAAAGTTCGAAGAGGAAAAAAAAAAATTTTTTTTGTGCGAAAATAGATCCAAACAAAATGTACCATGCGTGCTTACAGCACAAAAGATCCGCTACAATTAGTGTATATATGTGTTAGTGTAGATGAGTGTGTATTAGGGTTGCCAAACATCCTCGTTTGACGAGGATTGTCCTCTTTTAATGAGTTTTGTCCTCAGTCCTCATCGCGCTTTGAAAATCCTCGTGACTTCATAAAAATTTATAATATTTGTGAAATTTCAATTTCTTTAACAAAATTAAATTAAAATTCAAATGTTACAAAGATAAATAGCGCTGTAAATAATTGTTCTCCTTCTAATCCTTCAAAAAGTATTCATCTAATTCATCTAGTCCATATTTAAAACAGAGAACTACAGAACTTCTTTCTTACTGAAAAAAAAGTAGATTCATTTTTCAGTTACCAGTTGTACAAAAATGTAAACGCGAATTCGACCTTTAACGAGAAGGACTTTTAACGAGCATGATATAATGAACTTCAAAACAATTTTAATTTATATTTGTAGCAATCTCCTTAGAAAATGGAAAACACGCCACCAAAGGAACCTAAGAGAGCTACAAAATTTAATAGCGATTGGCTTTTGTGTAGTTTTTCTTTTTTTAACTGTTTTTTTTTTTTACTTTTATCGAAGTGTCCTCGTCGGGCTACTCAAAAAATTGACAACCCTAGTGTGTATGTATATGCTTTGATTCAATATAAGTGAGGAATGGTTGGGACAGACAACATTTCCCCTCAGGGCTCCCGCGTGTCAATGTCCTCGATGTCAGTTGGTGAAAACTATGAAGCATAGTCATCACCAAGTGTCATCAACGTCACCGACCCAGCTTCAGGTATACACCCGACAGAAGAACGGAAACAAAAATTCAAAGTCGCATCGCCACGAAATGGAAACTTCTTCGACAAAATGAAAACTAATTTAGAAGTAGTCCGCTGTCCAACCACACCTGAGCTACCTCTCGGAAAATCAATCAGGAGTGATAAACGGACAGAGAAAAATGGACGCAGGACATAAACAAAAAAATAGAATATAAAAAAGCTGAATGGACCATCAGAAGGGCAAGGGGCGCAGTGGCAGGCGGTAACACGCCTGATACCAGAGACGGTTAAGCCCTTGAACCAACTTCACCGTCCACCAGGAAAAATAATTCGAAGATCCTGTTCAAAGACCGACGCAGTGGCAGGCGGTATCACGCCTGATACCAGAGTCGCCGACCCTAAAAACAGGGCAGGGATGAACCACTACTTCACCTGCACGCATAGCCAAGTGAACACTCGCTTGTTAGCAAGCCGTGCAGGTCAGCATGGTTCGAAGCTAATACCAAACCGAAGAAGTTACCGCGGAAGTGAACGGGTAGGCCTAAAAGCGAAAACAAAGAAAAATTCACATAGAATTTGGACAATCGCTGAAGAAAAAAAAAAAAAAATTCGACAAAACAGACAAAGGCTAAGGCCTCGCGGTACTACCTTAGCCCACCGCGAGCGCTTGGTAAATGTGGTGAACCAACCAAAAACAAAAAAAATCAAAAATTTGTCCGTGAAGGCACTAGTGGTAATAAACACCAGAAAAAATTTTAACTGCAAGGTCCGTGAAGGACTATTAACGGGCTTTAAAAGCCTCGTTGGGCGCCATTTATGTAATAGCATAATGGCGCGATAAAATATTGGGCGCCACTTATGCGAGGTATTACCCCCTTAGCCATAAGCCCGGAAAAGCATGACCAAGGAGCCAATACCATACATAAGAAATGAAAAGAAATTCCGGAACTCCTACGCCGGCCACACGGAGTTATCTAGCTCGCCGGAGGGGTCGTGGGGTGTGTGGCCGGGGCTTACCGCGGTTAATTTACCACTTACCTGTGTCTGTGCAACTTTGAATTCCGCCTCCATCATTCTCCGGTCATCGCCTGAGCCGCGTCAAACCCTGAAAAGGAATGACCCCCGCCCCAACCATTCCACAAAAAAATTTACCACCTAGACATTCTAGTATTTATAATCATTTAATAGTCTTACCGGAACAATCATCAACACAAACAATACAATGAATAATTGAAAACACAAATATCACAAGACGATAAATATAGCTTGTAGGAGCAGTTTAGTTCACTGTACTCCCTACACTTTGCGCGAAACACTCGCCTATTTTTGTTGAATAATATTCTAAGAAAATAGGCGAGGGTTTTTGTTTTTTATCAGACGTCAGTCCGTTTTCAGAATCTGCTCCGAAAAGATTTAATTTTTATTAAAATTATAATTTATTAATGGTATCTCCCGTCGGAGTGCATGTTTTTAATAGTTAACGTTTCGTGAAACCATATTGTAAATATATTGTAAATAAAGTTAAAATAAAGTTGTATGGTCGGAATCCGAACGTATGTTAATTAACATTTATACTGACCGACCCCACTGGTTCAAGAAGACCACAACATTGGTGACCCCGCATCGGGAACACGAAAGAAAAAGTTAAGAGAGCAGATCTGCCACACAGCAAACCACGAAGAGTGGAACGTCAAAGAAAGCTGGAAGAAGACGGAGCATAAAGAAATTTCCTACATAAAGAAATTTCCTACATAAAGAAAACAAAGCAGCAACGGAAAAAAATCAAAAACAAAAAGATAAGAATAGTCTAAGTTAATTCTTTATTACAGCCAATTGGGTTTTATTTTCTCGTTGCGACAAATTTCAAAAAAATATATATCTGATTAAGAAAGAAGAGGAAAATTTTAGTGGAGCAGAGGTCCCTGACGTTTTAGCAAATAGCGGAAAAGAAGACTTTCCATAATTTTCAAGATTAGTTTTTGTTTAAAAAAATTTGGTTTTTTGGTTTCTTGTTGTGTTACTAACGTAAAATTAATCAATTTGTTTCGTTGATATTATTTGTTTCTCTCCTTGTTGGTACAAAGATACTTTGAATTGCTGTTTTCTCCGTTCTTGTTCTTGTAATTGTTTCACTCAAGGCGACGTGAGATAGTCATTTAAAAAAAAAAGAATAAAAATGGAAGTAGAAGGACATACATCGGACATACGTCAGGGAGAAGAGCAGAAGCCTACCGCTGGTGTGAGTGCCGTCGCGGCAAAACTACATCTGCAAGGGTTTTGGGAAGATGACCCGGCGGCTTGGTTTTGCTAGACGGAGGCACAATTTGCACTGGCAGGAATTCGTGCGGAGAGCACAAGATTACTGCACGTGATCCCGGCACTCCCAAAGGATGCGATTTCTTCAGTCCTACATGTTTTGCGGGACATTACAACCGCGAGATACGACGAAGTGAAGCGTCTACTCTTGGACAAATACGGCCTATCTGAGACGAAACGTATCGAACAACTCCTATCCATGCAGGAACCGGGGGATAAGAAACCCTCTGACTTCCTTAGGTCCTTGCAAGGATTAGCAGGTACCAGTACCGCCATGACGTCAGAATTGGTGGCGAGACTGTGGGAGCGCCGTCTTCCACAAGCAATCCAGGTAGTACTTGCTGGGTCGAAAGACAAACCTTTCGAACAGCAGGTGCAGCTGGCAGATAACGTGTGGGAGGTTCTCCCACACGCTGGTGTATATGCATCTGCAGTAAGCGCCTCTAAATCTCCCGGACTGACCTTGGAGTCACTACAAGGTGACCTCAACCAGCTTAAAGCTCTTGTTCTCAGGATGAACCAGCGTCAGAGCTCAAGTTCACGGCGAGGGCGGAGTACAACACCGGGATGGCGTAAAAAATCCGGGAGAGATAACAGAGTCACATTCGTAGCTCCATCCAACGGTACCAGCAATCAAGGGGGCACGATATGTTGGTACCATAAGACTCATGGCCCTAAAGCTACTAAATGCAAGAGTCCCTGCTCATTTAGTAAAAAGGCCCCAAAGGCCACTCATCAAAAAAACTAAGTGGTCAGGGGACCGTTTCAACATTGGGCGATCACATATCGGGTCGCTCATATCGTCTCTTCGTCCGAGACAATAATAATCGTATCGATTTTTTAATCAATTCCGGCTCGGACGTTTCACTTGTTCCTGCATCATCATTTCCAAAACACAATGGGTGTCCAAATCTACTTTTGCGAGCGGCCAATGGAACAGTTATCCGCACTTTCGGCACCAAATTGCTTGAACTTCATCTCGGCTTTCGCCGACGACACGTTTACAGCTTTATTATTGCCGACATTTCCAAAGCCATACTCGGTGCCGACTTCTTAACGAAGTTCGAGCTGTCCGTCAATTTTAAATATCGACAACTAGTCGACTCACAAACTAATTTTCGGATTAACGTTTGTTCTACAATTGACTATCAACCCGAGTCAGTAAAATGCCAAATTACGGGCATTTATAAAGAGCTTCTAGCGAAGTATCCTTCCTTAACTATACCTCCAAATTTTAACCTTCCGGTTAAGCACAATGTCCAACATCACATTGTAACAAATGGGCAACTCCCTTTTATCACCGCCCGGCGACTCCACCCAGAGAAGCTGAAGGTGGCGAAACTAGAATTCGAACATATGGTTCAATTGGGGATTTGTCGACCTTCGTCGTCCCCCGCAGTATCTCCACTTCATATGGTCCCTAAACGGGACTCACATGATTGGAGGCCATGCGGTGACTATCGTCGCCTGAATGCAGTCACAGTGCCGGATAGATATCCTATCCCGCACATACAAAATTTCTCCGTGCATTTACACGGCACCACAATCTTCTCGAAGGTAGATTTGGTACGAGCGTATCATCATATACCTATTGCATCAGAAGACCTCCATAAGACTGCAATAATTACGCCGTTTGGCTTATACGAATTTACCCGTATGCCATTCGGGTTACGTAATGCCGCCCAAACATTCCAGAGGTTTATGAATGAGGTCACGAGAGATTTGGATTTCGTCTTTGTCTACTTAGATGATATTCTCATTGCAAGTAGAACAGAAGCGGAACATTTGACTCATTTAGACCAGCTCTTACAACGCCTTGACAACTTCGGCTTGACCATTAAGTTGGAAAAGTGCGTTTTCGGTGTGCCAGAGATCAATTTCCTTAGTCATAATATCTCGAGGAATGGAATACTTCCATCCGCAGATCGGGTGAAGGCCATTGTTGATCTCGTGTCACCAACTTCTGCTAAACAAGTGCAGAAATTTTTAGGGATGGTGAACTTTTATCACCGCTTCATCCCTAATTTGGCTAAAATGTTGGTACCAATAAACGAGCACTTGAGATATGTTCTCAATTGCTCACGTGCCACGAAAGACAAAGGATTTCCTTGGCCTGCAGAATGCGAGGAGGCATTCCTCAAAGTAAAACATTCGATGGCACAGGCTACACTGCTAAACCATCCACTCGAGGATGCCAAATACAGCCTAACAACCGACGCTTCCGATTTTGCGATCGGAGGGGTCTTGGAACAATTTGACGGTCAGCGGTGGCAACCGTTAGCTTTCTATTCTAAAAAGCTGTCACCCGCGGAACAAAAATATTCTGCATTTGATCGCGAACTTCTCGCCATCTACGCAGCCATTAAACATTTCCGCTATTTCGTCGAAGGACGCGATTTTGTGGTCTATACCGACCACAAACCTTTAATACGTGCCCTTCATACGAAGACCGAACGATCCCCTCGTCAGACCAGGCACCTGGATCTGATATCTCAATTTACCGCAGACATCCGACACATATCCGGTAAACAAAACGTTGTCGCAGACTGTTTGTCCCGCTCACTTGCGACTGACAACGTAGACGCTGTCGCCTTTGACTTACCTACATTAGCTCAGGTTCAAAAAGGTGACAAAGAGTTGCAAAAACTCCAAGAGTACCCCAGCAAAGGCTCTAAAGTAAGACTAGT
This sequence comes from Thereva unica, assembly GCA_949987705.1. Lineage (NCBI taxonomy): Eukaryota > Metazoa > Arthropoda > Insecta > Diptera > Therevidae > Thereva > Thereva unica. The sequence continues at coordinate 101,190,691 of OX465281.1, forward strand.
ACTCACACCTATACCGTTTACAACTCACCAGGTCTGGTGCGAAACTAGTACGGGTATTCCACGACCTTATATACCCTTTTCATTACGCAAACTTGCGTTCAGATCTGAACATAATTTGGCGCATCCGGGTATACGCGCCACGCGACGGGCTATTACAAATAAATATTTCTGGCCAGCAATTAACAAAGACTGCAACGAGTGGTCTCGTTCTTGCCTCGGTTGCCAAAAAGCCAAAGTGACAAGACACACGAAGGCTCCATATGAAGCTTTTAAACTTCCAAGTAATAGATTCGAACATATCCATATGGATATAGTGGGACCCCTTCCACCATCTCGAGGATACGCGTACATCCTTACAATCGTAGACAGATTTACGATTTTGCAATTTTGTACAAACGATATCATCAACAATCGAATCAATTAAACGAAGACCAAATTCCCTGGAAACAACACCAGATAGAATACAATAGTTCCAACAGGGAGCAAAATAAATTTCTGAATAGTTATAAATACGAATCTAAAGTTACTATGAACGATTAGTTACGACAGGGAACAAAATAAATTCATAAATAATTATAAATATGGATATAAAGTTAATATGAACTACCATTAAGTTTATTATTTTAGTAAATCAATCATATCATGAATTATTGTTTTTTTTTTTTTTTTATTTTGTATCTGTTTGTGTGGGCGTGTGTTTTTTCCTCTTGTTCTTGTCTCTGGGCTAAGGGTACACAGTTACCAAATCTCTCACACGAACACTTCTACTGAAGAGGATTAGCCATCAAAAACGACGATTTTTACTTAAATCAAAATTCATTGTATCAAGGGCACGTTCGGCATCTGCTGGTGGCTGGAAATTAACGTAAGCATACCCAAGCGAGCGGCGAGTACCAAGTCGCGACAAACACGAATTGTAAGCACAGATCCTGCTGGTGAGAATTTTTCAAAAATTGGTGCCTCAGTTATATCTGGATGAAAGTCCCCGGCTTAGAGGGATGCCTTTTGATCGTTTGAACCGTCGGAATGCATTTATATATTCTTCTGCCGTCTGTCTCTCTAAAATTACGCTAGAACTCGTCTCGATTTTCCCTTTTTTAAAAAGATTTTATTTGTTTATTTTGTTTTGTTAGAAAACCAATAATATTCAGCTCTGCGCCGCCGTTGTTCTTTATTTGTTTGTGTTTGGGGGAACAATTAAAAAAAATAAATCAGGAAAATACTTGCTTATGTATTTTTTCGTCAATCTTCACACACCAAGCTCAAAAGTTTTCTTTTCTCAACACCTCCTAGTATTTTTCACTACTTTTTCGATTTTTTATTTTTTTTAAATTTTTGTATTTTTTTTAAATTTTTGTATTTTTTCAAAAAATTTTTTTTTGTTCTCACAAAAAAAATGTGGGCTCCTCGACAATACACAACCGCACATCCCCAGTGACTCTACTCGTCTCCTTGTTTAAAATTTTCCTTTTTCCTTCCAAGTGATTTACTACAAATTTCCCATTTCTACAAAGTGTTTTCGAAAGACAATTTCCCATTCAAAATAAATTTTACAACCGACCGTTAAAAGTAATGTAGATTATTTAATTCTAAACAAAAAGTGCCCTTGCAAATTTGCGGTAAGATGTGCCGTTTCGGAGATATAGTGGAAAAACCATTCGCATACGTTTTTCAAGATGGCGGCCAAATGGGGGGGGGGGGGTTAGAGTCCCGAAAACTGAAACTTAAGCTCACCCTGACCCCCCCTACACATCCCAAAAATAAAACCTTGTCCTGCATTTTTGCAATGTTAAAGTACCATTTCCATGGACTATAAAGGGCTAGGGAAAGTCCCTCGTCTGTGGGGCTGCGAGTTCGATCCTTCGGCTCGCGGTGCTTTTTTTTCGTCATAATAATTTTTTTTAATTTCCTTCGGGGATTTTGTTTCATATCAAACAAGTTTTTGACATGAATACGTCTCTAAATTTGGTTCCAGAACAAAAACCGATGATAACGGAATTATGGCATATAGTTTTTATTTGCTGCTCAAAAACTATTGTTTATATTGAATAAAGAAATATACCATGACGTGGGTGAAGAATCAAAGAATTTTATTGTTTACATTTGATTTCCTTTTTTTTAAGCTATGATGATTATATTGTAGTGTTTGTTAAATACTTTGTTAAGTTTTAGATTACGCAGTCTCACAACTTATAACCTACATAAGCCTTTAACAAAAACTTTTCAAGATTAATTATATATAGCGTTGGTCAGTGTGATACTTATGAATCTCCATGGCCAAACTAGGGTGCGGTAAGCCGAATTTTTAACAATATTACATGTATGTTTAAGTAAAATAATACACCTAATTCTGTTGTGCAAAGTGCATCACATTAGATTTTCCAATCCAAAGAAAAATGTTTAGATTTGTTTTCTATAGTGTTTATATGTGTGATGTGCTTTTTTTTTTTTTTTCAATTTGAAACATTCGAATTATTGGCCTCGATTCCCAGATCCGGCGGGTTGGAAGTGAGTGCGGATCAATCTCCACTTAATATATTGTCATCCAATCTGAAGTGTTATTCAACAGAAAGAATACCATGAAAAAGCGTAATTCTTTATTTCTAAAAATGTGACATATTCGTTATAAGTTAGTCGAATCCACCACTGTTGATGTCAGATAGCATTCCCTATCATTTCGATGATTAACAAAAAGCGTCCATATTAAATTGGTAGGAGTCTCAAGAGGGCGGGCTAGGATTTCTTCACCACTCTATCGACAGGGGTATCAATTGAAAGGGTATTATAAGTAGAATACCATAAGCGATATAGTATACTCAATATATGGTTAGGATCCAGGGCGGTCATCTCAAGAGGATGGATTACCATTTTCTTCACCACCCCCTCGACATGGGTATCAAATGAAAGGGTATGATAAGTAGAATACAATAAGCTATGTCGTAAAATCCATATCGGCGGTATCAAGAGGGCGGATTACCACTTCTTCACCACCCCCTCAACATGGGTATCAATTGTAAGTGGATCATAAGTAGAATACCATAAGCGATATAGTATACTGAATATATGGTTAGCTCCGCGGCGGTCATCTCAAGAGAGCGGATTACCATTTCCTTCACAGCCTCTTAGACATGGGTATCAAATGAAATGGAATGATAAGTAGAATACAATAAGCACTATAGTATACTCAATAAATAGTTAGATCTACCGCGGCCATCTCAAGAGGACGCATTACCATTTTCTTCACCACCCCATCGACATGGGTATCAAATGAAAGGGTATGATAAGTAGAATACAATAAGCTATGTCGTAAAATCCATATCGGCGGTATCACGAGGGCGGATTACCACTTCTTCACCACCCCCTCAACATGGGTATAAATTGTAAGGGAATCATAAGTAGAATACCATAAGCGATATAGTATACTGAATATATGGTTAGCTCCACGGCGGTCATCTCAAGAGAGCGGATTACCATTTCCTTCACAGCCTCTTAGACATGGGCATCAAATGAAATGGAATGATAAGTAGAAAACAATAAGCACTATTGTATACTCAATAAATAGTTAGATCCACCGCGGCCATCTCAAGAGGACGCATTACCATTTTCTTCACCACCCCCTCGACATGTGTATCAAATGAAAGGGTATGATAAGTAGAATACATAAAATTCTAATTCATCCGACACGCGAAACTGGCTGGAAGCGAGTTATTCGTCGAGAAGTGTCTCAACCTTCGCTTTTGACTTTTCACCCGTTATGTCGCGGACATGAAGCGACATAGAGTTTCGGTCAATAGCCCATTTGAAAGATATTTTAATACCCGTATTTCTGCTGTTTACTACGTTATCATATGAGCAACCGTTAAGGAGATATTCAACAAAAATTGCGATATCAGTTATTTCAGGCATATGCAGTACGAACTTTGGCGTTGGATTACTCGCAAACTATACAAGCGAGAACGATGACTAAGAGCTTATTCTAAAGGTAATCACTAGCACTATAAGTTTGGTGGTAGGCATTAACCCACCCAAATTAATATCTTACGAGTTAATCGCAAAAGACTGCATTCAACCTCAACCACCCGAACAAGTTCGAACTTTGAGCGGCCATAACTTTGAGCCAAATTAACTTATAGACCTCGTTAAGGGCTCATTTTGTAGATAATTATATTCTCTAATGACCTCGTATTGATCATTTTCAGCTATGCATTGCACACAACCGAGTTATTTGGTATAAACGACCTCTACCTCTTTTTCAAGATGGCGGCTTTTTCCATCACACTGGGACCCCACAAACTTGGTTTTAACATTGTCAGATGTACCCGAACAAATTCCAAAAAAAAAATTTTGTACATCATGAAATGCAATTTCATGCCCTTTTTTCGACTAATTGCACTGGGCTAAATAAGCTATGTCGTAAAATCCAAACCGGCGGTATCAAGAGGGCGGATTACCACTTCTTCACCGCCCCCTCAACACGGGTATTAATTAAAAGGGTATCATGAGTAGAATACCATAAGCGATATAGTATACTAAATATATGGTTATATCCATGGCGGTCATCTCAAGAGGGCGGATTACCATTTTCTTTACAACCCCTTCGACATGGGTAACAAGTTCGAACTTTGAGCGGCCATAACTTTGAGCCAAATAAACTTATAGACCTCGGTAAGGGCTTATTTTGAAGATAATTTTATTCTCTAATGACTTTGAATTGATCATTTTCAGCTATGCATTGCACACAACCGAGTTATTTGGTATAAACGACCTCTACCTCTTTTTCAAGATGGCGACTTTTTCCATCACACTGCGACCCCACAAACTTGGTTTTAACATTGTCAGATGTACCCAAACAAATTCCAAAAAAAATTTTTTGTAGATCATGAAATGCAATTTCATGCCCTTTTTTCGACTAATTGCACTGGGCTAAATAAGCTATGTCGTAAAATCCATACCGGCGGTATCAAGAGGGCGGATTAAAACTTCTTCACCGCCCCCTCAACTTTTTATACCCATGTTGGGTATCATGAGTAGAATACCAGAAGCGATATAGTATACTCAATATATGGTTAGATCCATAGCGGTGATCTCAAGAGCGCGGATTACCATTTTCTTTACAACCCCCTCGACATGGGTATCAAATGAAAGGGAATGATAAGTAGAATACAATAAGCAATATAGTGTTACTCAATATATAGTTAGATCCACGGCTGCCATCTCAAGAGGACGAATTACCATTTTCTTCAGCACACCCTCGACATAGGTATCAAATGAAAGGGTAGGATAAGTAGAACACAATAAGCTATGCGCTTAAAATCCATGGCGACCGTCTCAAGAGGGAGGGATTACCATTTCTTCACCGAGCCCTCGACATGGGTATCAATTGAAAGGTATCATAAGTAGAATACCATAAGCGATATAGCATACTGAATATATGGGGATTCATGCCGGCCGACTCAAGAGGGCGGATTACCATTTCTTCACCACCCCCTCAACATGGGTGTTAATTGAAAGGGTATCATAAGTAGAATACCATAAGCGATATAGTATACTCAATACATGGTTAGATCCATCGCGGTCATCTCAAGAGGGCGGATAACCATTTTCTTTAAAACCCCCTCGACAAGTGTATCAAATGGAATGGAATGATAAGAAGAATACAATAAACAGTATAGTATACTCAATATATAGTTTGATCCACGGGGGCCATCTCAAGAGGATGCATTACTATTTTCTTCACTACCTCCTCGACGAAGGTATCAAATGAAAGGGTATGATAAGTAGAATACAATAAGCTATGTCGTAAAATCCATGGCGGCCGTATTAAGAGGGCAGATTACCATTTCTTCACCGCCCCCTCAACGTGGGTATCAATTAAAAGTGTATCATAAGTAGAATACAATAAGCGATATACTCAATATATGGAGATCCATGGCGGCCGACTCAAGAGGGCGGATTATCATTTCTACACCACCCCTCGACATGGGTATCAATTGAAAGGGTGTCATAAGTAGAATACCATAAGCGATATAGTATACTCAGTACCTCGTTAGATCCACGGCGATCATCTTAAGAGGGCGGATTACCATTTTATTCGCAACCCTCTTGACATGGGTATCAAATGAAAGGGGATCATAAGTAAAAGACAATAAACAATATAGTATATCCTCAATATATCATTACTAGTTATTCGATAAATTTTTACTCGCACTGTTGATTATAGATGGCATTCGATGGATGGAAAAAAAAGTTCATATAAAAATGGTTAGTCGTTCGTACACTGAAAAGATTCGTAAATCGGAAATAATTTTGGTAGCACCTGTTCTCATCATACAACTAAAATTATTCGAACTGAATAATAAAAAGTTTATTAAAATTGAGCAATGCGATATTAAAGCTGTCACTTCTGCAAAATTGCATATAGGAGGTTCAAATTATGAAGTGATTAGTGTTATATTCCATACAGACACAAAGTCATTACATCAGCAAGTTGAGACAAAAATCGAGCTGGTTATGGATCAATGATTCCATAGCGCAGGAAAAATCTTGGCCAAAAAACGCGAAAGGGTCCTATGTTTATTTTTTTATAAAGGCAATAATATTAATTTGAATTCCTGCGTTTTGTTATTATGTACCTACTTATAAACAATTAAATACATAATATTTCTTTATACAAAAGATTATTTATTTTTAATTTTAAAATGTATTAAAACAAAAAAGAGTGATATCCCACCAAAAAACATTAAAAATGTGAATTAGAAGTTCATGGGCGCGAAATTATTTATTGGGACAGTTTAAAACACACTTATAACAAAAAAAAGTCATATGGATTAGTCAAGATGAATCGTTAATAGCATAAAATAATTAAACACGTTTAATTTTCGAACGAATTCAAAGGATTTTTTTTAAACTTAATAAAATGTTATTAACCGTGAAAAAGTTGTCTGACGAGTTCGTTGTATAGCATGAATCTTAGCTGTCCTTCGAAATGTAGCAAATTTTATTAGAAACACTATAGACTGTGCCACACTGAATTCGTTGATTTTACATATGTATTTCATTTGCCTTATAGTTTTCATGATTTATTGCCCCTTGTTTTAATATTGAAAAGTTTGCTTACCTGCTGCTAATTTTTCTATCAGCATTCTTTATTCTTACTTCTATGTAGTTTCTTAAATTCTGTATATTAAATGAGTAAATTGTTGTTGTGAGAACATGTTTTAGTATTCTTCTGCTTCGACCCCCGATTGATGGACTTCGGGGACGCTCTGTTCGTTTCCCGAGTCTAATACATTTATTCTTCTTGGCTTATTATAGCTGTTCGTACTTCCAGTCTGGTTGTGGCGACAAAAGCCGATGCTCAGTTCGTATTGTAACAAAGCGATCCCGTAATAACGGCGCGGTGATCTGGCAGATCACAGTCAATTCTAAAATCAGAAAATCAGTCCGATCTCGACTCTCGTCGCCGCCAGTCCCTTGCCGCCTAGTAAATAAGTGCTTGCCGCCTAGTAAATAAGTGATTAACCATAAGTGAATTTATAGTTATGAAATAAAAGTTGTTTTATATGGTTAAACAGACTTGAGTTTATTTAGGGACCTTAAAGTCCTAAATGGTTATTAAATTTATTACCTTTGTTAAATCTTCTCTCATTATCGTTGAATCTATAATTCCTATTATTATTATTATCCCACCAAAAAAACATTAAAAATGTGAATTAGAAGTTCGTGGGCGCGGAAATTATTTATTGGGACAGTTTAAAACACACTTATAACAAAAAGAAGTGATATGGATTAGTCAAGATGAATCGTTAATAGCATGAAATAATTAAACACGTTCATGTCGAGGGGGAGATGATAGGGAATGCTATTTGACATCAACAGTGCTGGGTTTGACTAACTTGTAACGAATATGTCATATTTTTAGAAATAAATTACGATTACGAACTCGGCATTCGGTATTTCAAAAATTTACTGTACATTTGTACTGTGAACTACATATGCTTTTCATAATAGCTGCGTTCCTTTTCTGCTAATTTTTACTATTTTTTACACTTGCGTACTAGCAACTACACTTGCTCTTATAAACGAGTAGATAGCACTTGCAATGACACAATTGAAATCCGCTAGGGGGAAAGCGGCCATTTCGAGTCTATTGTGAATTATATTCACTTACGCCATTACCCGCTAGATGGCTTTTATTTGTGTCGAGCTGATTTACTCACATAAAAACGTCCATAAATAAAACTTCAGTCGTATAATTATAATCAATATTATATATATTATCAAAAATTATTATCTTTCGTTTTACTTTAGAAATTATCGCACTAATTTCTCCATTGTGTCATAAATTCTTCTTTTAAGAATTTTTTATTTGTAAAGTTTAAAGTAACGTCAAAAATTTCAAGTGAGATTTTACTCAAATCAGAAAATTTTGCGTTCCTTTTCTGCTCTGCTCACAAGTACTAAATAGTAGAAAAGGAACGCAGCTAGTACCTAACGCAATCTGACACCATAGTTGTGACTAACCACTTTAATTGAATACATTTTGTTAATCATCTAATGCCATCTGCCGTCAACAGTGCGAGTAAACACTTTTCGACTAACTAAGAGCGCCATCTGACAGAATAATTTTGAGTACCCACTTTTTTAGACTGAAGGAGAAAAAAAAGTTCGATTCGAAATGAAAACTAGTTGGGATATGGGTTTGACCCCTTCGGTCGACACGATTAACTTCTCAGTATGATGAACTGGGATTGAATAAACTGACTTCATACAAAATAGTTATACGTTTAGCACTATTGGGGGTGAAACGACGACGACCTCCACGTATGCGTAACATGTCCATCACGCTGGTTCACCTTGGGCAATGCGTTCTCGAACGTAGCAGACAGTCGTCCGCCCACTAGCCCCGTTCCTCTCACTGACCCCTGGGTCGGATCAAAGTGTAATGCGAACCGTGCCGATGATCAACTTGGCTGAGGACCCAGTAAAAAAATAGCTCAGTCGTGAACGGTGTGCTTCGGATACCTGGCGATCTCCGGTTCTAACTAGCCTTACCCGGGTACTGCGGATCTATGCCCGGGTGGACCTCGTTTCTCCGCTACTCGTGGGAGTAAATTATGTACAAAAAACTAAACCAAAAATCAAAAAAGGGGTCCGGTTCCCCAAAACCAAAACCGGAAGGGACCACAAATCCCGCCGAAAAGAGGGCTACGGTACCCCCGAGCTCACTTAAACCAAGGGAAGCCACAAGCTCCCTCCCTCCAAAAAAGGCCACAGAGGCTACTATTTGTAACCCTGTCCCTCCTCGTGGCAATGTCGCTGCTCAGCGTACACCTGCGGGCACGGCCGCTGCGGGGGGATCAGGGGAGCAAATGGTCTGCAAAAGGGCCAAAGAACTGATAAGACCAGACCCGGCAAAGGCAGGCTACCAAGAACGCCGCTTGGCTAGTCGTATCCTTCGCCGCTTGGCTACCAATCCGATCGGGGAGGACCAAGTGTCGAAGGAGGATGTCACCAAAATCCAAGATGACATTGCTTGGGCTAAGCAGGTCATACCAAACTTTACCCTAGAGTTTCCCAGAGGTGAACCAGCCTCTAAACGTCAACGATCTGTGGAGGAACCAAGCACCCACAGTCCAGTTCCTAAAAGGTCGAAGACGCACGGAACTAAAGCCATATCCATCGCAGAAGTTGCGAAGGATCGCAAAGTAATCGGCGTCTTAGATGAGAACGACGAGAACGAGAAGATCCCTAAGCATCAATGGCGGTGGGTGCAAGTCGCCCTCGCTAAAGTTGCCACGGAGGCTCTGAGGGATAACCCAGGACCTCCCTCTTCATGCCTGGATGCCGGATGGTATCAAGGTAATATTAAGTTGGCAGCCTGCGACAATACCAGATTCTCAGAGCTGTACAAGGCTGCTATAGCTAGAGTCGGGGAGGTTTACCCCGGTGCTCGACTCAAAGCAGTAGACGCTTGTGACATTCCGTCACGTCCAAGGGCCAGAGCATGGCTTCCAGTGGCTCCATCGGAGCCAGAAGAAATTTTAGAGATGCTAAAAACCTTTGAAGAAAATAAACTTTTTTAATAAAAATCCCGGCGATCAATTTTGGGAACAAACTCACGATAGAAAATGAAAAAACACGTCCAGTCGATTTAAATTTCGTTCTGAAACTGATTTATTTTAGACAATAAAGGAATTTAACAGTAACAAGTTCAAGTTCAATTTCTATTCATGCAGATTTCAATGATGATTTTTTTTATACATTTCAATTTTATTTACACAGACAAACTTAATATATCTATATCTATAAAAATCTCGTGTCACAGTGTTTGTTACCGTACTCCTCCGAAACGGGTTGACCAATTTGCATGAAATTTTTTGTGTATATTTGGTAGGTCTGAGAATAGGTCGTACGCTATTTTTTATACCTTTAACCAAAAAAACAGCTGCAAAATCCAAAAAAAAAATGGTAATTTTAGGAATTTTTACTTCATTTTAGTTTCAATAGCTTCATGGCCTACCTAGTATATATATATGAATACAATTTTAATATTTATGTTGGAAATTCGTTGATATTGTTTTAATTTTCGACATCCTCCGGCGCGCGCGATGAAGCTGCTGCTACTTCCAACGGGTATAGTAATTGAATCGGTCGCCGTAACACCTTCCCGTTACCTAATCTAACTTCGCAAGCTCTAATTTTACTATCTCGACCGGGATACACGGTTTCAATAATGCCTAAATGCCAAAACGTCTCCTCGGAAGAGAAGAGTCATGCATCAATACAACATCGCCTTTAGTAAACGTCGAGGATTTCTTTTGAGGGTTGTGATGTAAAGATCGAAGCTGCTTAATGTACTCCGAAAACGATCGTCTTTTAAAGGTGGATACAGCTTTGCATCTCTCCTTCCATCCTCCCCGTAATTCTTTACCTGTAACTGGTCCTGTGTCCACCATTGTAGTAGAAGATGGCGGTGCGAGGAAATGGGCTGGAGTAAGTGGAGTTAAATCAAAGGGATCATCGCTTATATACGTTAGAGGCCGGGAATTGACAACATTTTCCACCTCAGCTAACAGGGTATGAAGTTGATCAAAATTTAAAGTAGATCGGCCGATTGCAGCTTTAAGAGCATCCTTTACTACTTTGATCAACCGCTCCCAAAAACCACCCCACCAGGGTGCTCGCTCGACAATAAATCTCCAGCGTATCTTGTTGCCACAAAGAAAATTTGAAAAGTTTTCACTAGATATCGTTGAATTAAATTTTCAAAGTTCCACAGCAGACTTCTTGAAGGTGGTGGCATTATCGGAATAAAATTCGGAAGGAATGCCTCTTCTCGCAATAAATCTTCTAATGGCCATTAGGCAACTCTCGGTGGACAAATTCCTTGTAAGTTCCAGATGGACTGCTCGTACGGCCGCACACGTAAAAAGTAGAATATAAACTTTAGTTCTCGCTGAATCGTTCTCCGCAACAAATAAGGGTCCAGCGAAATCCAAACCAGTCACGTCAAATGGGCGCGAAAGAGAAACTCGACATCTTGGAATAGGAGCGAATGGTTGTGTGGCAGCCTTTGCCTTCAAAACTTTACAGACCGCGCACTTAGAAATGATTGATTTCACCAACTGCCGGCCTCGTATTATCCAAAACTTTGACCTTAGTTGAGTTAATACTGCAGAAGTTCCCGCATGAAACATTTTGTCATGAGTATCCAGTACTATTAGTTTTGAGATGTGACTAGATTTAGGTAAAATAATCGGATGGATACTATTTTCATTTTCGGATATTTGTGGTATACGACTACCCACCCTTAAAATCTTTGTTTGGTTTTCTAAAAATGGATTTAATGTTAAAATGCTTGATTGTAACGATATACCTTCTGTTCGCTTTAATGCCGCAATTTCAGTTGAAAAGTAACGATTTTGCGTTTGCTGCAACCAATAATTTTCAGCTAGTTCGATATCACATGCTTGTAATGAAAATCCTGATGAAACATTTCTTCTTTTGAAAATATCCACAGCTCGCAGAACATATCGTGGGTTTAAAAGCAGAACTCAATAAGTCAAAAACCATAGTTTTTAGTAAATCGATATTTAAGATGTTTATGTCTCTGAAAATTTTGTAATGGCATATAATAGTAATCGGCTCAGTATACATTGTTTTTTAGATTTCTTAGTTTAGTTTACAAAAGAATTGAAATAATTATTTAATTCTAATACTGGATTTTTAGATTAAAATAAAAAAACGCAACGACCTAATGGTTTTGGCAGAAATGATTTTGTAGTTTTGTGTCATTATGGACAAGGTAAATCCGAAACTAACCCCCTAAAAACCTTAACAATATTAGTTTGCGGGCTATAAGGTATTGCCAGTATAAAGTTGGCATTATAAGACTTACTTTAGTATAAAAAACTGAAAACTTGAAAAATTGTACTTAGTGAGTTCTGCTTGTAAACCAACGATATGATGTAACTCGAAGTAAGCGTATCCAAGAACTAAAGTCTTCTGCTTGTAAAATCGATTCCAATACCTCTCTTGTTCCGATTTGTGAGCATCTCTCTGTTGAAATTGAGAGAGAAATAGTTGCCTCACTCTCATTCTGGATGGAACTACTAAATATAATATCCTTTGGCAACAACCAGTCTGGACCGTGAGTCCAACTTGTACACTCTGCTAATTCCTTTGGACTGACACCTCTCGTTAAATAATCCGCAGGGTTTCTGCTGCCAGCGCAATGATTCCAGCTTCTTATATCTGACTTCAATCGTATTTCTCGTACTCTGTTTTCGACATACGGCGTCCAACGTCTTTGTGTGCCCATGATCCAGTGCAGTGTAATTTGAGAGTCCGACCATAAAAATTCTTGATCTATTTTCATCCGCACATTCTCTCTAATGTATGTTAGCAAACGCGCCGCTAACAACGCAGCTGTTAGTTCTAGTTTAGGCAAAGTGAGCTGATGTTCTATTTGATTAGCGACTTTTTTCTTCTTCAAAGGAGCAATTCGGTTCCTTGCGCAGATAAAACTAACATGAACATTTCCGTTTGTCGATAAAACCCGCAAATATGCCACCGCGCCATAGGCTTGTTTACTAGCATCAGCGAACACATGAACTTCCCTGGTAGCAATGGTAATATCAGGCATAAAACATCTGGGGATCGCTAAACTTTGAAGACTTTCAATCTCAAGCCCGCTTTGTTTCCACATCTTCATTAAATCGCTGGGCAGGTCATCATCCCAAGATAAAGATTTAATCCAAGTTTGCTGGAAAATAATTTTTAATTTAACTGTCCATGGACCTAGAAAACCAAGCGGATCATAAATATTTGAAATTATTCCTAAAACTTTCCTTTTTGTTGTGAGACAATCTTATGATGTAAACTCTTTGACAACAGAATGTAAGTCGACTAGCAGCTCATCAGTCACTAAACACCACTGTAATCCTAGAACCTTTTGAATATGATTCACAGGACTCGCATGATCCATTTTATAAATCTCAGAAGAATTAGAACGCCATTTCCGAAGGTTCATACTCACTCTCTTCATCAATGTGTTGGTTTCGCTACATAGTCTTTTCGCTTCATTTATGCAATCACAGCTAACCACTAAATCATCCATATAAAAATTAGGTACCTTTTAATTTTTCGTATGTGTCGGGAAAAAACTTGCTCGCCATTTCTAACACCTTTTTAATCGCAACTCCTAATAAAGCCGGACTGCACACAACTCCAAATGTAACTCTGGCCATCCTATAAGGCACAATATCCGAGAGAGACACATCTTCAGAATTCAATTTATCTTTGAACCATAAGAAGCGATGGCTATCCCGATCGTTATCCTGCAGAGAAATTTGCAGAAATGCCTTTTCAATGTCGGCTGTAACGCCAATCTTTCCACAACGAAAATTCAAAAGCACGGCCAAAATTTCAGGTAAAAAATTACCACCAACGTCTATGCAGTCATTTAATGATAACGCGTCAAAGGCATGTGACGAAGCATCAAACACTATACGTAATTTTGTAGCCTTATCTTCACGATAAACACCTCTATGCGGTAAATAAAATGTACGTTGTGGGCTGCCGCCATCAATAGCCCTTTCAGCAAAGTTATTAGAAATCATTTCGTGTATCGCGGTATCATAATCGAACAATTTTCCGGTTTTAATTAAATTTCGCACCAAAGTCTTAAATCGAACAAGGGCCACGTTATAATTGTCTTTAACTGCGAAATCTTCCACGGAATCTGCGCCATAAAACGATCGTTTGATAGATAAACACATTCACTGATATCTCGTCCATTTTCTGCCACTGATTCTGGTAAAATTCCAATGGACTCCAGTTGCCAGAATCGTTCAACATCTGTGCAAGCGCACACACTCAACACCATTTCTTACCAATTCCTTTTATGCACATCACCAGTTGCGACCGGACCATGAAGGGTCCATCCAAAAATAGTCTTAACGGCAGTTAAATCCGCGGATATTCTTCTAAATTTGCCCGTGACAACTGACCAATATCTATCAGCACCGATCAAAACACTAATACCAGGAGCTGTCACACTGTTTACGTTTTTGTCCGCGAAATTTAAATCACAAATTAGTTCACACAACTGTATATCGCACGGTAAGGAAAGGACGTCGACACAGATTTCCGGAACTTCAACTGCATCAATAGTTATAGCATCATCACTCCATTGGCTATGAAGAGTAAATTGCACACAATTATATTCCTTAGCTGCACTTTGTGTCTCACTTCCGAAAGGCAATACACTCAAATATTTTCGTGCGTATAACTGGTAAGTCAAGAGCTCTTGCTACACTCCCTTTTATAAAGGAGATTTGACTACCTCCATCGATAATGACACGAGTAAAACATGAACGATTATTGTCATGCCTTCCTTTAGTAGCATACACACACGCTGTCTGCAATAAAACATCGTTCGTTGTTGAAGCACTAGAATATAAATTGACAGCATTTTGCCCACTTGCACTTTGTCCAGTTGAATTTTCCTCATATTTATTTTTAATAACATTATCTATAACTGGATTCTTAAACTTCATAGCGGATCCTTTAAATGAAGGATCACAAACACAACTAGCATGACGACCGTTACATTTCCTACACACTATGCGAACTTTACAAAATTTTGCACTGTGCCCACGTTTACAACATTTGAAGCAGCGACCATCTTTCTGCAATATTGATTTTTTTTCCATAAGAGTCTTGGCACTATCACACTCTTTCGTTCCATGGTTGCAAGATTTTGCAAATAAAACAACAGCTCTCATCTGTTCCTACATATAATCCAATAGCCGTTCTCTGTGATTTATGACGCATCTCGCTCCCGTTACTGATACGGGTTTTGACATCAAGCGCCTTTTCCAACGATTCCACTTCTCTCTTCAAAAACTTAAGTAGGAAATTCACTTGTTTGTCGTTAATTTTGGCCGAAGAAGAGGAAACGGTTTTCACATAATCACCGTCATTTTTCACAGAATCACTGTTATCATCCATGTCACTTGCCATATTTCCTTCCGATTTCAAATAATCTTCACAATACCTGTGAAAGTCAACCCTGAGTTCCTTCGGAAGAGTATGCAACAAAACTCCTTTTAACATAACGAAATACGTGGAAGTCGGCACCCCAAGATGCTCTAATGATCTCGTGGCAGATCTTACGGTGTTGTAGAGTTGTCTTAAAGAATTCGTGTCGGACCTACTCGAAATGCATTGCACACCTAATAATTGCTGCATGGTATAATCAATAATCTTCTCCGTATTTCCATACTCCTCCTTTAACAATTCTATGGCACTGTTATAACTGGCGTCTGAAGGGGTGAAGCCGGCAATGGTTTCCGCAGCTTTTCCGATCAATGCGGTCTCCAAGTAATTAAACTTATCAATTGCAGATAGGGCGCAATTTTCGTGCACGAGTGAGCGAAATTGTTCCCAGAATGGAATCCAGTCTTTGAAATTACCTGAAAATTTCCTTAGTTGCAATTTCTGTAAATGTAAGACACTGGATTTCGGCGCTACAGGGGATAATGGTGTGACAGTTGATATGGCGGTGGGACTTATTCTTTCTTGAAAATATTTTATATTCTTTAAACGTTGTTTCAAAAGAGACATAGCAGTAATTGCCTTGTCATCATAATCCGCTACAGTTTCCGCTTCTTTATCAAAATCCTCAGCCTTGATAACAGCTTTCGCGGCGGCGTTCGCTTTTCCTAAACTTTCGTAGGCTGCACTTAAACGATCTAGAAGCACACTAAGTTCTTCATCACAATTCATTAAACAGTCCATATCACTTGTAGCGTTAACAGAACACCTTTGCAAAGCGGATTCTATAGAGTTCACGAGTTTCGTAATTTGACCACGGTAAACTGCACGTGTCGATATTTCCATTATTAATTCGATTTGTCCCAATTAATTAAACGTTACGATATAAATTTCCCGGGTTTCGGCACCATGAAGAAAATAAACTTTTTTAATAAAAATCCCGGCGATCAATTTTGGGAACAAACTCACGATAGAAAATGAAAAAACACGTCCAGTCGATTTAAATTTCGTTCTGAAACTGATTTATTTTAGACAATAAAGGAATTTAACAGTAACAAGTTCAAGTTCAATTTCTATTCATACAGATTTCAATGATGATTTTTTTTTTATACATTTCAATTTTATTTACACAGACAAACTTAATATATATGTATATGAATACAATTTTAATATTTATGTAGAAATTCGTTTATATTGTTTTAATTTTCGACAACCTTCAACCCCCAGGTTTCAACCCATAACTGGAAGGTTTTTAAAACAGAGCAAACAAACAGGGCCACTATGCAAGTTGTTCTGCTCCTGAATAAAGAGTGTCTAGAGCAACTAGCAAAAGACAATTACGCCGTGAACTATGGCTTCGAGAAGATAGAGCTGAAGGTCTATAAAACAGACATACAGGCCATGGTAAATCGGGCGACCTGCACCAAGGCCACAGCCGAGAAGGCTGAAAAACTAATAATTGACGGCGAAGCCGAAGCTTGGAGCGAAGCTGGTGCATCGTCAGACTCCGAGCTGGACAGAGCCATGGAAAATCTGCACCCACTCCTTAGCTCGGACATCGACGAGGACATCTCCAGCGACGAAGAAGCAGAGGTGACCATCGTCGAGGTCATAAATCAACAAAATGATGAAGGTGATACAAATAAACCTTCATCATTGTAAAGCGGCGTCTGCTGCTCTTTTGCTTTGCCTGGCATCAGGCGAAGTCGATGTTGCCCTAGTCCAAGGGCCATGGATCGCTGGTGACAGGATCTGTGGCTTAAGGACGCCCAAATTTAATCTCTTCTATACCAAAGGCAAGGGAAAAGCTAGAACAGGTATTATGGTCAAAAATGACATTAATGCCTTCTTTCTCCCTCAATTCAGTGACGGAGATTTTACCGTAGTCGACCTGGAGTTAAAACAGAAAAAACTCAGGCTGGCCTCCTTTTATCTTGCCCACGAAGATGAGGGCCCTTTACCTCCAAAAACCTTTCAGAACCTGGTAAGTTACACCAAAAACAGGGAGGAAGTGCTGGACATTACCCTTGTCTCGGACTGTCACTCTGACCAAATACTGTCTTGGAAAGTCTTGAAGGAGCACTCTTTCTCAGACCACAGGTTTATAGAGTTCCTTTTGGAAGAATCTAGCTCAACCACCCCGTCCAAAATAAAAACCTTAAAAAGACCAATTGGGGTTACTATACTAGGCTAATCACAAAGAACCTAGCCCCTAATCCACCATGTATTCCCAGAACCCGGGAACAACTCGACAGCATTGTGAACACTTTCACAGAACAATGCTCCTATGTCATAAATAAAGCTTGTCCGAACAGACCTCATAAAGAGGCAAACCCCCATGGTGGTCTCCAGAACTCGAAACACTCCGCAGAGAGTGTAGAAAGGAATTTAATTCAGCTAGACGCAGCAACAACGTAACCTCCTGGGGCTGCTACAAGTCGAAGCTGAATAGATACAAAATGGCAATAAGGAAGGCCAAACGTACCTCCTGGGCCACCTTTTGCAGTAATATAGAGTCCACATCGGAAGCCTCAAGGCTACGTAAAATACTTACTAAAGCGCCAATAATGCTTAGTTACTGACGCAAAGAAAACGGCGATTGGACAGACTCAAGCACAGAATCTTTGACACTACTCATGGACACCCACTTCCCGAGTAGTACCGTAACTGAGACAACCATCGCCTTAGACCCTCCGACCTCACCACAGCTTGTCAAATCCATCATAAGCAAAGCGGGAATTGAATGGGCTGTAAGCACCTTCCAGCCCTATAAATCACCAGGCCCTGACGGCATAGTACCGGCACAACTGCAACGCTCGCTTAATCATACAATGCCCTGGTTGCAGGCCATGCTTTCAGGGTGCCTGCAGATCAACTGTATTCCTTCTAGCTGGAAAGAGGTAAAAGTGGTTTTTATACCCAAGGCAGGAAAAGCCTCCCATACAACACCCAAAGACTTCAGGCCAATCAGCCTATCATCCTTTTTATTGAAGACTCTAGAACGGCTAATTGAAATATATCTGAGGCAGACCATACCAACCTCGGAGCTTTCTGGTACGCAGCACGCCTATACAAAGGGCAGATCCACGTATACTGCCCTTCACTCATTGGTTTCAACCATAGAAAAGTCACTCCAAATTAAGGAATACACTCTAGTTGCTTTCCTTGACATAGAGGGAGCTTTTAACAACGTGCTCCCGGACGCCATTACCCTGGCCTTGGCGAAGCTGAGAATAGAGTCGCCGCTGGTGTCTCTTATACATCAAATGCTTACCGGCAGGATCGTGAGCTCAACCCTTGGCAACTGCTCGGTTCGAAGGGCCGTCAACAGAGGTACCCCGCAAGGAGGAGTACTTTCTCCACTTTTATGGGTCGCGACTGTGAACCAGCTGCTGCGACGCTTGGAGGCAGTGGGACATCATGTACTGGCGTACGCGGAAAAAGGAAAATTCCCACAAGTACTCTGTGATCTCATGGAGGCGGCGTTACTAACTCTTTCAAACTGGGCTGCCACCCGCGGACTCAGCGTTAACCCTGATAAAACAGAATTAGTTCTCTTCACGAGGAGATATAAAACTCCACCACTAAGGCCGGTCTCACACTGCAGCCGAATTTTTTACGGTCGTATTCAACCGAATTTTAATTTTTAAATTCGGCCGAACACTCCCATAGAAGCAAACGTTAATAAGTGGATATTATAGTTAAATGCATTTGTTTATTGCATAATATAATAATTGATTTAGAAGGAAACATTTCTTACTAGACCCAACCCCTTCAAAATACAGGCAATATTCTTACAGCTATTAGAAATAAGTCTAATAACAGATACAGTGAAATTAGTTGAAGCATACGCGATATGTATAAAGATTATTTCAATCACAAATTAGGCAATTGAAAAATGTAGGTATGCTTTTCACGATAGTTCTAAATATTTTTGTGCAAATATGTTTATTGATAAATAAATGTTTTATAAAATACAAATAAATTAAATAGTTTTGAAAAAATGTTGAAGTACCTGAAATTTTCATTTCCTCACTTATCTCACTCCATGACTTTCGAGTTAAATCTCTATTATGGTAGCTTTTATTCTTCTTGTCCCATAAATTTCTATGGGAGTGCACATTTATTTATTAATTTTTCGCAGTCCATTTCGGCCGAATAATCAAACAAAGCTAATTTGATCAAACCAACGGCCGTCTACGGCTGAAAAAACTGGTGTAATGTGCGAATGAGAATAGCATAATAGTTGTTTGTAAAATTCGGCCGACTACGACCGTAAAAAATTCGGCCGAATCTGCTGCAGTGTGCGACCAACCTAACTCCACCCCGGCTAAACAATGTCAGGCTCAAATTCAGCAACAGTGCTAAATATCTGGGAATAACCCTGGACAAGAAGCTCCTCTGGAATGAAAACACAGAAGAGCGCATTAAGAAAGCGAACATAGCGCTTTTCGCTTGCAAAAAATCCATAGGGAATAAATGGGGTTTCTCCCCGAACATAGTACGATGGATCTATACAGCGATTGTCCGTCCAATATACGGGGTCTTAGTATGGTGGCCAACCCTAAATAAGTCCACTGTGCTCAACAAACTACAGAAAGTACAAAGATGTGCGGAGTTATGAATAACAGGAGCCCTTCGCTCCACTCCTACAGACGCCCTAAATGTTATGCTATTCCTTTAAATCTTGTGGCTAACGAAAGCGCAACCATCGCAGCCCTTAGAATAAAAGAATCTGGCTTTTGGACCGGAATCGTAGGAGGACACACGAAAGTGCTAGACTCGGTTACCGTCCCCATAAAAACGGACTTCTGCATACCCGAAATCAACTTCACAAGAAACTACGGAGTCCACATCCCTTCACGTTGTGAATGGAAAAACAAACCACACAGTTCTCAAGGTGCCACAAACTTCTTTACTTATGGCTCTAAACTCGAAGGTCGAGTAGGAGGAGGAGTATTTTCCCCAGAGCTTGGGATTGAAGTCTCCTTTCGACTACCCGATCACTGTAGTGTATACCAGCAGAGGTTTTAGCAATACATGAGGCTGTTCTACTGATCAACCAACAAGGCGACAGAAATCGGGCTGTTTACATCTTTTCAGATAGTCAGGCGGCTCTGAAAGCCCTGCGCTCTTGCACAAACAGCTCTAGAACTACCTCTGAATGTCGCAGATCTCTTAACGAGATGGCTCAACAGTTCAGGACCCTCCTCGTATGGGTGCCTGGGCACCGTAATATAGAGGGAAATTGTTAAGCTGACGAACTGGCTAGGAAGGGCACGACCGCTACTCTCCTTCCGGAAAAGGAAAGAGTTGGTATGCCTTGGGCCACTTTTAAACTCCAATGCAAACAGCACACAATGCTACAAGCGAAAAAGCATTGGAGAGATCTTAATAAATGCATGGTGGCCAAACTAACCTGGCCCTCTTATGATCTTCGGTGGACCACGTCATTACTGAGTCTCGGTAGACCAGACCTCTCAGCTATAGTGGGAGTGCTTACCGGACACTGTCTGATAGGGACGCATGCGACCCGCTTAGGTCTTGAGACCGACGATTTTTGCAGAAGCTGTAAAAATCCGGACGAGGAGGAAAGTGTACTAAATCTCCTCTGTCACTGTCCAGCCCTATGCAGAAAGAGACTAAGCGCATTTGGCGAGCCCTTTTTAAATACGCTTACGGAGATCTCAAGGATCGGCATCCCGCAACTTAGAAGATTCATTACTTCCTCGAGATGGTTTAGCGAAGAAACGACCCTTGAACAACAAGTTTAAAGTGGGATCACTATGGCATCACAATGGGCTTATCCTTTTGGCCTAAGTGTATGAGCTCAATACCAACAGCTCAGCCATATCTAACCTAACCTAACCTAGCACTAGTGGAAAATTGGCTAGTATCAGAACTGGGGCCAGTTCACGCAATTCGACGTCGACTGAAAACGACGCGCTAAATGTCGTTTTGGGTTCACGCAAGTCGACGTTTTATTTTTGTCGTTTTTAAAGATTTGGCGTCGAATTCATTTATTGTTGTATTAAAAACGAGTTGTGGTGCCAATTAGAGCAGAGCAGAAATAATTTTACACGAAACTTTTTCCATTTCTGAACGAGCAAAATGCAATAGAAAAAGAAAAACTATAGGGGTATTCACGCTAAAGTGTATCATTGTAAACGGTGTAAATATACAATGCAAATTTACAACGAAGAGTGAACCCTCCGTTTCCAATCTATTGTAAATACATCGAAGAAGAAGACATTTTTTTCGTTTTGACAGGTAGTCAAGATTCCGCGGAAAAGTCCAAAAGAAATTTTACTTGACGAAGTAATGGAAATTGCAGTGACGGAAATTAACGAGATTGGCGATTCGGTTAATTTTTATTATTTCCATAAGTTTCACCAATAAAATATGAAAATTTTCTAAGATCTCGAATCTGAAATTGATGACCTTCAATTTACCATATCCTGATCCATTTTGACCACCTGTCAAATATATTAATACAACGATACAATACGTAATACAACACTTCTTAGTGTAGTAAAATTACAACGCTCTTGTAAATATTTTTATAGGAGTAAGCCTTGTATTATTTTACAAAGGTGTAACCAAATACACTCAATACAACGATACAAGGCTGAATACAACAAAGCGTGAATACCCCTTATTAGTTGAAAAAATACAATTATAACTACTCTAAGCAGAGTAAGATGTACAAAAACAAATTAAGAGTTGAGATTTTCCAATATTTTTATGAATTTGTTTAATTAATTAATTACTCACATTATTGAAGTTTTAGTATTATTTGCAACTTGTCCACCTTGTGGATAATGTGAAAAGTGCAGCGGTTTCATTGGATTTTGAATACCTTTAGGAGAAATTATTTTGGGAAAACGACATTCGACACGTCGACTTATGTGAAACCAAATTCAACGTCGTAGAAATTAATGTCGATTTCATAAAGCGTCGATGTCGACGGCGGGTGTCGAATTGCGTGAACTGGCCCCTGATGACAAAGCAATCCCGAGAGAAGCTAGTTCAAATAACTATAATAGTAGTAAATCCACAAGATTTTTCTAGAGAATTTGTTTTTCCTGAACGTTAGCAAACAAACATTTCCTCCGTATTTCGTTCGCTGCACTAAAGCGGGTGTTCAAATTCGTATTGAGCGTGCTGAAGCGCCGTTGACGAACTGAGAAGCGAATGACTTCATTTAGAAATTCCAAAGCTTTCCGGAGATATTAGCAAAACTGAACTGTTAAGTACTTGTCAGACTTGACCAAAAAGAACAAATTTTGCGGTAACTACCTTAAATCCCGGGATGAACCGCAATTTCCTGAAACTGTATCACGCCTAGAAAACAATTCTCGGTCAAAAAGTGCTAATCCAAGGTTTGAAAAATTCGCGCTGTTTGCAAAGGGTAACGAAGCTTTTGCACGGTTTTGAAAGGTTGTCGGATTTTGACAAGTGATGTTTTCTTCGAAGGCTATCGCTGTGCAGAACCCAGAAAAGATCACTTCGTTTAGAACGGGTCTCATTCCATCGAGCTAATTAAGTATTAGCAAAACTTGTCTTTCTGACAATAAGCCGAAGTTTTTCTATTTAAACAAAAAAAGGCCCGACCGACTCATCAAATTTTTTTCAGAGCATTTCTTCGTTAATATTCTTTTTTCTTCGGCACCTCAATGAAGTCGATATAGTTTTTAGTTCGCGCAATATCGTCCAGGTACAAAAATCACTTGTCATTTAAGCCAAAAAACCGCTCGACCGAATATTATAAAAATCTTTTCAGATTATATTGTCGCTAATACGCTTCGAACGGCACCTCAAGTAAGTCAATATCTTTCGTGGTTCGGGCGATATCGTTCAGGTACAAAAATCACTTACGTCGCTTAAACAAAAAAACGGCTGGACCGAATTTCATGAAATTCTTTTCAGATCATATTTCGGTTAATACGTTTCGAACGACACCTCAACGAAGTCGATATCAGTTTTGGTTCGCGCGATATCGTGCAGGAAAAAATGACCACATCCGTACGCACACACACACATACTTCCTCCCAATTTTTTGCTTAAAATGCTCCTAGGACCTTGAAAGATGAAAATACGTTGAAATTTTCGGTTTCGATTTTCGGACCGATTACAATAACTTCCTATACTGGGAAGTTAAAAATGTAAAAATAAATAAAACAAAGAATGATAGGAGAAAAAAAACTCATGGAATAATAAATTATTTATATTGTGGTTATCGGTTACAAATGAAAAATTACTTATATTGCTTATTAAGAGGTGATAAATCGCATAATTTTATAAAAAAACACTTTGTTTTCCATGTTTAGGCGTAAATAAGGCTTTGGCTGTTTGCCCTTACGAACTCGGCAAACTACCGCTTGCCTTGATGCTGCACATATCGATTATTCTGTCGTATTTCATTTCCTCTTCCTTGGACTCTTCTATCAGCGTTGCTCCTGGATTTCATGTGTGTATTGTTGCTTCTAAAATAATACATCTTTCTTTGCGTGACATTTATTGCCTCTATTTCAGTGGCTATTTTTATCGCTTTTCCCAGCGTATCTGGCATTGCTGCAAATACAGCTAAATGGGTCACTCAACCCAACTTGGAAAGCATTCAATGCTGTTTTGTCATTCAATGCTACAATTATATCCCAGTTAGCTTCATCGCGCTCAGATATTTGTATATTATTGAGTTTAGAGACTAAATCTTCGATTTTTGTTGCAAATCCCTGTACGCTCTGGTCTCCTTGTTTGGTTCTCGCTAGATCATTTTGTAATTTAAGTGGATTTACTATTATTCTAAAATTATCTCGTATAAGTTTTCTAAATTCATTAATGGTGCTTGGCTTCGCATTAGTCCCAAGTTTGTTACGCACTTTTTCTGTAATTCTTGTCTTTAGAACTACATTTATCAGTTTCTTTACTTCTTCTCCATCTTTCAATGTTCCCACTATTATTTCTATTGTGTTCACAAAATTATTCAAATCCTTTTCTTCTCCTGAAAACGTCTGTATCAGCTTTAAAGCTTGGAAAACGTCTAAAGTCGTCATGTTGCTGGCTTCAATAATATCAGTTTTTCTTATTGGATTGTCTTCAGCTTCTATTTCTGGTTCAGATCCAGATTGTATTTGTTTTAGCTGCTCTTCTATTGTTCTATTAATCTTCTCTTGCAAGATTTTAAATTCCGCTATTTGTTTCGCAATATTATTTGTCACAGATATTTCATTGATTCTTATTCTGAGGTTATCTAGTTCTATCTTCTTTCTTAATAGAGTGTCTGCCTTATGCTGTTATGACACTTACTTTTTTTCAAAAGAATCTTACACTTTTTAGCAAGTTTAGAAAGGGATAAAAATTCTTTACGGAGATTTGGCATTAGTGCGAAGGACTAGCAAATTGAAGCTAATCTACGCGAAAAAGTTCAGCTAGCTCGAAAAGTTCCAGAAAAAGTATGAACAAAGCATACTTTTTCGGGATCTTCATCTTAATTTTTGACACCGTCTTATTTTCAAGTATGAAAAGACAAGGACATCTTGATATGAGCGAGAAGGCGGCTTTCCTTTTCGTGCAGTTTTGTATCTATAGCATTATAATGTTATCATAATCGCATATATTTAAAAATTTTATTTTCAATTTCTCTTAGCAACCACCATTTTTTAATTTTGTCAACCAAAAAAGTCTGTAAATGTCAAAAATTAAGATGAAGATCCCGAAAACGTATGCTTTGTTCATACTTTTTCTGGAACTTTTCGAGCTATCTGAACTTTTTCGCGTAGATTAGCTTCAATTTGCTAGTCCTTCGCACTAATGCCAAATCTCCGTAAAGAATTTTTATCCCTTTCTGAACTTGCTAAAAAGTGTAAAATTCTTTTGAAAAAAAGTAAGTGCCATAACAGCATTACAGACTTTTTTTGTTGACAAAATTAAGTGATTGTCTTTGTTCGGTGAACACAGGCCCTAAAAGAAGAAAAAGGAAATAAGAGAAAAAGCAACATCTTGCTAATTAAAAGAAAACCTCATCGGGGGTCAACGAGTTTCTTATCACCAAAGATGGGGGCAGCGGACTTCGTTCGGAGGAGCACCAGGAAGGCAGGAACACTGCAATAAATCGAACATTAAACATTTGCTTATCATTATAAGAGTTGTTAAATGTATTAGCATTATATGAATTGTTCTTATATTATTTGTAACAGAGTAGAAATAATCGTACTTACCAGGGAAAATCAAGATTTATAGATTTATGCACGCAATCGCTTCTGTCACCAAAAACGTTTCACTCGGCAGAGTACCAATACACCAAAACAAAAATAACGCTTGAACAAACTCACCACGTTGAGTCTCGGATAAATAAGATCCACTATTTGGTAAAGGTCTTCACTAAGGGAAAAGCAATATGCTCCACCTCCACAAAATGCCGACTTCATCTCGGATGCATCATTCGTAGTCCGCAGCTATTTTTCC
Source organism: Thereva unica (assembly GCA_949987705.1). Classification (NCBI taxonomy): domain Eukaryota; kingdom Metazoa; phylum Arthropoda; class Insecta; order Diptera; family Therevidae; genus Thereva; species Thereva unica. The sequence continues at coordinate 101,216,719 of OX465281.1, forward strand.
AGAAAGAAAACGGTTGATGCATCTGAGAGGAAGGGGGACCGAGGTGACCGATTGAAAAGTAAAGGCAACGAATATCACTTTTTCCCTTGGCGTTCCATCCACCTACAACATCCCTGGTGAGTGCGATTGACTCGTAAGTTAAGAAAATGTGTATACAACAAACATATCATAATTAAAATTATCTTAGATCTAATATTTATTATAACGACTAACTACTGAATCCTAAAATTAAAGTGAGATGCAATATAAAATTTATAATAAGGAATTTGTGGTTTTGACTTGTCCGTTGTATGTCTTGATTTGCAAGAAAGTACGAATGTTCCTGGATGATCAATTAATTGAGAGGTTTTTATCGATCAAGACTGGGTTAAATTAAGATCTGGGCCACGTCTCTTCACGAAACGACGTAGCAGAGAGGAAGAGTAACAGACCAACACACAAGGGAACTGAGTTCGATCCCCGACCGCCGCACGCATGATATCAAAATAATTTACTTTTTTTGGATTTTTAGAACTTCCTACTGAGTTTATTCATGCTGATGGGAAATTCCTTTTTTCACAAACAAAATTTAATACCAGCATACGCTATCGAAACATGGTCCTTCGAGCCGGATTAAGTGAAATAAAATTCTAAAACAATGTGCCATCTAGAAATCTAGAAATCTAAAACAATGTGCCATCCTTAACGGCATGAAGAACGGTCATCCTTAACGGCATGAATAACGGTCGTCCTTAACGGCATGGCTAATAGTAGCCCTTAACCATTAACAACGGTCATAACGGTACGGGAGCCAGAAACCAGTGATAACGGTCTTTAAGGTACAATGCGGTACAGTACTAGCAAATCAACGACAATCTAAAACTATCATTTATTTTTAAAATTCCAAACATGTTGCGTTAAATCCTAATGTCGTTCAAAGTTAAATCCAAGATAACATAAGCTTACTCTAAGGTTCTTTTAAATTCAAGGCTAACATAATCTAACGGCCTAAGAATAAAACGCTACTGTTTTGTGTGTCCTAAAATGATCCGAAGTCTATATTAAATGAGAAGTGGTTTCTATTTTGTGTTTGGAATCGAAAGTTCGTGCTTGACAGCAAATTAAAACAAGAAAAACAAGTGGAAATGAATTTCAACCTGAATTTCAAGTCATTTGAAGCTGTGATATGAAGGATGCAGGTGAATTCGATCCAGTCCATCGTTGTAGCACGTGAAGATTATCTTGATTGGATTCACCAATTCGAAATTCGGAATACAAACATTCGTCCAGTTAGTGTAGATGTAAAACAATAGTGTCAGTAAGTGGAAATGTAAAAAATTTATTACAGAAAATATAAAAATAAAAGTACTTGCGGTAAAATAAAAATAGTAAATGAAATATGAACATGTATCTATCTGAAATAAAATAAAATACTCTTACTGAAATGGACTCTTAAATACATGTAAAAATCTGAAATCAAAACTAATGAGAGAAAACATTTTTTTGTGTGTGACAAATTTTATTCTTCTTTCATATATATATTTCTATAATTAAAATCAAGGGTCTTAAGTTGAATCGCCATTGGATCGTTGGAATCATGATGCGACCACTCCACATATTCATAACCAAGAGCGTAGAATCATCACATGGTGAAACAAGACGTTGCCTAAGACCGCGTTCATACCAACGATCTCATAGCAACGTGAAGAACTCTTCGATATCGTGTGCTACATTGCGATGCACAAACAACAAGAAGGTAGGCACAATTGCTGGATATATCGGACGCCAAGGGAAAGTCAAGAGCAAGGATGGACATCCACTTAACACTTCGTTATCAGCATGCTAGGACAAGGGGAACTCGTCGATCGGTCAAACATCAACAGAAGGACAAGACAACAATACAGTCAAAACATCCGACAACAGAGAAACCGCAAGAATTCATTCTAAGCTGGAACCTATCGTATCAGCATCAGCTGAAATCTAAACATTGAGCAGCGTAAGCTGGAACCGATCGTATCAGCATCAGCTGAAATCTAAACATTGAGCAGCGTAAGCTGGAACCTATCGTATCAGCATCAGCTGAAATCTAAACATTGAGCAGCGTAAGCTGGAACCTATCGTATCAGCATCAGCTGAAATCTAAACATTGAGCAGCGTAAGCTGGAACCTATCGTATCAGCATCAGCTGAAATCTAAACATTGAGCAGCGTAAGCTGGAACCTATCGTATCAGCATCAGCTGAAATCTAAACATTTGAGCAGCGTAAGCTGAAACCTATCGTATCAGCATCAGCTGAAATCTAAACATTGAGCAGCGTAAGCTGGAACCTATCGTATCGGCATCAGCTGAAATCTAAACATTTGAGCAGCGTAAGCTGGAACCTATCGTATCAGTACCTCTGTGGAAACTAACAATCTAAGATTGAGAATGAGTTGTGTAAGAGTAAGCGTGGAAGAAGAATAGTGAATTATGAATAGATGTATGACTTGAAGGGAGTAATGTGTATGTCAGACTCATTTTAAGAAAACTGATTGTTTGAAATTTGAAAATTGAAATATAAATAATCCTTGGGTCTATTATTTTTAGAAACAACCCTGAAGACAAACGACAAAGATGTGGTGTCAACGCGACCTTGTGGCGGTTATGTGCTTTATGATGAGCGCCCGGGACATTGAAAGAGCCATCTTGATGGTCCTGGCTGAGGACTTCAACCACGCCGAAATGCAGGAACTAAAAAGAATGATTAGGGAGAATGACAAAAAACGGTTGGAAGAGCTGACACCAACCACCATCATAAAGGAAGCCCCGACAACGCACCAGGCCCCAAAATCAACTACGAAAAGAAGAGTTAGAACAACCGAACTCGAAAGATTATCCCGATCACCAAGGGAACTAAATTTCTTCAAGGCGTTGACGGTATAACCATAACTAGCAGAAGACGGTGTGCTAGAGCAGCTTCGCACAAAATAACTGTGCAATTATGCTCCGGTCGAATTGGCAGACGGAACAACAGGACAAGCATAACAATACAAAAAACAACCACAAGAAGGCTTCTTGTCAAAATTAGAAGACTGAAGGACTGGGAAATCAAGGAGATGTTAGCAGGCACCAACCATAAGTGATGGAAGTAAGCAGGATACAACTCAACGAGAGGGGAAGCTAATCGTAATTGAACATCAATCCAAGGAATACTACGGATTACAGAAGGAAGTACATTAGTGTTAAGAAGAATTAGGAAATCTAGTCTACGATAAGCATTGGGAAATTGAATTTACAAAAACAAAGGTCAAGTTGTAACAAAGCAGGCATCATCGTGGCAGCAACAGGATCCAGCCGACTCAAGACAGTGACGAAATCCACACACCAACCAACCACATCGTCAGAGCATAACAATTATTAATTGACGGCAAAAGGGGTTAAAGGAAAGCAATACCTGTTTTGTTTGTCATGTACGTATTCCACCGCGTAATTTCCATCAGAGCTGCATCAAATAGTGCCACAAAAATTAGCAATCACAAGCCAAAATCATAGCTAAAAAATAATAATCATGCCCATTTAAATTTGAATTATATAAATAACTTGAATTAATAATATTACATAAACAAATGGAATCAATAATACTACATAAACAAATTGAATTAATAATCAAGATATATACGTGAATTACTAGCACTATACAAAGAAAAATATAAATCTATTTCTTGAATTAATAAAAAAAAAACATAATGTCGCCTACCCAATATTTGAACTCCCCTATGAACCGCAACCTCCAGATGCACAATCCTCGAAGCGAGACAGGGCACTATAACCCTTTTTTCTAGTGTTGTGCTTGCTCGGTCATTGAAAGGAGCGTTCTGAACTAGTACAATTGTTCACATGTACTAGTTCGGTCTTATAGTACTGTTAGTACAGTAGTACATAAAAGAACATATTGAATTTAATTTACAATAATCCATATTTTCATGTCAACCTTTTTTATAGTTGCGTCATTTCCGTCATTCCTTCATAATTCTGTCTGTTCTTTCAAATAAATTGGATTCTTGCCCCTTGAGTCGGTTATTACGATAACAATACCGGTACTTTACAACCACTTTATAGAACCCCTTTACACTGTAACTGAAATTACTATTTCCGAGTGGGAATAGATCGGATTGTTTCAAATACTTTTTTAAAAATCACACATAATCAGGGAATTGCATGAAAACAAAATTAAGAAAAAATCACATAATCCCATAAATTGCCTTTGTTGCCATAATCTAGAAATAATAGAAAATGCCCTTAACCATGGAGCTGACTTTCCAAAAACAAAATCCATTTCCCTAAATTCAGCCATTAACTTGTCGCATCTCACGAGCACGACAGGTACATATATATTTACATATCGAAAAGAGCCAAAAAAAGGCCTTCGCAATTTGTTCATTAATAAAAATCCCTGCTCATTCTCTTCTAGTTCGTTCGGTTCGGTCTTGTAAACCAGTGAACTAACTCAGCGAAGACCGATTTGTTCAGGGAATAGTTATTTCTAGTACAGTGCTAGAAATGAACTCTTAATAGTACGTAGTACATGTACTACACAAGAATCAACTCGGTCTCGGTCTTTTACTAGTTCATTCGGTCTCGGTCTTTTCTGCTCATTCTCTTCTAGTTCGTTCGGTTCGGTCTTGTAAACCAGTGAACTAACTCAGCGAAGACCGATTTGTTCAGTGAATAGTTATTCCTAGTACAGTGCTAGAAATGAACTCTTAATAGTACGTAGTACATGTACTACACAAGAATCAACTCGGTCTCGGTCTTTTACTAGTTCACAACACCGAACAAACCGAACCGGGGACTGAGCTGAGGGATTTTTTTTATGAAGGAATTACGCAATAGTTTTTTTGCCTGCCCATGCAAAGGGTGGTTTTTACGACCGGCTCGCGCTGCCTTTTTTATTATCTTTTTACGACTTTTTCTTTTTTTTTATATTATGTTTTAGGGTCTATAGTTGCTGAGAAGGTGATAATGAAATTTTTAAATGGGAAAATTCTTGTGAACTAAGTGAACTAAGACCGATTTGTTTGGGGAATAGTTCGTTCTAGTACAATGCTGGGAACTAATTCTTTTTAGTACGTAGTACATGTACTACATAAGACTACTTTTTTCCTATACTCTCTATGCTTCTATTTCCAGGCCACATAAATCTATCTATCTATCTATCTATGTGCCCCTTAATCCCTCGTGGGACATAGGGCGGAAACAGTTGCCCTCCAGCAGACTCTGTTTTGCGCTACAGCTCTTAGCTCTGACCAGGATCTCCCAGTAGTTGCGGCCTCTGCTAGTAGGGTTCTCCTCCACGTTGTTCTAGGTCTTCCAACTCGACGGGATCCTTGCGGGTTCCAGTCAAGGGCCTGTTTGGCTAGATTTTCGTTATCGCGTCGCAAGGTGTGGCCAACCCAATTCCATTTCCTTCGCCTGATTTGGTCGTCTATCCTTTCTTGGCCGGCACGGCGCCATAGCTCTTCATTTGAAATTCTATCTTGCCAGCGGATTTTTAGGATACGACGTAGGCATCTGTTTATGAAGACTTGTAGGCGCCCTGTGATGAATTGGGTGACTTTCCATGTTTCGCAACCGTATAAAAGAACTGCCTTAACGTTGGAGTTGAACAGCCGCAATTTGGTGTTGGTTGAGATCTCCGTTGATCTCCATATGCGGAACAAGCATGCATATGCGCTTCGTGCTTTATTTATTCTGGAACTGACGTCTTCTTCTGCACCACCATTTTCGGTAATAATACTACCGAGGTAGCAGAATTTATCTACCAGTTCCACGTCACGGTTATTCAGCGCAGTTCGTTCAAGTGTGTTTGCATTTATCCGCATTTCTTTGGTTTTATTCGGATTCAGCCTTAAGCCTGCTAGACTACTTTCTGTTGCCAAATTGTTTAACATGTTTTTTAGCTCCTGATGTCTGTGGGCCAGCAAACAGATATCATCTGCGTAGTCGAGGTCCTTAAGGCGATCTAGCAAACCCCACTGTATGCCGCCTGTTCTACTATCTAGAGCGCCAACAAGAATGTCATTTATTACTATAAGAAATAGTAATGGGGATAGTAAGCATCCTTGTCGTACTCCTGAACTCACCTCAAAGCTGTCGGATAATTTTCCGTTATGGAGAACTCTGCATTTGGAATTGTTGTATAGGGCTTTTATCAATTCTATTATCTTATCCGGCAGTCCACGTCGCCGTAATGCCTGCCATATAAAGCTCCTATTAACCGAGTCGAACGCTTTCTCATAATCTACGAAAGCAAGGTAAAGGGGGGATCGGAATTCAGTAGACTGTTCCACTATTATTCTTAAGGTGTTGATGTGATCTATACATGAACGGTCCTTCCTGAATCCGGCCTGCTGCCTTCTAAGCGTTTGATCTACTGCCTCTCTTATTCTTGATAGTATAGTGTGGGACAAGATTTTACCCACAGTAGATAATAGACAGATGCCTCTCCAGTTGTCGCATATTGTTAGATCCCCCTTTTTGGGTATTTTGACTATGATACCTTCCGTCCAATCCTCCGGAAAGGTACGGGTGTTCCATGCTAATTCGAGGATTGGCTGAAGCGCATCTGCTATGAGGCTTGAGTCGGCTTTCAACAATTCTGGCGGGATGCCATCTTTTCCAGCTGCTTTACCATTGGCCATCGCATGAATTGCGGTTACTATTTCCGTCTTGGATGGGGCCCGGGTATTGATTCTTATCGGCTGTGCATTGTTGCTGTTTTCCTGAGGTTCCTGTGTGAGTGAGCCATTCAGGGCGGCGAAGAAATAATCTCTCCATCTTTGGAGCTGCTCCTCGTCGCTGCACAGCAGCCTTCCATCCGCACTCTTAACGGCATGCTTTTTAGTAGAGTGCTTTCCCGAGAGCTGTTTAGTAATTTGGTACAGCACTTTACTGTTGCCTGTGTCGCGTTTTCCGCTTTTTCTGCGAGCTCGTTTATCTGCTGCCTTTTATCACGCCGGACACTTCTCTTTACCTCTCGGTGTAATTGAGAGTACTCCCGTTCAAGTTGGTGACGTCTATCCGGGTCGCTTGTAGAGTTTATGTTATTTTTGAGGACCCTCCTGCGTTCTATTTTTTGCCAGGTGCTGTCCGAGATCCAATGTTGCATGTTTCTCTGGACATAACCGATGCTCGTTTCCGCAGCCGTCAATATAGCGCCCTTTGTTTGGCCTCATAAAGGATGAAAACAATTATGTTGTCATATGTTGACGACCGCTTTCAGCGTCGTCAAGGGGGGTGTATGTTCGGTGAACACAGGCCCTAAAAGAAGAAAAAGGAAATAAGAGAAAAAGCAACATCTTGCTAATTAAAAGAAAACCTCATCGGGGGTCAACGAGTTTCTTATCACCAAAGATGGGGGCAGCGGACTTCGTTCGGATGAGCACCAGGAAGGCAGGAACACTGCAATAAATCGAACATTAAACATTTGCTTATCATTATAAGAATTGTTAAATGTATTAGCATTATATGAATTGTTCTTATATTATTTGTAACAGAGTAGAAATAATCGTACTTACCAGGGAAAATCAAGATTTATAGATTTATGCACGCAATCGCTTCTGTCACCAAAAACGTGTCACTCGGCAGAGTACCAATACACCAAAACAAAAATAACGCTTGAACAAACTCACCACGTTGAGTCTCGGATAAATAAGATCCACTATTTGGTAAAGGTCTTCACTAAGGGAAAAGCAATATGCTCCACCTCCACAAAATGCCGACTTCATCTCGGATGCATCATTCGTAGTCCGCAGCTATTTTTCCAGAAAGAAAACGGTTGATGCATCTGAGAGGAAGGGGGACCGAGGTGACCGATTGAAAAGTAAAGGCATCGAATATCACTTTTTCCCTTGGCGTTCCATCCACCTACAACATCCCTGGTGAGTGCGATTGACTCGTAAGTTAAGAAAATGTGTATACAACAAACATATCATAATTAAAATTATCTTAATCTAATATCAAGGCAAGCGGTAGTTTGCCGAGTTCGTAAGGGCAAACAGCTAATGCCTTATTTACGCCTAAACATAGAAAACAAGGTGTTTTTTTTATAAAATTATGCGATTTATCACCTTTTTATAAGCAATATAAGTAATTTTTCATTTGTAACCGATAACCAAAATATAAATAATTTATTATTCCATGAGTTTTTTTTCCTATCATTCTTCGTTTTCTTTATTTTTACATTTTTTACATTTCGAATCGAACTTTTTTCTTCTCCTTCAGTCTAAAAAAGTGGGTACTCAAAATTATTCTGTCAGATGGCGCTCTAAGTTATTTCAATTGCTCAATAAATGAGATGGTGCTACTAGTTAGTCGAAAAGTGTTTACTCGAACTGTTGATGCTAGATGGCATTAGATGATTAACAAAATGTATTCATTTAAAGTGGTTAGTCGCAACTATGGTATCAGATTACGTTAGGTACTATAAAAAACATGTAGTTCACAGTACAGTAAAATTTTGAAATACTGAATGCCGAGATCGTAATCGCAATTTATTTCTAAAAATATGACATATTCGTTACAAGTTAGTCAAATCCAGCACTGTTGATGTCAAATAGCATTTCCTATCATTTCGATGATAAACAAAAAGTGTACGCATGGTACGCGTCTCAAGAGGGCGGATTACCATTTTCTTCACAACCCCCTCGACATGGGTATCAAATGAAACGGTATGATAAGTAGAATACAATAAGCAATATAGTATACTCAATAAAAAGTTAGATCCACCGAGGCCACCTCAAGAGGACGCAGTACCATTTTCTTCACAACCCCCTCGACATGGGTATCAAACGAAAGGGTATGATAAGTAGAATACAATAAGCTATGTCTTTATATCCATGGCGGCCGTCTCAAGAGGGCGGACTACCATTTCTTCACCACCACCTCGACGTAGGTATCAATTGAAAGGGTATCATAAGTAGAATACCATAAGCGATATAATATACTCAATATCTGGTTAGATCCATGGCGGTCATCTCAAGAGGGCGGGTTACCATTTTATTCTCAACCCCCTCGACATGGGTATCAAATGAAAGGGTATGATAAGTAGAATACAATAAGCGATATAGTATACTCAATAAAAAGTTAGATCCACCGAGGCCACCTCAAGAGGACGCATTACCATTTTCTTCACAACCCCCTCGACATGGGTATCAAACGAAAGGGTATGATAAGTAGAATACAATAAGCTATGTCTTTATATCCATGGCGGCCGTCTCAAGAGGGCGGACTACCATTTCTTCACCACCACCTCGACATAGGTATCAATTGAAAGGGTATCATAAGTAGAATACCATAAGCGATATAATATACTCAATATCTGGTTAGATCCATGGCGGTCATCTCAAGAGGGCGGATTACCATTTTCTTCACAACCCCCTCGACATGGGTATCAAATGAAAGCGTATGATAAGTAGAAGACAATAAGCAATATAGTATACTCAATAAATAGTTAGATCCACCGAGGCCACCTCAAGAGGACGCATTACCATTTTCTTCACAACCCCCTCGACATGGGTATCAAATGAAAGGGCATGATAAGTAGAATACAATAAGCTATGTCTTTATATCCATGGCGGCTGTCTCAAGAGGGCGGACTACCATTTCTTCACCACCACCTCGACATAGGTATAAATTGAAAGGGTATCATAAGTAGAATACCATAAGCGATATAATATACTCAATATCTGGTTAGATCCATGGCGGTCATCTCAAGATGGCGGATTACCATTTTCTTCACAACCCCCTCGACATGGGTATCAAATGAAAGGGTATGATAAGTAGAAGACAATAAGCAATATAGTATACTCAATAAAAAGTTAGATCCACCGAAGCCACCTCAAGAGGACGCATTACCATTTTCTTCACAACCCCCTCGACATGGGTATCAAACGAAAGGGTATGATAAGTAGAATACAATAAGCTATGTCTTTATATCCATGGCGGCCGTCTCAAGAGGGCGGACTACCATTTCATCACCACCACCTCGACATAGGTATCAATTGAAAGGGTATCATAAGAAGAATACCATAAGCGATATAATATACTCAATATCTGGTTAGATCCATGGCGGTCATCTCAAGAGGGCGGATTACCATTTTCTTCACAACCCCCTCGACATGGGTATCAAATGAAAGGGTATGATAAGTAGAAAACAATAAGCAATATAGTATACTCAATAAATAGTTAGATCCACCGAGGCCACCTCAAGAGGACGCAGTACCATTTTCTACACAACCCCCACGACATGGGTATCAAATGAAAGGGTATGATAAGTAGAATACAATAAGCAATATAGTATACTCAATAAAAAGTTAGATCCACCGAGGCCACCTTAAGAGGACGCAGTACCATTTTCTTCACAACCCCCTCGACATGGGTATCAAACGAAAGGGTATAATAAGTAGAATACAATAAGCTATGTCTTTATATCCATGGCGGCCGTCTCAAGAGGGCGGACTACCATTTCTTCACCACCACCTCGACATAGGTATCAATTGAAAGGGTATCATAAGTAGAATACCATAAACGATATAATATACTCAATATCTGGTTAGATCCATGGCGGTCATCTCAAGAGGGCGGATTACCATTTTCTTCACAACCCCCTCGACATGGGTATCAAATGAAAGGGTATGATAAGTAGAAAACAATAAGCAATATAGTATACTCAATAAATAGTTAGATCCACCGAGGCCACCTCAAGAGGACGCATTACCATTTTCTTCACAACCCCCTCGACATGGGTATCAAATGAAAGGGTATGATAAGTAGAATACAATAAGCTATGTCTTTATATCCATGGCGGCTGTCTCAAGAGGGCGGACTACCATTTCTTCACCACCACCTCGACATAGGTATCAATTGAAAGGGTATCATAAGTAGAATACCATAAGCGATATAATATACTTAATATCTGGTTAGATCCATGGCGGTCATCTCAAGAGGGCGGATTACCATTTTCTTCACAACCCCCTCGACATGGGTATCAAATGAAAGGGTATGATAAGTAGAAGACAATAAGCAATATAGTATACTCAATAAATAGTTAGATCCACCGAGGCCACCTCAAGAGGACGCAGTACCATTTTCTACACAACCCCCACGACATGGGTATCAAATGAAAGGGTATCTTAAGTAGAAGACAATAAGCAATATAGTATACTCAATATCTGGTTAGATCCACGGCGGTCATCTCAAGAGGGCGGATTACCATTTTCTTTACAACCCCTTCGACATGGGTATCAAATGAATGGGTATGATAAGTAGAATACAATAAGCTTTGTCTTTATATCCATGGCGGCCGTCTCAAGAGGGCGGACTACCATTTCTTCGCCACCACCTCGACATAGGTATCAATTGAAAAGGTATCATAAGTTGAATACCATAAGCGATATAATATACTCAATATCTGGTTAGATCCATGGCGGTCATCTCAAGAGGGCGGATTACCATTTTCTTCACAACCCCCTCGACATGGGTATCAAATGAAAGGGTATGATAAGTAGAATACAATAAGCAATATAGTATACTCAATAAATAGTTAGATCCACCGAGGCCACCTCAAGAGGACGCATTACCATTATCTTCACAACCCCCTCGACATGGCAACTTATTGATCATGAATTTGGAAAACGAGTAACCCTGAGTGGTCAATGTAAAAATTGTTCGTACACTCAAAAGATTCGTAAGTCGGAAATGATTTCGGCAGCACCTGTTCTCATAATACAACTGAAATTATTCGAACTGAAAAATAAAAAGTTTATTAAAATTGAGCAATGCGATATCAAAGCTGTCACTTCTGCAAAATTGCATATAGGAGGTTCAAGTTATAAAGTGATTAGTGCTATATTCCATACAGGAACACTCGAACAAGGTCATTACATCAGCATGTTGAAACAAAAATCGAGCTGGTTATGGATCAATGATTCCATAGTGCAGAAAAAATCTTGGCCGAGAAACTCAAAAGGAGCTTATGTTTTTTTTACAAAGACAATAATATTAGTTTGAATTCCTGCATTTTGCTATTTTGTTATTACCTACTTATAAAATAAATAAAAAAATATAATGAACAATTAAATACATAATATTTCTTTATACAGAAGATTATTTACTTTTATTTTAGAATGTATTAAAACAAAAAAGAGTGATATCCCACCAAAAAAACATTAAAAATGTGAATTAGAAGTTCGTGGGCGCGGAAATTATTTATTGGGACAGTTTAAAACACACTTATAACAAAAAGAAGTGATATGGATTAGTCAAGATGTATCGTTAATAGCATGAAATAATTAAACACGTGCATTTACGAACGAATTCAAAGGAATTATACAACTGCCAATTTTTATTTAAAACTCAAAAAAGTAAGTATTATAATACTTTATTGAGTTTTAAATAAAAATTGGCAGTTGTATAATTCCTTTGAATTCGTTCGTAAATGCACGTGTTTAATTATTTCATGCTATTAACGATACATCTTGACTAATCCATATCACTTCTTTTTGTTATAAGTGTGTTTTAAACTGTCCCAATAAATAATTTCCGCGCCCACGAACTTCTAATTCACATTTTTAATGTTTTTTTGGTGGGATTTATTATAACGACTAACTACTGAATCCTAAAATTAAAGTGAGATGCAATATAAAATTTATAATAAGGAATTTGTGGTTTTGACTTGTCCGTTGTATGTCTTGATTTGCAAGAAAGTACGAATGTTCCTGGATGATCAATTAATTGAGAGGTTTTTATCGATCAAGACTGGGTTAAATTAAGATCTGGGCCACGTCTCTCCACGAAACGACGTAGCAGAGAGGAAGAGTAACAGACAAACACACAAGGGAACCGAGTTCGATCCCCGACCGTCGCACGCATGATATCAAAATAATTTACTTTTTTTGGATTTTTAGAACTTCCTACTGAGTTTATTCATGCTCATGGGAAATTCCTTTTTTCACAAACAAAATTTAATACCAGCATACGCTATTGAAACAGTCTTCTTATTTTTGGGTTCCTTTCACAATTCTTGGATCATTTTTTTTTCTGATTTATTTTTTGAGTTTACCTTTTTACATCTTTAAGAACGCTAAGGGCGTGTTATATGTTTTGTATATCAACATCATATATTACCGTTTAAAAACTTTTTATTTAGCCTTATTCACCTACATATGTATCTTTCAAACCAAATCTAACCTATTTGCCTATATTAGGGCTTTAGAACTTATTTATTTAACCTTTGCCTCCGGAATTCTTATTTACTAAATTTACTTTCTTCTACAATTTTTAGGTATTTACTTTCTTCTGCAAATCTTATTATTTAATAATTTTTACTTTTATCTTACAAGCGCTAATATTTTAACATTACATATATTTCTAAGAGATAACGCCCATTTTGTAATAGTTCTGGGCAGCGTCAAGGAGCGCGTTCGTGGCCTCTTGGGCGGATGGGGTCAGTGTAATAGCCCTTCTCGGGGGTATATTTATAGATCGGGCGGAGTTAGTTGGGCATGGTTATTTATAGTTTTCGTGCACCTGAACACATTTTATGAGACCTTTAATCTGAGGGATTAGGCGTACGCTAAGAGTAGCGAGAGGACTGAACTATTATGTAAGGGTCGCGTTTAGCGGTTCTAGTTATTTTGCTGGTTGTACTAGTTGTATAGAGGAGGCTCTTGGTAAGGTATGACATCTACTAAGGGGCCTAGGTATCGTATCTACTGTTACTGTGTTGGGTGCAGGATCGGGTTGTATTGGGTCCGCGCTTGGGGGCGCTGGCTCCTCGGAGTCGGTTCCCTCATCCGCCGGTTTTGGTCCGTGATACTACGCAAATATTCTACTAGGGGCCTGTGGGCCCGTTCTAGAGCGCCGTTGGATTGGAGATGATAGGCGGAAGTTTGTAGTTTCTTAATTTTTAGGAGTTTGCATAGGCCCTTGAATAAGCCACTGAGAAAGTTGGTGCCCTGGTCGGTTACTATGCTTTTCGGTATCCCGTAGCGGGTAATGATTTGATCAAAGACTATCTGCGCAACGGTTTCGGCTTCGGCGTTCGGGATAGCATAGCAATCTAGGAACTTGCTTAAGTTATCTTGAAAAGTTAAGATGTATAGGTTTCCGGAATTAGTAGTTTCTAGGGGTCCCACTATGTCGAGATATACCTTGTCGAATGGTCTTTCGGCCACGTCTGTGATTACCATCGGCATTTTGAGGGCCGGCGTGGACTTATTTGTCTGACACTTTCTACATCTACGAATATATTGCCCTATGTCCCTAAGCATATGACGCCACCAGTACTTTCTACGGATTCGTTTATATGTTTTGATTACGCCCTGATGTCCTCCGAAAGCGGAGTCATGATAGTCTTTCAGGATGGTGGCTATCTCTTCGGGATCTGTGATTACCGTGATTTTGGGCTTTTGATTAATTTCAGCCTCTTGAGGGGGGTTGGTTTCGACTAATGTGTCCACGGGGTTCAGCGAAATTGGGGATTCGGGTGAATTGAGTGGTTGGTCATCTGAGTTTTTAATACCGTTGCCTTCGGGGGCAATGCCTACATCTGTTACCTCAATTAGGGCCTCTTTTTCGGGCGTAGGATTTGGTCTTTCGCCTCGTGCTTGGGCACGGGTGACTACGTTGCATCTTAGGTTGTGGCCTCCTGGGGGAGGTTCCATGGGTGAGTGGACTACTGCTTTGACAGTGGAAGTTTGTTGAGCCTTAGTATCTTGCGGAATACGACTGAGGTCGTCGGCATTAGTATTGTATTTGCCGGGTTTGTATTCAATATTGTAATCGTATTCGGAAAGTTTGTGGTGGAAGCGCACCAATCAGGTTGTAGGGTCTTTTACGTTGAACACTCCTTTCAACGGTTTGTGATCAGTATACACTGTGAATGTGCGACCTTGTAGGTAGCACCTGAAATTTTTTACAGCCCACACCATTGCTAAAAGCTCCTTCTCTATGGTGGAGTAATTACGCTCAGCCTTGTTCAGGGTTCGACTGGCGTAAGCAATGGGTTGGTCTTTTCCAACTTCCCCTTGTGAGAGTACGGCCCCAAGGGCTTCACTACTGGCGTCTGTAGTAAGATTGAAGGGTTTAGTGAAGTCAGGGTAGATGAGTAGGGGGGGTTTGACCAGTGCTGCCTTGATTTGGTCGAAGGCTTCTTGGCATCTAGGGGTCCAAGAGAATTTTACGTCCTTTCGGAGGAGGTTGGTTAGATGTCGGATGATTTTTGAGAAGTCGGGAATAAATTTTCTATAGTAATTCGCGAGTCCGATGAAAGATTGTACCTGGCGTATAGTGCGTGGTTCCGGGTATTCTTGGACGCACGCCGTCTTCTTGGGGTCTGGGAGCGCTCCTTTCTCTGAGCAGATGTGCCCTAGGTAGACTACCTCCTTTCGTAGGACTTGGCACTTTTCGGACTGCAACTTGAGGTTATGCTCCCTCAGTTTGTCGAAAACCTTTCTGAGCTTCTGGTTGTGGTCTTCTAGGCTCTTACCATAGATGACAATGTCATCTAGGTAGACGAAACATTCTAGGCCCTGGAGGCCGGTGAGCGCGTAGTTCATTAGTCTTTGGAACGTAGCCGGGGCTCCTTTTAGCCCGAACGGCATACGTTTGAACTCGTAGTGCCCGTAATTGGTACTGAAGGCGGTTTTATCTTGATCCCTGGGATCGACCAGAACTTGGTGATAGCCGCTGGCTATATCAAGAGTGGTGAGGTAACGTGAGTGTCCTAACTGGTCTAAGATCTCTTCTATGCGTGGCAATGGGAAGGCGTCGCCAGTTGTTTTTTCGTTAAGTTTACGAAAATCAACGACGACTCGCCACTTCTTCTCACCGTCGGCGCCTGCCTTCTTGGGAACTAGTAGGAGAGGGGAGTTCCATGGGCTTTTGCTAGGCTGTACTATATCGTTTTCCAGCATTTCTTGTAATTGATCATTTATTATCTGCCTCTGACTTTCTGGCAGTCGGTACATTTGCTGGTTTATGGGTGCCTGATCCCGTATTAAAGGTATTTCGTGTTGGATGGCGGTTGTATGAGTGAGGAGATCGCCCTTTAGATGGTATTCGTAGCAGAGGTCGGTAATCGACTGTCTTTCCTCCGCGCTTAGGTTTTCGTCCAGATTCAACTCCTTTTTGATCTGCTCTAAGCGGGCTTCGAAGTCTTGTGAGACCGGGTATTCGGGGTTTGGAAATGAATACCGGATGTTTTTAATTCTTTTGCTCTTTGGGGTTTGCGTACCTAATCGTTTGCTTTTTAGAAGTTTAGAGGCAGGGGTGTGTGGTGCCTTTGCTTGGGAAGTTGTTCCCTTTTTCTTTTTGATGGAGGAGGGTGATGGAGTTTGTTGGCCAACGTTGGGGCTCTTGTACTCACAAGCACCATTAGTTTGGATTGGGCCTTGGGGGCTATTTTGGTCGGCGCACTTAGAGTTGCATGCGGACCATATCGTTATTAGATGATTGATTAGGAATAGAGCGACTGTGTTTAAGAAAGTACGAATGACATTTAGACTGGGGATCTCAGAGGCATATGTTTCAGGGGCCATGGGGGCCGAATCTATGGTGGATTGTTTTACTACGGTTGGCCGTGGTATCGCTTGAAGTGGTATTATTACATATTTACTGGTTGGGACCAGTGTTAGGTTAAGTGCGGATATGGACACTGGGATGTTGGTACTGTTAAGAATGCTTACCGGAACTGTGTCCTTTGCCTTGGGTAAAAGGCTATTTGAGAGAAATACTCCGGGTTTTAGTTCCTGAGACAGACAGACCATTTCTTCCTTTAGGTTTAGCGGCACTACGATTATTTGTTGGGTACGGGCCGGCACTCGTGTCGCCAGTCCCAATTCTATCTTAGTCCTTATAGGTTCCTTTTGACTTTCGATTTTGTCAGTCGACCTTTGGGTATTGCAGTCAGCCATCGTTCAGAAAGTCTGCTGTATCCTCTACTACCTGGAAAGAGCTAGGGATTTTAGTGGGGAGGTCGAAATTTCCTTGACAGCTCCCTATGGTTTCTGTAGTTCCGGCAGGGGTTAGGAGGGTGCATTTTTCTTCCTGATTTATTTTGACCTGGGATTTAAGCCTATTTTGTTTGATGACGCTTACCTCAGCGCCGGTGTCCACTACTAATTTGACTTTGCCTTTACGGCTGATATCTAAGGGTAAGGTAGCTAGTGGAAGTTTGACTCGGGGCGACTGAGGTGTACCCTTGGGAGTGAGTGGACTTATTGTAGTCGGGCCAGGGAATTTTGGCTCGACGGCTCGGCGTTTCCCTGCTGCTTTTCTTCCCACATTCTCTTCTGAGCGCACTCGCTCACTACGTGGCTTCGGCGGCCACAAAAATCGCACTTTCGGCTTACCTGGTACACTCGTGGGGTTCTATTATTAGGTGCGTTTGGATTGGGTTGGCCCGATCCGGGGTGAGGACTCCTTCTATTGTCATCAGCCCTACCCTGGGAGTTCATATAATTATTCGGCGGGTAATTTTGAGGTGGCCTGTTGTTGTAATTATTATAGGGATTTTGTAAGGGGGGCCCGTTCCTGACCATAGCTTGATTACGTTCATACTTAAGTCGGCGACACTCTCTGACGTCGTGCCCATAATTTTGGCAGTGTGAACATAATGGGGTGTTTTTACGCATCATGCATTCGCTGTATGTGTGTCCCCGTCGTCGGCAGAAGGTGCAAGTTATGTTAGCGAGTGTTTGGGACTGTGTAGATCTGTTGGAAAAGGAACTAGGCTGAGGTACTCTTTCTTGTGTTTGGTTAACGAAGTGCTGAGGTGTCTGTGGGGCGGGAGTTGTTGACTGGTAGGTGGGGTATTGTTGTGGTGTTAAGGGCGGTGTTGACTGGTATATGGAGGGTTGCTGTTGTTGTGTTATGAGCGGTGGATGCGACGGAGTGTTAGCAGATGGGGCTGAGTTATGGGGTATCTGCGATGTCGTGGGGATGATCTTATGCGTGGGTGCCCAGCTTATATTACTTTGGACGGGGATATTTTGTGAGAGCGGGATTCCAGAGGGCGGATTCATAGCGTACGTCAAAATTTGTGATTGTGAATTTGTAATAGCAATGAAAATATATGTAAAATTTTAAACGAAAAAACGTGGGGCGTATATATGATTGATGCGAATGATTTCTCAACCCAGCTACTCTACACTCCTTACTGCTATTGTCTATAGCATACGCCCCACGTTTTTTCGTTTAAAATTTTACATATATTTTCATAGCTATTACAAATTCACAATCACAAATTTTCAGGACTATCTGTATGGTGTTAGAAATATGTTTGAGGTTCTAAATCTGTATGGGGCTAGTGCCATTATTTTATACTTTTTAGTTCGTTATAAAAACGTGTTATATTAAAAAGTTTTTTTATCTAATAATTATTATCTGCTTTTTAGTCTTGTGTGCGACATTTTGCAATCACTTTTTAACATGGTCATGATATTATGACGGATACATGTGGAAAATTGTTACCTAAATCTACTAATAATATACCAATCTTTTTAATTTTGAAATTCCTGAAAATTAAAATGAAGAAGTAAGCTAAATTAATTTTATATGATTTTTATTTCAATAATAGCGGCATCTCTATTTTGATCATTTTTACTATTTTCATCATGAGTGCTCGCAACTACTCTTTTACTGAAAAGCCTTTAGCTGACTTTTGATTGTATTTAACTGCTTTCTTCATATAAAAACATCTATAAATTAAATTTGAGTCATAATTATCTGAAACTTTTATGTTTCATTTTACTTTGAATAATTTGCCGCATAAATTTAAATTATGTAACTGATGTGAATATTAAATTTTGAATTACGTCACATAGCTTATTTTTTTCTACATGGCATTTCCTTTCATGTGATTCCCATGTGGAGGTTGTTGTAAAGTCAGGCAATCCACCAGTTTATGTTACCCGCAAAGTAAAATTTACAATGACCTCATATAGCTTATGGTATTCTACTTATCACACCCTTTTCTGTACTACCTACGTCGCGGGTGTTGTGATGAAAATGGTAAGCCGTGCTCTGAAGAGAATGGTAACCCACCGTCCTGAGGAGGCCGCCATGGACCTAATGATGTTCTGAGTATATTGCATTGCTTATGGTGTTTTACTTATCATACCCTTTCATTTGGTACAAATGTCGAAAGTGTTCTGAAGAGAATGGTAACCGGCCTTCCTGAGGAGGTCGCCATGGATCTAAAGACATAGCTTATTGCATTACTTTTGATGCCCTTTCGTTTGATACCCATGTCAAGGAGGTTGTGAAGGAAATGTTAATCCGTCCTCTTGAGATGGCCGCCATGGACCAAACGAAATATTGAGTATACTATATTGCTTATGGTATTCTTCTATTTGATACCCATGTCGAAAGGGTTTTGAAGAGAATGGTAACCCACCGTCCTGAGGAGGCCGCCATGGACCTAATGATGTTCTGAGTATATTGCATTGCTTATGGTGTTTTCCTTATCATACCCTTTCATTTGATACCTATGTCGAAAGTGTTCTGAAGAGAATGTTAACCAGCCCTTCTGAGGAGGTCGCCATGGATCTATAGACATAGCTTATTGCATTACTTATGATGCCCTTTCGTTTGATACCCATGTCGAGGGGGTTATGAAGGAAATGCTAATCCGTGCTCTTGAGATGGCCGCCATGGACCAAACGAAATATTGAGTATACTATATTGCTTATGGTAGTCTACTTATCATACCCTTTCATTTGATACCCATGTCGAAAGGGTTCTGAAGAGAATGGTAACCCACCCTCCTGAGGAGGTGGCCATGGATCTAAAGACACAGCTTATTGCATTACTTATGATGCCTTTTCGTTTGATACACATGTCGAGGGGGTTGTGAAGAAAATGTTAATCCGTCCTCTTGAGATGGCCGCCATGGACCAAACGAAATATTGAGTATAATATATTGCTTATGGTATTCTACTTATCATACCCTTTCATTTGACACCCATGTCGAAAGGGTTTTGAAGAGAGTGGTAACCCACCCTCCTGAGGAGGCCGCCATGGATCTAATGAAACACTATACGAAATATTGAGTATACGATATTGCTTATGGTATTCTACTTATCATACCCTTTCATTTGATACCCATGCCGAAAGGGTTCTGAAGAGAATGGTAACCCACCCTCCTGAGGAGGCCGCCATGGACCTAATGATATTCTGAGTATATTGTATTGCTTATGGTGTTTTACTTATCATATTCTTTCATTTGATAGCCATGTCGAAAGGTTTCTGAAGAAAATGGTAACCCACCCTCCTGAGGAGGTGGCCATGGATCTAAAGACATAGCTTATTGCATTACTTATGATGCCTTTTCGTTTGATACCCATGTCGAGGGGGTTGTGAAGAAAATGTTAATCCGTCCTCTTGAGATGGCCGCCATGGACCAAACGAAATATTGAGTATAATATATTGCTTATGGTATTCTACTTATCATACCCTTTCATTTGACACCCATGTCGAAAGGGTTTTGAAGAGAATGGTAACCCACCCTCCTGAGGAGGCCGCCATGGATCTAATGAAACACTATACGTAATATTGAGTATACGATATTGCTTATGGTATTCTACTTATCATACCCTTTCATTTGATACCCATGCCGAAAGGGTTCTGAAGAGAATGGTAACCCACCCTCCTGAGGAGGCCGCCATGGACCTAATGATGTTCTGAGTATATTGTATTGCTTATGGTGTTTTACTTATCATACCCTTTCATTTGATACCCATGTTGAAAGGGTTCTGAAGAGAATGGTAACCGGCCCTCCTGAGGAGGTCGCCATGGATCTAAAGGCACAGCTTATTGCATTACCTGACCTTTGTTTGATACCCATGTTGAGGGGGTTGTGATGGAAATGTTAATCCGTCCTCTTGAGATGGCCGCCATGGACCAAACGAAATATTGAGTATACTATATTGCTTATGGTATTCTACTTATCATACCCTTTCATTTGATACCCATGTCGAAAGGGTTCTGAAGAAAATGGTAACCCACCCTCCTGAGGAGGCCGCCATGGACCTAATGATGTTCTGAGTTGATTGTATTGCTTATCGCCGCCTGATTGTAAAAATGGTAACCGGCCCTCCTGAGGAGGTAGCCATGAATCTAAAGACTTAGCTTATTGAATTACTTATGATGCCCTTTCGTTTGATACCCATGTCGAGGGGGTTGTGAAGAAAATGTTAATCCGTCCTCTTGAGATGGCCGCCATGGACCAAACGAAATATTGAGTATACTATATTGCTTATTGTTTTCTAATTATCATATTCTTTCATTTGATACCCATGTCGAAAGGGTTCTGAAGAGAATGTTAACCAACCCTCCCGAGGAGGTCGCCGTGGATCTAAAGACATAGCTTATTGCATTTGTCTTATGATTCCCTTTCATTTGATACCCATGTCGAGACCCTTTAATTTGATACCCATGTCGAAAGGGTTCTGAAGAGAATAGTAACCTACCCTCTTGAGGAGTCTGCCATGGATCTAAAGGCATGGCTTATTGCATTCGTCTTATGATGCCCTTTCATTTGATACCCATATAGAGGGGGCTGTGAAGAAAATTATAATCCGCCCTCTGGAGATGACCGCCATGGACCAAACGATAAATTGAGTATACTATATTGCGTATGGTGTTCTACTTATCATACTATTTCATTTGATATCCATGTCGAAGGGTTTGTGAAGAATATTTCAATCCGACCTCCTGAGACGGCCTCCATGGACTAAAGGTATGTACCATATTGCATTGTCATCACAGCTAAAGCTGTGTGCAATATTTCACCATGCTAGAATATCCGGAAGTATTTGAAAAATCGAATGCAAAATTTGTTCCGTGAAGAAAACAGTTATCCGTCCTCTAGAGTCCTCCGCCATGGATCTTTTTTTTTTCCTCAAGAGTTAACCCTTCTAGCACAGAAGGCGCACTTTTCAGCTAAGCATGAAAATCTATATATACATACACATACATACATACATATATATATAAATATATATGTATATATATACATATATAGAGTTTCCCTTCTAACGCAGAAGGCGCACTTCCCAGCAGGGCTGAGAAATATTTACCACTGCCGTGGCTCAGCTGAGACATGCAAACATAAAAGATTGAGTACCAATAAAAATTGCATGCGAAACACATAAACAGTCATGAGACAACAAATAGACTCCTTTTAAGCAGGTCTTTGTTAGTGCTTACGCTAAAAACATTAATATTTTTATTTACATTAATGAACATGCGATTAACAGGCTCAAATCGGCCATAATTGGTGTTAGAGGAGTTGATGTGTAAGAGCGGTGGTCCTCTCAGATTGTATCGGCTCTCTCTAAACGACGCACGGCGCCTTAGAAAACCTGAGTCGACACGTCCATTAAGAAGCTGGTGAACGAAAACAACATCGGCCACCTCACGACGCTTGTGGAGAGTGTTTAAGTTGAGTAACTTAAGTCGGTATTCATATGGTGGAAGAATCAAAGGGTCTTCCCAAGGGAGGTGATTCAATGCGAATCGAACGAACCTACGTTGAACCGACTCAATTTTTCCAACATGCGAAGAATAGTGAGGAAACCAAACCTGGGACGCATATTCAAGTAAAGGTCTGACAAGGGAAATGTATAGGTGTTTAGTGATCAGGGTGCTGTTAAATTCTTTGGACCACCTTTTTATAAAACCCAAGACTAAGCTGCTCTTGGAAGAAATATAGTTGATATGAGTAGAGAAGTCTAGCTTGGTGTCAAATCTTATCCCGAGATCTTTGACTAAATTAACACGGGGGACACCCTCACCAGAGAATGAGTAGTTGTAAATTATAGGATCACGTCGCCTACAAAAAGTCATGACTTCGCATTTACTAATATTAAGAACCAGGTTGTTGTTGGCGCACCAAGAGAAAAAGGTGTCGAGGTCGACCTGCAAAAGTTTGCAGTCCTCCATACTCTTTACGTGACGGTACAATTTGATGTCATCAGCATAAATCAGGATTCTGCAGTGTCTTAGCAAGGTAACAATATCATCAATAGAAAGAATAAAGAGGATAGGGCCAAGGTGACTGCCTTGAGGGACACCGGATGACGCCTCAATGGTCGCGGATTTGGATCCACGGAAAAGGACTTGGTAGGTCCTGTCAGCTAAGTAGGACTGGAACCATAATAGAAGGGCTTCAGGCAAACCTAACTTTTTTAGTTTGAAAAGTATAATGGAGTGGGAAAGCTTGTCAAATGCCTTACTGAAATCAGTGTAAACACAATCAGTTTGGCAACCGGAAACGAAGCCTTCAACAGCATGGGAAGTGAATTCAAGGAGATTGGTGGTAGTGGAACGAGCTGGAAGAAAACCATGTTGGTTTGTAGAAATAAGCTTTTTGCAGATGGGCACGATTGCAGAATAAATGATTGACTCAAAAAGTTTTGGTATGACAGACAGCTTGGCAATTGGTCTGTAATTCGATATTTCGTTCTTGCTACCACTTTTGTGAATAGGAATTATGAACGAATTCTTCCAAAGAGTAGGGAAATACCCTTTATCTAAGGATTTTTTAAAAAGGGTTTTAAGTGGAGACTGGAGAACCTCCACACAGGATTTAAGGACAGCAGGAGGTATACCGTCAGGGCCGGAAGTGAAATCGTATGGGAGTTCATCAATATGTTTCATGATATCGTCAGTGGAAATTGAGAGAGATAAACTAGTAGCCTCTCGGTGTGGAGTTATATGACGAAAATTATTGTCATTAGGCTGAAAGTTAGAAGGGGTGAAAGATTGATGAAAGAATGAAGCAAACATGTTGGAAATAGAGGAAGAATCACTACTTGACCAGTTAGTGTGCTGCATAGTATTTGGGTAGTTATCAACTTTTTTCTTGGAGTTTACAAATTTAAAGAAGTTTCTAGGATCAGTATAAACCTGGTCTCTCATGCTGCTGAGATAATCGCCATACAGAGCAGAAGAGAGTAAACGAAATCTGTTATAGCAATCAGTAAATGTAATAAGACTCGGAGAATCCTTCCTTTTTAAATAGGTCTTCCAGAGTCTATTTTTCTGATTCCTTAAATGCTTCAGCTCATTATTGTACCACGGTGGAGTACAACTGCGCAATTTTTGGGGCTCAAAAGGTACACATGAAGCAATAGCTTCATATAGTACGCTATAAAACCGTGCCACATCGACATCCAGCTAATTTGCGGAAAGTAAGCTGTTGAAATCAATCAAGGCAAGCTTAGATGAGAGTTCATTAAAGTTAGCTTTCTTAAAGTTGAAGGAATGGGTTACCGCCTCCGGACAAGGATTGTTCTTTGAGTTCAAGCAGTAATTGAGCGAGAGAGGAGGGTGGTAATTGTCAACGGACGTCATGACTATTGGAGTGGGTTCAACAATCATGTTTCCTGAGTCAGTAAAGAATACAAGATCCAACTGTCTCCCTAACATATTAGTCACACCACTCATTTGATTAAGGCCAAGTGAGAATAAGGAATTGAGAAAACAGGATTCCTTAGAATTAAAATTGCCTTCGGGGAGGTAGTTATCGTCAGCTTCGTCAAATACCCACTGAATATTGGGTAAATTGAAGTCGCCAAGAAGAAGTAATTCATCACCAGTGTTCATCATATTCAGGATATGATCAATACAGGAGATGAGAATATCATAGAGGCTTATACCCCCATCGTCAAGTGTGCTTATCATATCTGGTGGGATATAGCAGCACAACAGGAAGAGTTTTGATTTTGAAAAAGAAATCGTGAGAGCGACAAGCTCAATGTCCAAATGGTTGGAGAAACTAGGAAGCGAAATTGGGTTACAATTAAGGTGGCTGCGGCAAGCAAGAAGTACGCCACCCCCGCGAGCTTCCGAGTCAGTATGACGGTCCCTCCGAAAGACTTGGTAGGAGGAATCGAAGAGTTCAGCATTAAGAATGCCTTCGTGAAGCCAGGTTTCCGTGAACGCTATGACATCGAACCCGCTAGCCATCGATGCCTGAAGGATGTCGTTAGTTTTTGATCTTGTCCCCCTTACGTTTTGGTAGTAGAGGGAGAGGGTCTCAAGTTTTTTGACATCCTTTGTGTTCTCGGAATGGAAACGTTTGAGTGATGTGCTCGAGTACGGGTACGCGGAACAAAGAGCTTGGTAAGAGCACCAGCAGGCCAGAAACCAGGATCTAAAAGAGTCTCGGCAATAACGGGCGGTGCAGACAAAACGAAAGAAGCAACAGGCTTGGAAGCCTTGTTGACTTTTCTGCATGAAACAGTTCCAGGGTCTATAGATTTTTTCCTTAAATATTCACAAACAGACTCCGTCGTAGTTTGAGGAGAGAACCGTGATATAAAGATATCTAAAGGTCTCGGTATCGTAACTAGGGGGGGTGCACGGTTCTTGGGGAGCTGTAGCTTCAGTGACCGGGTGGTTGGCCACTATTAGAGGCAAAGAGGTGGATACCGAGACCGGCCTAGAGGTCGACTCAGTCTCTGGAACGTGGGGCAAGGAACTCAAGGTGACACCGTCACCAATGACGGCTTGGCGATCTCGATTTTTCCTGCGACTTTTACGACGCGCCTTTGTACTAGGTACAGTTGGATTGACGGCCTCCTGAGGCAAGAAGACATTCTCCGAACGAGAAGTAGCCACGGGGCAGGGTAAAGGCAAAGGCTGCTCCTCAACCTGCAGGGCGTCATCAGATTCTACCGTCGCTGAGGAGGTCTTATTGGAAGCAACGATCTAACGGTATAATGAGTATACCATATTGCATTGTCATCGGAGCTGTAGCTGTGTGCAAAATTTCAGGGTGATCGGGTAACAGGAAGTAGTCAAAAAATCGATTGCAAGATTTGTACCGGACAAACAGACAGACAAGAAAGCGAGCTAATAAAAACGTTTTAAAATGGAGAAGAACGAAATATAAGGGCAGGAATTTATACTTCCGGTCGAAAAACTGAACTTTGGGAATAAAAAATGATGATTGATTTTATTTGATTGTTAGATTCTTAAAAATGAATTTTTTGTTCGTAACATCCCTAATCGCTTACAAGTAAGATATGTCGTTGAAGTTGACTCTTGGAACTAGAGATGTTGATGATCCTGTTTTGACTTCTGGTAATAAGGTGTCCAGGTGGTAGATCTCTTTCGGCTGCTCTATGGTTATCTTCGTGCTGCTGCGTTTACAGGTTTTATAGGTGAGAGCCCCTAGAAGAACTCCTAAGATAATGATGAGACCAAATGCGCTGAATTGATAAGTTGTTGCTTCGGATTGTATTGATTGAATCCATTTTGTATTATTTATATGGAGCTCGTTCATCATTTCCAGCGATAAAAATTCCCTATGCTCCTTTCCCTCGGGGGTTGGTTGCAGAACTGCTGGTAAGATTTGCAGGTTGGATGCTTTTCGCGAGATGAAGGATCTTCCAACAATAGTTACGCTGATATTATGGAACTTGACCAGAAAAGGCCCATTAAGCTGCTGCGGTATTGATTCTACGGTAAGAGTCCCATTGAAATTATTAAGCAGGATTGTTCCTTGTGAGATTTCTTCTATTGTGGGAATGTGTTGGCTATTGATGGTATTGCAGGTAGCTTTTTCGCTCTTAAGAATATTTGGTACGCATGAATCATTTGACAAATTAATAATATTTTTTAAATTACAAATTGATATAAAATTAAAAGATTTACAGGCTGGTCTTACCCCCAATATTTCGTTCTCATATTTTAAAATATTTTCATATAATATTTCGGTTGCTACATTATTTCTTTTGATAGGTTTTAAAATTAAATTTTGATAGATTTTTTTATCTGTTATCGGTACGTCAACAATATATAAAATTGAAGTGGAATTACTTATGACTTTAACTTCGGAAAAATTTAATGCTTCTTCTATTGTGGAGAAAACGAAATTTTCTTCATTTAAAGTTCTTACTGCTAATTTTATTTCCTGTTTTGATAAAATCAACGAACTTATTATGCCTAATTTAGCCCAGTGAATGGCCTTATTGATATTTTCCAATTCTTCTTTTAATAGCTTTATTCTATACTGAAGACTTATTATTATGTCATTATTAGTCTGATCTTGTTCTGCAAATATGTACTTTAATAATTTCATTACTTATCTTTGTAATGTTATTCATTCTTTCTTCATAAAGGTTATTTATAATTACTTGCTTGTTATTATTTTTTAAAAGGTTTGACATTTTTTCCTCTATCGTAACGAGGTCTTCATGATCGGGGCTACCCGCGATCCATTTCCACGCGCTTCCAATGAAATTAAGGGATCTTTTTATATGACGTGGTTTAAGGTTACTGATTAGTCCTTGAATTTGGTCAAGCTCATGTGATAGGAAAGGGAAGAGAGTTTGTTGTTTATTTCGGTTGGCATTAAGAATTGGATAGATCTCAGTTATGCATTTTTCGTATTCCTCTATGTCGATCACGTGTACTAGTTTAAAGTTCCCTGTCTGAATTTCCGTTTGTCCTGTGTGAATAGCTACCAGTTGTGAATTAGAGAAATCTAATATTTGTATTTCTCCTGTTGTGAGACAGAATAAGCACCGGTAACGAAATTACATAATATTATTTGTAACTTAATTCCTTATGTTGCTTTTATGAACTGTTTTGCCTGATTCTGTTATAATTGTCGTATGTTTATTTATTTTTACTGTTTCCTTTCGATATCTAATTGTTTGCTTTGTTCCGATTCTTTTATTATGTTTCACGTAAATAGTGTCTCCAGGAGAATATTTTTGATGGGAGATCTCTTTTTATTATGGTAATTTATGTCCCTTTCTTGTTTGAGTGCTAATCTTTCGATATTGCTTTTTCGTACTTTTTCGAATTGTTCTGGGTCTATGTTTGGTATACGGCCTAAGTAAAGCTCAACAGGTTTTTTTCCTGTCGTGGAATGGATAGTGAAATTGTATTCGTTAAGGGCCCGTTCTCGGAGTTCTTCAAAAGGGCGGGGAGGTCCGTCTGCTTTCAAACATCTCATAATTTCTACAAAGTGGAATGGAAGCGTTCTACCTGTCCGTTTATTTTGCTTTTATATGGAGGTGTTGTAAAGACTTTAATGTGGAGGTCATCTACGAGTATAGAGGTTATGGAGGCTGAATTAAATGCTTTTTCGTTTCCAATGACAACTGCGTGTGGGATACAGAAACAGAATAAAATGTCAAGTAAAGGCCTTCTCAGATATTCGACTGATCGCGATTCTACTACTTTCGCTAGTGCGAACTTTGTAAACTTATCTATTGCCGTTAGGACCAGGCGTTTTTCTGTAGATAGTATGTCGATATGGACAGTGTGACCTGGATAATTTGGAATAGGGGTTGCGTTAATTTTTTGATTATTCGGGTGTCGTTCGTATTTGTTTTCTTTACAAACAATGCATTTCTTGACCAAATTTGATATTTTTGATGCCATTTTTGGAAAATAGTATTTTTGCAAAATTTGTAGTCTATTTTCGTAGGCGTTTCTATGAGCTCTTTTATGTTCGGTGAGTATTATCTCTTCCTGTTGTATTTCATTTTCGATATCCTCGACAATTGTTTGCGTAAAGCGTATTTTGTAGTTTTTGAAACGGGTAGGATAAATTTCCTGAATTTTTCCCATGTGTTTCCGATAGCTGTTTGCTCTGATTTTCTTCTGCTGCAAATTATCTTTTAACATAAATAAAAAAATAAATGAAAATATTAAAAAAAATTAGAAAAAAGCAATTCTTTATCATGAACGGAACGCCCTCTTGCCCTTGGTCTCGATCCTGGGTCCGAAATTTTACCGCCGTCTCGGGTATGACGATTTCCTATATATGCTAATTTCCACTTTGAATGGAATGTCTCAACTTCATAAATTAAACACCTGCACTTCTGTTTTCATCAAAAATGTTTTATTCACAATGCGCCTCTACTTATGCAACGTTAACATTTTCTTCATTCAAACTCACAAGTTTTAAAATATAAAAATTTTACACATTAATCCTTTAATCACTAGTTCGGAAAAAGAAGTTCAAAATTAAAAAAAAGTCATGAAAGAAATTCAAAATTACATAAAAGTCACTAATTATTCAAAATTAAATAAAAGTCACTAATTATTCAGGGAACGCGATTTTCTTCCCCTTTTTTATCGTCTGCAATAATTGAAAATATGTATTGTATAATCACTCACCAAGGGCTGCAAAGTTCGTGGACGTCTTCCTTCCTTCGTGGGTCAACGGAAAGTGGAAAAAACGGCCAACTCATCCCAATGAGAATTTTTTGGGAAGATCGGGTTGACCTTTTTGTCCTTGCATTTTTCGGGAGACCCTCTCCGGTATCCTGTGCCTAGCGGTTAGGCTCTCTTCACAGGGTGTTACGATATTACGATATTGTTGTGGATAATGCAGCCCTTGGTGATATGGTTGTCCAAGACAGCTGATTTTGACAAGTTAATTTGTCATCGGGTGTTTATATTCGTGTGTTTATGTTTGTTTAATTTTAAGTGAATTTTATTTTGGATTTTCTTTAAATCAGGTAAGTAAATCACGTTCCCTACATATACTTAATTTAATTTTAGGTCATCAAGTTAGCATTGAAGAGGCAGTTTTTTATACATGTACGAGTATCATCATATAAATAAGGTATGTACAATATTGTTGTTTTTCCTTTAGTTGAATTTTGCTGTAATCTGGTCATTTAACTTTTTTAGGCCGCTCTCCGGAACATGCTCCCCCCCTTGGCATCGCGGAAGTAGATGTCAACATAGAATTGGTCCAGTATATCAGATGAAGCCATAAGAATTCCTTGGAGGGCTCATCTGTGAAATAAATAAACAAAAAAGGCCAAGGGATGTGAAAGGAAAGGGTTATAGCGCCCTGTCTCGCTTTCCGGAGAGAGGATGAAATTATAGGCAGAATTATCCGGGAAGAAATAATTCTCAAGGTGAGTGGGAAGATTTTGTTTACATTAGTGACTCATATTGATTGGTATTTAAAAATTGATTGATTTTAGTTTTCGTTGTCAACTGGTTTATCAGTTATTGTTTGAATAGGTAGTTTACAGATTTTTGTAATTGGTCGTTTCAGAATCTTGTCGCGTATTCTTATTGTCACAACGCGAACTAGTCCATCTTTGCCTGGATGGATCTCGGTAATTCGGCCCAATGCCCAATGGCATGGCGGTAGATTGTTTTCTTTGAGAAGGATTAGTTCTCCTGGTTTCAAATTTGTTTGGATTTTTAACCATTTCGGTCGTTGCTGCAGGCTGTTCAAATATTCGGATTTCCAACGCTTCCAGAAGTTTTGTAGAAGTCTTTGTAGTAGCTGCCATCTATCAAGACGGTTCATTGAGATATCCAGTAGTGAAGCTTCAAGAATCGTTTTCAAGGATCCTCCAATCAAGAAATGTGCCGGTGTCAATGGAGTAGGATCGCGACTGTCGGAGCTTATCTCGGAGAGTGGCCGCGAATTGAGACACGCCTCAATTTGCGTTAGTATCGTCGAGAATTCTTCGTATGTTAATGTGGTTTTTCCAATGACTCGTTTCAGATGATATTTCGTAGACTTAACGCCTGCTTCCCACAGGCCACCAAAATGGGGAGATGAAGGTGGGATGAAATTAAAACTGACCCCTTCATTTTCGAAAATGGCTCCGATTTCATTGTTCAGCTGATTTTGTTGCTGTTGCTGTTGTTTTTTGAGTAGTCGATTTGCACCCACGAAGTTTGTCCCACAATCACAATACAGCTTGGTGCACATTCCTCTTCTGGATGTAAACTTACGAAAAGCAGCAATAAATCCTTCCGCGCTTAGATCGGTTACTAGCTCGAGGTGTAACGCTTTGGTGACCATGCAGACAAAAAGTGAAATGTATGCCTTGTGCCTTTTAGGGGTGACCCTTGTGTGTTTTTAATTCGAATGGCCCACAGTAATCCACGCCAGTGTGGGAGAACGGACGAGACACTTGCAATCTTGGGGCAGGAAGATCGCCCATTAGTTGTGTTTGTGTGGAGGCCCTTTGTCGAAAGCAGACTAAACATTTATGGATATGATAACGAATTGTGTTTCTGGCATTTAACAACCAGTACTTGTGGGAGAGAACTTGCAACATTAATTGTGGACCCCCATGCATAGTCTCTCGATGTACTTTATTAATGATTAACGTACTCAAATGGCATTTATCGGGCAGTATTATGGGAAACTTTTCTTGAAATGGTAAGTCGGAGTATCGTTATCTTCCTCCGACTCGCAATATGCCCTCTTCATCAATAAATGGAGACAGTTTCGCTAATCGGCTTTGTCGAAGTACTGTCTTTTGTTGTTGGATTGAATTTATGTCATCATGGAAATGTCTCCTTTGAATTTGTTGGATCCAATAGTGCAGCGCTTCTTTAAGTTCATCATGTTTTAAGTATGTATTCCTTCGTTGAGAGGTAGGTCTTTGAGCATTGAACACAAATCGTTTGCCATACGCCGTCACACGAATGAGTTTAGTCAACGAAGAATATCTTGACTCGAGATCGTCAGTATCAACATGCAGATGCAAAGTCGTAACTCTTCTCTGTTCAAGCTCTGTAGAGACTGTGCATTTTGCTTTCGGCCATTGCTCTTCTGGTTGACACAACCAGGTTGGTCCTTTCCACCACAAGTCATGTTTGAGTAGTTCGGCAGGTTTCATTCCGCGGGATGCGCAATCTGCAGGATTCTGCTTAGTTGGAACATACCTCCAAATGTTTTGTCCTAGAATCTCGTGGATGTAGGAAACCCTGTTTGCAATAAATGTTTTCCATTTAGCAGGATGGCTGCGTAACCAGGCGATGACTATTTCAGAATCAGTCCATGCGTATGCTGAATAAGATATCTCCAATTTAAGTGCGTCTATGACATACCTCATTAATTTTGCGAGGAGAGCTGCCGCACATAATTCTAGCCGAGGTAGTGTCACCGTCTTTACAGGTGCCACCTTTGATTTGGCAGCTATCAAGGTGGAATGTCGATTGCCCTGCTCGTCGGTACTACATAAATAAACCGCGGCTGCATATGCTTTTATGGAGGCATCTGAAAATCCATGCAGCTCGGTTTTTGTGTTCGTGCTTGTATAATGCGCCCATCTATTTATTTTTATATTATCGATTTCTAACAAGTTTTCTTTATATTTTAGCCATTCACATTTGAGATCCGGTGAAACCTCCTCATCCCATTCCAAACCTTTCAGCCATAGGGCTTGAATGATGAGTTTGGCCTGTATTATTATGGGTGCGAGGAGACCTAGAGGATCAAATAGTTTGGAAGTTTCGGATAAAATACTGCGTTTTGTCCATTTTGCTGGCTCAGGACTCATCGTGTATGTATATGACAACATGTCGGTTCCAGGATTCCAAAATGTGCCCAATGTCCTAATGTCATCATCAAGAGATATTTCGCAAGATTGGTTTGTTTCACAATATCCTTTTGGTAAATGTACTAATATTTTCTTGCAGTTAGATGCCCACTTTCGTAAAGAAAACCCGCCGGAATTCATCAGCTTCAACAATTGCTGCTGTACCTGTATGGCTTCTTCGATGGATTGTGTTCCGGACAACAAGTCATCGACATAGAAATCGGATAAGGCAATGTTGGAAGCTTTAGGATACGCCTCCTTTTCGTCAAGAGCTAGTTGCTTTACCACCCTTGTAGCCAGATATGGAGCACTTTTCGTCCCGAACGTCACTGTCAGCAGTTTATACTCTTCGATGGGTTGATTAGAGTCGGATCGCCAGACTATCCTTTGGTATTCCGTGTCTTCGTTTCGCACTTGGCGGTACATTTTTTCCACATCAGCAGTGAAAGCGATACGATGTTTTCGCCATCGCATCAGTATTGCAGTTAATTCGTCCTGTACGACTGGTCCCTTGAGCATCATGTCGTTTAGAGAGATTCTGCTAGCAGTTGGTCTAGACGCATCAAAAACGACCCGCAATTTTGTGGTAGTACTTGTTTCTTTTAAGACTGCATGATGTGGTAAATAGGTGCAGGTATAGGCATCCATTCCGTCTATCATTCGATGATTGTCGTCTTCAGATGAGTTTACTTTCTCCATATGCCCTAAATCCAAATACTCGTTGATGCACTTCGAATATTCTTCATACAACTTTTGGTCCTTAGCAAATCTTTTCTCCATTTGAAGTAATCTGGATATGGCAATGTTTTTTGATTTTCCCAAATGCATAGATGCTGTAGCTGTCTGGATGGGTAGTTGAACTTCGTATCGACCGTCTGCCAAGCGCTTGGTGGTTGTTTCAAACAATGTTTCACATTTGACTTCTTCTTCACTTAATCGAGGGTTCTCTGGTATCTCCTCAATTTCCCAGAAACGTTTTAATTGGTTGTTGAGGTCAGTACAAATGTGAAAACTCTGTAGCCTGATTGGAGGTTGAGCCTTGTCGCTGAATTCTCCTGAGAGGATCCATCCCAACGTCGTCTTCTGTGCTGTGGGGCTTCCGTTGACGCTTTTTATCAATCCATCCATTATTATTTTTCCATGTACATCTGCTCCTAGAAGCACATCTATTTTTCCTGGGACGATAATATTCCGGATCTGCGAGATCAATTTGATGTAAATGTTTCCAGTTTTGATGAGAGAGTGTGTGCGTTGGCATGACATCAGATAGCTTCGGTAATACAAGACCAGTCACTTCAACACTAAAATCGTTGTCTTTTAAGGGTTTGATAATAAAATTTGTTGTCCATCTTGCAGAATCCAAATGCTCGTATCCTATCACTTGTATTCTTGCATTAATCCGTTCGCGTTTTAATTGGAGATCTTGGCGTATCTTCTCGGTGATGAATGATGTTTGAGACCCTTGATCAATCAAAGCACGGACTATTTGTTCCCTACCGCTTGGAGAGACTACTCTTATTAATGCAGTGGCTAAAAGCACCTGGTTGGTTTGGAGTTTGTTGACCATAAATGAGTTTAGATTAGATGGACTTATGGTGTCTGAAGCCTCACTGGACTCAGCTGAAGCCGTGACAAAATTAGAACTTGGACTGCTCGTGGTTACACTCGACTTGTTTCCCTTCATCGTAAACTGTTTTCTCGCATCAGGTTGACCGTTGTAATGAAGCAATGAATGATGGCGACGCTGACATTGTCGACACCTTCCATCACTGGGACAATTTGCCAGTATATGTCCGAACCCGAGACAATTAATGCACAATCCCTTTGCTTTGACGAATTCTATTTTCCGTTGTGTAGAGTACGATAAAAATATAGGACATTGTCTTATGCCATGAGGCTGTGCACACACTGGGCAGGCAAATTGGGTGGTGGTGTGAAATGTTCTTGCATGTGGTCTTCGATGATCTGGTTTCGATGGTTTATTAGCTTTTCCTCCATTCAAGGCAATGGCTTCTAATGACCGGAACCGTGCTTTCAAAAAGTCCTGTAACCCCTTCCATGTTGGTAACTCACTCTGATCACTTGAACTTTGCTCCCACACCTGATGGGTGGACGAAGGAAGTCGTTTCACAACTAGGTGTACTATAAGTGGATCCCAGGTCGAAACATCAATCTTCAAATTGGTGAGAGCTAGCAAACACTCTGTGGTTGTATCCAATATCTGTCGGATGTTGTGAGTTGTCTCTGTTGATAGAATCGGTTGATTAACTAAAATTTCCAATTGAGAATTGACCAGCACTCTTTTGTTGTTGTATCTTTCTTTTAATAATGCCCACGCAGACTCATAATTTTCATCCGTTATTTGCAAATGTCGTATTAGATTTTCTGGTTCTCCTTCCAATAGTAGTTTAAGATATTGCAATTTCTGCACCGGTGCATACCCTCTGTTCTCATGTATCATTGTCTGAAATAGATCATGAAAAGTCGTCCATTTTGTATAATTACCCGTAAACTTATCAATAGCCAATTTCGGAAGTTTTATTGCTGTTGTATTGGTTTCGCGAGGTGAGCTCGCGATCATCGTTGTGGACAGTTTCAGCTGCTCTGATGATCCCGAAGGCGATAATTTCTTTCGGAAGTCTTCCAACATAGCCAGGTTAGAAAAGAAAAATTCCTCCACGTCGTCATACAACTCTTCCGCGAAATATGGACATTCACTGTATTTGTCAGCCTCTTCTGATTGTTGCAAAATGAGAATTTCCTTATGGTTTTGCTGAAATTCATTGAACAAATCTTCAAATTTGCTCACCCTTTTCTCATAGTAGCTTAGCGTTCGTCTATCCTTAGGCTCCTTTCTCGCGTTTAGAATACATTTTTGTAACAACTCCCATTGGGCTAGCTGCTTCCTAATTAGAGACTCCATGTTTTATACGAATGCGAGGATCAGATAGATTTCAGAGTCAATAAACAAATAAACGAAGAGAGGTTTGACAAAAGGTTCAAATATTTTCAGAGATTTCGATAACAAAATATTCGCAAATGCTTTCAGTCTTTTCTTTCTTATTTATTAACAATAACGAATCTAATTTCAGAATACTACGAGATGCCGACGACGACGATTCACATTTACGGAAATTATGTTGTATATAAGAATAAACTTTCACCTTTTTTATATAAATATTCAATAGTCAATTTTATGTAAATTTCAATATGATAAAAATAAATTTTAATGTTCAATATATTCAATATAAAATAAAACTTCCAATTGTATTTGTATTTGTATTTCCTTTTATATATATTTTGTAAAATGTAGTAGAAATATAGTTTAATGCAATGTTTCGTACTCACGATTTTTATTTACTTATTTTTGTTGATTGCATCTATATGGTCGGGCGTTTCACAAGGATGGTAGCTGGCTGAAGTTACTGTTGTTGGGATTTTCCTTGTTTGTTGCTTTGATGTTCGTATTCATACACTTTCACCACACTTGTTATTAGGTTTCAATTATATTTAAATTTAATTTTAGTTTTGATTTTCGTGTATTGTAGTTTAGATTTCACACGTTTCCGATTCTGATTTACTACCCGAATACCGATCTAGAATTTCTTATTAGAATTCACAATTTATTTAGTTAATTTTAGATCTTAGATTTCAAATTGATTATGGTTAGATTTCACGCGATTTCGATTAATTCCCCGATTACCGGTCAATGAGTTTCTATGAGAGTTTACAAGTTATTTATTTAACTTTAGATTTTAGATTTCGATTTTATTGTTTTTTAATTTAGATTTCACCTGTTTATGATTTCGATTAATTATTCGAATACCGGTTAAGAAGTTCTTATTAGGGTACACAATTTATTTAGTTCACCTTAGGTTTAGATTTCGAATTGAGTATGTTTTAGCTTAGATTTCACGCGTTTATGATTTCGATTAATTACCCGAATACCGGTTAAGTTAATTAGTTTATATTAGAGTTCACGATTTGTTAAGTTAACTTTAGGGTTTATATATCGATTTTATTCTATGTTAAAGATTCCACCATAATTTTATGTTTTGCGATTTGCTTATACGATTTCACTTAACTGTCGGGTTGATTTCACTTTAGATATTCACAAAAATTGATTAGATTTCAATTTTAAGTGACCACGATTTCGAAATACCGTTTTAAATTTAGCTTTCGAGTTAACGGATTTTAGTTATGTTTTCTTTTATTGTTTTCACTTTAATTATTTGATTGTTAGATTTCCCGGTTCGACTTTCCGTTTTATTGACACCACGTTTTTTATTAAATTTTCACTGTTTTTTATTTCACTTTTCACACTGATCCGGCTCGAAGGACCATGTTTCCGATAGCTGTTTGCTCTGATTTTCTTCTGCTGCAAATTATCTTTTAGCAGAAATAAAAAAATAAATGAAAATATTAAAAAAAATTAGAAAAAAGCAATTCTTTATCATGAACGGAACGCCCTCTTGCCCTTGGTCTCGATCCTGGGTCCGAAATCTTATCGCCGTCTCGGGTATGACGATTTCCTATATATGCTAATTTCCACTTTGAATGGAATGTCTCAACTTCATAAATTAAACACCTGCACTTCTGTTTTCATCAAAAATGTTTTATTTACAATACGCCTCTACTTATGCAACGTTAACATTTTCTTCATTCAAACTCACAAGTTTTAAAAAATAAAAATTTACACATTAATCCTTTAATCACTAGTTCGGAAAAAGAAGTTCAAAATTAAATAAAAGTCATGAAAGAAATTCAAAATTACATAAAAGTCACTAATTATTCAAAATTAAATAAAAGTCACTAATTATTCAGGGAACGCGATTTTCTTCCCCTTTTTTATCGTCTGCAATAATTGAAAATATGTATTGTATAATCACTCACCAAGGGCTGCAAAGTTCGTGGACGTCTTCCTTCCTTCGTGGGTCAACGGAAAGTGGAAAAAACGGCCAACTCATCCCAATGAGAATTTTTTGGGAAGATCGGGTTGACCTTTTTGTCCTTGCATTTTTCGGGAGACCCTCTCCGGTATCCTGTGCCTAGCGGTTAGGCTCTCTTCACAGGGTGTTACGATATTACGATATTGTTGTGGATAATGCAGCCCTTGGTGATATGGTTGTCCAAGACAGCTGATTTTGACAAGTTAATTTGTCATCGGGTGTTTATATTCGTGTGTTTATGTTTGTTTAATTTTAAGTGAATTTTATTTTGGATTTTCTTTAAATCAGGTAAGTAAATCACGTTCCCTACATATACTTAATTTAATTTTAGGTCATCAAGTTAGCATTGAAGAGGCAGTTTTTTATACATGTACGAGTATCATCATATAAATAAGGTATGTACAATATTGTTGTTTTTCCTTTAGTTGAATTTTGCTGTAATCTGGTCATTTAAATTTTTTATGCCGCTCTCCGGAACACCATGATTGGTTCGGTTGTTAAGAGACCGTTTACCATATTAGGGTTAAGGTATCTTTTGAATATGTCGATAAGGTCGGTTTCCGAGTAATTTTGTTGTATTACAATATGTCTCGTGTATCCAGAGAAGAGAGGGTTAAATTGGTAACTGCTTTCGTCGCCTGTTTTTAAAATGAGTTGGTTACGGAAGACATTGATCGGAACTTCGACTGAAGGGATTAAATTATGAGGGGAGCTCTCATCACTGCGTTGTGTTGGAGTTAATGAATTTATTTGAGGTATCGAAGGAAGTCTTGAGAGTGAATCGGCTACGACATTCGCTTTGCCTGGTTTATATTTTAATTCATAATTGTATTCTTCTAATATTGCTTTCCATCGTTTCATTTTGCTATTGGTGTTTTTGCTACTTAGTGCGTACGTAAGTGGCTGATGGTCTGTGAAAATATTTACTTTCCGCGATCCGTAAAGGAAACTTCTTAAAGAATTGAGGGACCAAATTATCGCCAACATTTCTTTCTCGTTTGTGGCGTAATTTTCTTCGGTTTTATTGAGAGTTCTTGAGACGAATGATATTGGTTTATTACCTTGAGATAGAACAGCTCCGATAGCATAATCTGACGCATCTGTAGTTAATTCAAACTCTTTCTCGAAATTTGGATGTGAGAGAATGACTTCTTTTGAAATTAGTGAATTTTTTAAATTTTGAAAAGCATTTAGTGCGGTTTTATCGAGGGAAATGGTTTTATTTTTGGATATGTTCTTGGACACTCGTCCATCTTCCCCTCGTAAAAGGGATGTCAGGGGCTTTGCTAGCTTAGCATAATCTCTAATAAACCGCCGATAGTAACCTGACATTCCTAAAAAGGAACGTAAATCTTTAAGGCTTCGTGGTGGGGCTATATTGGCTATTGTTTGAATCTTCGTGGGGTTTGCTTTAATCCCATCTATGCCTACAATGAAACCCAAAAATTCTATCTCAGTTTTTTAAAAACTCGCATTTGTCTAGTTGGATTTTCATGTTCGCGGATTCAAGTGTTCGGAATATTATCTCCAAATTCTCAATATGTTCTTTCTCGTCTTTTTCAAATATTATTATATCGTCGATATAAACGTAACATCTCTTTGCGATATGTTCTCTCAAGATGTCATCAAGAGTTCTTTGAAAAATGGAGGGGGCATTTTTGAGCCCAAATGGTAACCGAGTGAATTCAAATTTGCCGTTATTGATTGAGAAGGCGGTCTTTTCTATATCAGATACTAGAAGAGGGATCTAGTGGAACCCGCTTTTAAGATCAGTGATTGTGAAATATTCATTTTTCCCAAGGTTTGACAAGACTTCATTTATCTCGGGGATAGGATAGCGGTCTGGTATAGAACTGAATTTAGTTTTCTATAGTCAATTACCATCCGATATTTCTTTTCTCCGGATGCATCCATTTTTTTTTTTTTTTGGAGCGATCCAGACGGGAGAATTATAGGGAGATTTCGAAGGTCTTATAATACCTTCATTGAGCAATTCAGTAACTTGCTTTTCAACCTCGTCTTTTAAAGCCATTGGATAAGGATACGATTTCGAGTAGACAGGAGTATCTGCGGTTGTACGTATCCCGCCTCTTACAGTCGTGGTATAAGCCAGCTTCTTATTGGGGTCAGAAAACAATTGAGGGCAATTTTTTATAATCGAATTTAGTTTATCATTTTGTTCTTTAGTTAAATGTGAAGTACGCACATCAATAGTGTTGACAGTTTCGGAAGGGTGTTGTTTTAAGAATATTTTAATGTTTGGATGAATTATCATGTATCCCTCATCCCTGTGAATTATTGCCTTAAGTTCCGCCAGTGTATCGTTGCCTAATATCCCATCGAACGATATCAAGCTAGGTAAGATAAAGAATTTTAGTTTCTCTACTTGGTTGTCGAATAGATTAAATAATGCGTGGTGCGTTATTTTTATACTGCCACACACAGAATTGGCAAAAAAAATTTTTTTCGTGAAGAATGGGTTTTTTAATGTGTTTTGGTTGAACGTAGTTTTTGTTTGACCCTGTGTCAACTAGGAATTTTAAGGTTTCTCCACTTCCCTTTTTGATCCATATTTCGAGAAAGCGAAGAGCGATTTAGTCTAAAAAATAAATGTCGTCCAATTCTTCCGGTTGATCGAAATTTGGGTTGTCTATCGAATGTATGTAGTCAGAGAGTGTTTGTTCGTTGCCGTCATTATCTGGGTCCTGGGGATCGGTTTGCGTTTCTATTTCGTCTTCTTTAGGATTCAACTCGACGTGATAGACTCTTTGTTGCTTATTAGGTCGATGCAGTTGATATGATTAATTGGGGTAGTCCGGTTTTGGGTTAGTTTCTCGAAATGGTGGTCTATTAGCATAGTTTACTTGTCTACTGTGGATGCTTCGATCAACTTCCATGGGCACTGGCTTGGGTAAAGGTTTAGGTGGAAATGGTGGATTATTAAAACTGTAATTTCGGTGATTGTTGCTCTGAAAATGCTGATAATTGTTCGGTGATTGGTATTGTTTTCCAAAATTTGGCTTTGGTGGCCTTTGTGGGTTATGAAATAGTTCAGGGTGGAAGGTTTTCCGCGGTGCTGGTATTGGTGCAATGTTGTGTCTGGGTGGTAAAATTTCAGATAAATTAGCTCGAGGTGGGAAACTTTGACTATTTATAGCGTATTGTGTCCTAAAATTGACATTTTGCAGTTTAAGGCAAAGATGCACTGCTTGAGGTAAGTCGGCTGGTTCTTTGACGCTAAGTAATCTAGGTAAGTCACCTTTTAATCCCCTAACAAAGATATCTAAAGCTTTATCCCTGTAAGATTGGGTCATAAGCTTATTTAATATTAAAGAAAGATGCTGGTACACCGCCTGATAGAACTCAGGTATTGTGCTGTTTCCTTGTACTAATGTCGTCATGTGGTACTCTAGTGTACCTAAATCTCTTTTGTCCGCATAATGTAAAGCGAGGCATCTAGATATTTTCGGCCAGTTCAGTGGAGTGTTATAGGATTCAAGGGCAATATCTGCATATCCTACTATTTTATTGCGAATTACGCTGAGGATGCCGTAATATTTTGGCGTTCCCTTTAGATGATCATAAATTGATAGCACTCTTTCGACGCTTTTCTTCCATGAACTGAATTCACCTGGTTGCCCAGAAAATTCCCTTAAACTTTTAACTATGTCGGGGATTTTGTCTAGATCTGAAAGGTTTCTGTCATTATTAACATCAATAGTTTGATCTGTTTCGTCCAGGGATCGTAAATAACTGTTATATTTGTATTTTTGACTTAAAAAATCAAATAGTAAATGTTGTCTGATCTGCATAAAATTTATACAGGATACTCAGAGTAGCGAGTTCTACGTGGTGGTGGGGTTACTTTTAAATTGTAGACTTTTATTATAAAAGTCAAGTTTAATAGTTAAAATTAATTTAAATTTTTTAAATAAACAATAACAGTTATATTTAACTAAAAAAGTTTTAGGTCATTAAAAACTCTTATTTTTGTTTTTTATTTTTAAAGTCTTCCAAAACTCTTATGGGAAGACTTTTATTTTTAAAATCAAAAATAACTGTTAAAAAAGACTGTCTTGCATAAAAGTCTTTCTAAGATTTTTATTTTTCCAGTTTTTTCTATAAAAGTCTTTGAAGACTTTTATTTTTAAAATATAAAAATAAAAGTCTTTTGCTGAAAACAGATAAATAGTCCATTCAAACCGTTAAGAAAATCGAACCCTAAAGGTTTTTGGGGTCGCTGATCACGAAAATCGGGGTCCTGCGGTCCTATGACATGGGCGTCACCCTTAAAAATGCAAAAAACACCCTTTTCTAGGGGTTTTTCGCGATTATTTCGATAGTAATGAAAACTAATGCAATGAAATACACTTTTTTTAATATTTATTTGCGAAGGTGGTTGATTTGTACTAAATCAACGTGAACTTTATGATAAGGGGTGATCCTAAAGGGTTGAAACCACCCCTAAATCGGCTACAAATAGAAACTAGTTGGGATGTGGGTTCGACCCTTTCGGTCCACACGATCAACTCAAGGGGGTGAAATAGGGTCAACTAAAAACCGCTGGAGCTATAAGGCTGAAATTTTGACAGTGCATCCCTATAATGACGTAGACATCCCCTTAGAAGCGATGTTTCGAAATTCATCCCCTAAGGGGCTCAAATGGGGTTTATCCAAACCGTTGGAGCTACAGGGCTGAAATTTTGACAGTGCAGCCCTATAATGGCGTGGACATCCACTAAAAAGCGATTTTTCGAAATTCATCCCCTAAGGGGGTGAAATGGGGTTTCTCCAAACCGTTAAAGCTACAGGGCTGAAATTTTGACAGTGCATCCCTTTAATGACGTGGACATCCACTAAAAAGCGATTTTTCGAAATTCATCCCCTAAGGGGGTGAAATGGGGTTTCTCCAAACCGTTAAAGCTATAGGGCTGAAATTTTGACAGTGCATCCCTTTAATGACGTGGACATCCACTAAGAAGCGATTTTTCGAAATTCATCCCCTAAAGGGGTGAAATGGGGTTTTTCCAAACCGCTGGAGCTATAGGGCTGAAATTTTGACAGTGCATCCCTTTAATGACGTGGACATCCACTATAAAGCGATTTTTCGAAATTCATCCCTTAAGGGGGTGAAATGGGGTTTACCCAAACCGCTGGAGCTATAGGGCTGAAATTTTGACAGTGCATCCCTTTAATGGCGTGGACATCCACTATAAAGCGATTTTTCGAAATTCATCCCCTAAGGGGGGAAATGAGGTTTACCTAAACCGCTAAAGCTATAGGGCTGAAATTTTGACAGTGCATCCCTATAATGGCGTGCAAATCCACTATTAAAGCGATTTTTCAAAATTCTTCCCCTAAGGGGGGGAAATGGGGTTTACCCAAACCGCTAGAGCTATAGGGCTGAAATTTTGAAAGTGCATCCGTATAATGATGTGGACATCCACTGAAAAGCGATTTTTCGAAATTCATCCCCTAAGGGGGTGAAATAGGGTTTACCCAAACCGCTGGAGCTATAGGGCTGAAATTTTGACAGTGCATCCCTTTAATGACGTGGACATCCACTAAGAAGCGATTTTTCGAAATTCTTCCCCTAAAGGGGTGAAATGGGGTTTTTCCAAACCGCTGGAGCTATAGGGCTGAAATTTTGACAGTGCATCCCTTTAATGACGTGGACATCCACTATAAAGCGATTTTTCGAAATTCATCCCCTAAGGGGGTGAAATAGGGTTTACCCAAACCGCTGGAGCTATAGGGCTGAAATTTTGACAGTGCATCCCTTTAATGACGTTGACATCCACTAAGAAGCGATTTTATGAAATTAATCCCCTAAGGGGGTTAAATGGGGTAACCCAAACCGCTGGAGCTGAAGGGCTTTAATTTTGACAGTGCATCTCTATAATGACGTGGACATTCACTAAGAATCGATTTTTCGAAATTCATCCCCTAACGGAGTGAAATGGGGTTACCAAACTACTAATTTAAGTAGAAATTAAACAGGGAGCCAAAAAATTCAAAAATATAAAATCAGCCGCAGCAATTTATCCACCTAATAAATCATTTTTTACATAGTTTTAGTTAGAATTTCTATAGCCTGATCAACGTGCTAGGCTTTAAGCACAATATCACAATTGTTTTTATAGTGTAATTTTCGAACTACGATAGCTATTTTATTTGTTTTCAGCAAAAGACTGACCTGCCTAAATGTCATTGTAAAAAAACGGAACAACCCACATTATTCAGAAGTAACTCAAATACATTAGGGTACATATTTCCAATTATTGTGTGATTGTCGTTTTTATCCTGCATTTTGACTTTATTTAAAAATTCCACGAAAAGAAATATTTCTCCATGTATTTTTTATTTTGCTTCGGTTTAGGGGTGGTTTAACCCCTTTAAAAAAGGGTTTAGAGTGAAATTTTCCAAATGTTTCAATGAATAAAAATGGAAAATAAAATTTTAATGCAAAACAATAAATGTCAATTTTTTTCAATTACAATTTTAATGCAAGGGGTAGTTTCACCCCCTTAAGGGTTCTAATAATAAATTTATGGCTAATAATACCTTTAGAACCAAATTTCAAGCAAAAAGCAAAAAACAAAAAATTTTTCTAATTTTTTTATATAAAGTTGATTTTTATAATTGTGGGGGTAGTTTTAACCCCTTAATGGTTGAAAATAATTTAGTTTTGCCTGACAGTACGCCCACAATCGTATTTGAAGCATATACTTGAAGAAAATTTTCTTTACAATTTTTTCTATTTGTAGCCGATTTAGGGGTGGTTTCAACCCTTTAGGATCACCCCTTATC
This sequence comes from Thereva unica, assembly GCA_949987705.1. NCBI lineage: Eukaryota > Metazoa > Arthropoda > Insecta > Diptera > Therevidae > Thereva > Thereva unica. The sequence goes on from OX465281.1 coordinate 101,260,829, forward strand.
ATAAAGTTCGCGTTGATTTAGTACAAATCAACCACCTTCGCAAATAAATATTAAAAAAAGTGTATTTAATTGCATTAGTTTTCATTATTATCGAAATAATCGCGAAAAACACCTAAAAAGGGGTGTTTTTTGCATTTTTGAGGGTGACGCCCAAGTTTTAGGACCGCAGGACCCCGATTTTTGGGATCAGCGACCCCAAAACCCATTAGGGTTCGATTTTCTTAACGGTTTGAATGGACTATTTATCTGTTTTCAGCAAAAGACTTTTATTTTTATATTTTAAAAATAAAAGTCTTCAAAGACTTTTATAGAAAAAACTGGAAAAATAAAAATCTTAGAAAGACTTTTATGCAAGACCGAAAAAAATAAAAGTCTTTTTTAACAGTTATTTTTGATTTTAAAAATAAAAGTCAATTTTAATTATTTTCTCGAACAAAAAAAGAAAAAAATCTTTAATAACAATTTTAAAAGATTTAAAACAATACTAGTCAAAGATAATAGTTAAAAATAACTTTAAATATTTTTGGTAAAATTTAACTGTTACTGTTGTTTTATATCATATAAGTTTCAAAATAATGATTATTTTCTGATTTTTTCGATATAAGTTATAACAGTTACGATCCCTGGTTTCGTCGTTCGAAGTAAGTTCAGGATTTATAATATGGTTAATTATTCTACGACCTTCGGTGTTCATTACTGTAATCACAATTCTGGTAATTTGTTCCGTTAAGGAATCTAGATTGAAAGAGACATTAGGGTTTTGAGCTTGAACTGGGGGAGAAGGAGCAGGAGCTGCGGGGTCGACATTCTCACCTGCGTTAAGTCGCGGTGGTCTTACTAAATTGTTCTGACTCATTATGCAAAAAGATTGAATTTAAAAGATAACGATAGATTTTTCACTTGATAGGTATGAATTGTTATCAAAAAAAAAAATTGTTATTCAAAATTAAGTTCTATAACTTCTCAAAAAAAAAAAAAAATCTTTATTATCTTGCTATTATATTTTTCGATTTTCAAAACAAATTAATTTTTAAAATTCTTAAAACTAGATTTATTTTTCATTTGGCAAATGCTCTAATTATTGCTTTCTCTTTTTTTTAATCAATTTCTTAAATTATTTTTATTTATTTTTTCACTCTTTGTTTACATTCACTTTACTAAATTAAAAAATTAAAAATGAGAAAGATTAATGATTTCTTTAATTTTTCATTTGCTTTTATTTTTTAAACTTTTAATTAATTTTTTTGACTCAAATTTAACTTACATTAAGATATGCAGGACTAACATTCTTGATTGAGTTCCAAAAGACACGTTGCCCAGTGATTTTTTGTCCTTAGATGTGTCTTGGGGGACCGGGGCGGTCTTCCAGTCAAACTGAATGGGCGGCTGTTTCCTGGTAGATGACAGGTAACTCCTGCTTGTCCGCTTCCTTGCGGTGACTAAGGGGCCTCTTTCCCAAAACTTCGATTCACTGGTTTCACAGATTTTTAGGCTGCAATTTGCCGCCTTGTCGCTCAAATTTGATTTGATAAAGCACTTTGTTGCACTCAAAAACGTTTTGATATTATTGCACGTTAGATAACGCGGTTAGGAAACGAATTTAATTCACGTTTTTCGAACTGCACTTACATAAATCAAACAAGCTATTCCCGGTCCCTGCTCGGGCGCCAGTTAATAAATTTTATAAAATCAAATTAAATAAAAAATACTTTTTAGAGAGTAAGATCCGTCTTTATTAACAATTGAAGTAGAACTGATTTTTGGTCGTACAAAAATGCTTAGGGCCGGCTAACTTACAGTCAAATTACTTATTATAAGTGCAATGCAAAATTATGGGGGCAGATAGCAATTTCTTAGAACTGCGATAATATCGCATGACATAAAATTGTTTAGTCTCTAACGAAAAATATTTCTTAAGAAATATTTTTCTTATATCATATTACAAAATTATTTTGTAGAGCGGAAATTATCAAATTTCGTGAGAAATATTTTTGCGGTGTTAACTTGTATTCTATGTGGTACTTTTCTAAAGTTTGTTTCGATTTGTATTAATTTTTGCACTATCTCTTCTGCTTCTTTATCGGATATTTTTTCTGGACATGGTTGTCTTACATTTGTTTCTACTCTCTATACTTCACTTAAATATTTATCGTAATTTTCTTTTTTCTCTATATTAATCCTCTTTTTTATATCCTTTGTCGGTCTTTTATGATTTTTACAAATACGGTAGCCATTAAATAAAAAGCTAACATGCTATAGCTAGCATTCCACTTACTGTTATGCCATTCATTTTATAGGATTGGATAAAGATTTAATCATTATTAATTCTATGCTATTCTAATGTAAATATGTTTATTGAATTCTATTATTTTATGAACTTCATTTATAAATTTGTTTATCATCAATATACCCAACGCTATGAAAATTATTAATCGTAACATAAATAAAACATATAGGTTTAACCCTGTCATACCCAAAATTTAATTTCTTAATTTGCTTGGTGTAAGATTTTCGAGCAGAAGATATTTTATTTTCAAAATTTCACATTACAAAAAAAAAAAAAAAAATCTTTACAACTTTTGAAGGTATTTTATTGAATGAGCATTATTAAATTAATTGTTGGTAAAAATTATTGATATATTTATTAAATAAATTCTTAGGCTACACAAATATAGTTATGATTTATTAAATTGCTTCCTTATTTTTCTAACTATACAATTATAAATAATGACTACACATAATGCTACTATGCCTACGTAGTCCAATCAATCTACGGAAATTCTCCAGACAATTGAAGGCAGGAAAAAAAATATGGGCGTGTAGAGCACTTAATTTGAAGAAAGATATCGTGTTTTTTTACGGAACTGCATTGGCGAACTTAACCTAAAAAATTCGCAAAAGTCAAAAAAACGGTTTTTCGCCAATAAAACAAAAAGTTGAGCTCGGATCCGAAAAAGTTAAATGAAGTTATAAGTATTAAAATTATCTTTCAATTGATGTGGTACAAAATATTGGTTAGTGTCTTATACATGGAGAAAAATTCTAAACACCGTTAAAAATCGCGCCTTTTTCATTTATTTTTTGCTTTTTATTGGTGCGACCTAGAAACTTTTTACTTGGCAAAAATGTTGCTTTTGGCAATCTGAAAACTCATTTTTTTTTGGTTTGAAATTTTGCAAAATATGGGTGAAATTTAGATTTTTGTAAAAAAGGCGTTTTCGTAAATTCCTTCGTCTACAGCTCCTCAACCTCGTAGATAATTTTTTCGAAGCTCTTTTTCTTCGTTAAGAGTTGTACTATCATGGACTATTATTTAAAATTTGAGTTTTTCAATTTTATATACAAAAAACTCCACCGCAAAAAAGACAAGTTTTTTATTTCATTATTTTTCGACTGTAAACTACTATTTAATAAAAGTTTATATTCTTTTTACAAATTTAAAAATAAAAAAAATTAACCGTACGACCGTCAACAGCGAAGACATTTTTGTAAATTACGGAGCCTTTTTCCTTCGTTAAATACCTGTGAATTTGAGACATATTGTTGTTCAATATTTACTGTACTACATACATACAAGTTGTTATTGACGTCTCAACAGCACGGATCATGTGCAATTTCATCTTTTACGTAGAATGTTTACTTGGTGAGCGGCCAGACCCGGTGCGCCTCGCTGCAGCTAACGTTTAAAATCAATTCAAATCCATGCATCCAGCACTAACAACAAAAACAAATTATTCCTATAAAAGTGTGAGATATTAGATTAAAAAAATAGAACAGTCTTCTTTGGTAGTTCCAAGTTCTCTGTGTAGTTCCAAGTAAACTTGTGAACTTTTGTTTCTTCCTTAGACACTTTCTTCTTTCTCGAGCCATGATTAAAAGATGGTTATAGGCCTAAAACAAAGGCAAAAGTCCAATAAAAGTCCCCTAACAAATGAAACAGTCCCCTGTTTCTGTATGTAGCGGGCGACTATTACAGGGGACTGTTTAATTTGTGTAAATTGTTACGGTAACATAAAATCCCTTTATTATTACTTTATTTTGTTAATAGAAACTGTTGTAAATTAAATAAATCAATACTCAATACTAAAACAATAAATATAATTGCATTTACTAACGCAACTATAAATATATACAAATACTACGCCTTCTATTTTCGGTTACCTAAAAACAATTGATTATTGTTAAGTTTAGTCTGAACTACATATAATATTAACGAATAAAGTTCTCGTGAATTATAGAAATAACGATAAGGTCTTTTGAAATTTAGAGTAACGTCCGGTTCCCTTGCAGATATTTTTAATATTTGGTGCCGAAACCCGGGAACTCTTGCCTTAATTAATGACGATCGCGAGAATACATACATATATCGATTCCTAACGTGGGTGCAATTTTTCGGGCTCAAACGGACATTTTTCCTTACAACAATGAGTTTAGAATCGACTGCACGTGCTTCTTATCGGGGTCAAATAACGCGCCTTTCCAAAGCCGCGCTCGATTTCCTAAAAAGCCCAGATTCGCAGATTAATAATGAAAGTGCTGATTTTGATAACATAGAAGAAGAATTATTACAATCATATTTACAACGTTTAACCACGGCGCATGAAAGTTTGTGCAGCGTTAATAGCGAGATGCGTGAAAAGAACTTATTAAAATCAGATGAAATTGAAGCGAATATGAAAAAATTGCTGACTACGAAGACACTGCAATCAACGTTATTAGCGATTAACTAAAGTTCAAAATAAACTTCATGGAATACCCACCCCATCAGAATCTAAATTATTGCCAAACAAAAGAGATCTGCACAAAATTAGAACATCTGAGTTCCAAAAGACACGTTGCCCAGTGCTTTTTTGTCCTTAGATGTGTCTTGGGGGACCGGGGCGGTCTTCCAGTCAAACTGAATGGGCGGCTGTTTCCTGGTAGATGACAGGTAACTCCTGTTTGTCCGCTTCCTTGCGGTGACTAAGGAGCCTCTTTCCCAAAACTTCGATTCACTGGTTTCAGGCTGCAATTTGCCGCCTTGTCGCTCAAATTTGATTTGATAAAGCACTTTGTTGCACTCAAAAACGTTTTGATATTATTGCACGTTAGATAACGCGGTTAGGAAACGAATTTAATTCACGTTTTTCGAACTGCACTTACATAAATCAAACAAGCTATTCCCGGTCCCTGCTCGGGCGCCAGTTAATAAATTTTATAAAATCAAATTAAATAAAAAATACTTTTTAGAGAGTAAGATCCGTCTTTATTAACAACTAGCAAAAAACCCGCGTGCGTTGCAACGCCTTTAAATAAAAAAAGACTATGTGTGCACAGTCCACGGTAGGAAAAAAGTATAAAGAGGTAAAAGAACAAATCTTCAAAAATTTCTTTTGATTAGGTACCTATTAAAATACTTTTTTTAAAATTTGATGTTAAGCGACTCCTATCGAAAGACGTACAATAGGCAACTGGGCAAGCATATCAAACTGAAATTAGCCGGCGTGGACCGGACTTAACCGAAATTATTTTTTAATAATGTTTAAAAATTGCTCTTATAACAACACTTTTATTTTAATGCCTCTCTATAGACAATGTTTTGCGTTTTATTGTTTGGGGCATAAATTATTAAGTTTGTTGAGTTGCTGACTCGAGAGCATGCAACGTATAGTTGTCCATGAGTAAAGCAATTTTTACTTAAATCAATTCCCGCTTTTCCAAATGTTTGGCCCTGAGACTTATTAATCGTCATCGCGAAACATAAGGTAACAGGGAATTGTAAGCGTTTGAATTTAAAGGGATAATTACTCGGAATTATAGATATCCTAGGTATAAGCACATTTTCGCCTTTCCCACAACCCCTTAAAATTGCAGCTTCAATTAAATTCTTGTGTAATGCGACAATTTTCAATCCAGTACCATTGCACAATTTTGGTGGATTTAAATTACGGAGTAAAAGAACGGGTACATTCACTTTAAGATGTATTTCATGTGCAGGAAGACCAGGGACTGTTATACTACTTAAAAACTCCACAGGATAATGTACTGCATCGTCCAGTACACAGACCGAGTCTATTGAGCTATATGTAGTTAGAGCACCAGGAATTTTGTCTAAAATTATTTTGTTAAGCAGGGCGACTTCTTCATTTTTAGGAGCCAGAATGGCCCTTACGCAGAACCACGAATCTTCTTTTGAATTAATGTGTTCTAAAATTTCATAGATAGGGAGGGGAAAAACAGAAACTAATACTAAGAAATATGAATATGCACCGAAAAGAAAATATATATGTATATGTGTACTAATTATGTACTGAAAATTATGCAAAAAAAACAAAACTTGCGATTTCGCCCTTTTCATAGGTTTTTATAAATCCACTTCACTTGTTTCTGCTCCTTTTTTCCACTTTTCACTTTTAACCGTAAATGTACTAATTACGTACTGAAAATTATGCAAAAAAGGAACAAAACTTGCGTTTTCGCCCTTTTCGTAAGTTTTTTTAAATCCACTTCACTTATCTTTTTTCCACTTTTCACTCTTACCCATCCAAACTTCCTTTTGATCAATTTAAATCTTTTCACTTTTTTTTTCTTTAAAACAACAAAACTATCAATTTTTGTAAATCTTCACTATTATTTTAAACATTTAAGTTTTCGTTTTTCCGCTTTATCTTCTTCTTCATTTCACATAGTCTAGAGAAAATCCCATTGGAAATGTTATTGAAGCTTTTTAATAAATCTACCGATCGAAAGATGGCCCACTATTTGAGGTAAAATTAGCGATCAAACTTCTACTTCGAATTTGTCGCATTTTCCAAATTCTAAAGTGAATAATAATTTATTTTAATTTATGCCTTTTTCACTATTCTATTTTTATTTATTTGTTAAAAGTTTTCATAAATAATAACATATTCTTGTTCTTATTTAGAGAAAATTGAGCAATTTTTGGTTATTGGATAAAATAATGAACAATTTTTTGGTTACTATAGAGACTTGGGTAAAATATGAAACCTAATCTCACAACCGATTTTTATAAGTAAACAAAAATATTCCTCCACCAACCCCCTCGCCAACGCAGTAAAAGATATTAATAGTTTCTTTTGGGGACTTAATATTAGAAATTTAAATAGCCTTAATTTATGCCTTTTTCACTATTCTATTTTTATTTATTTGTTAAGTTTTCATGAATAATAACATATTCTTGTTCTTCTTTAGAGAAAATTGAGCAATTTTTGGTTATTGGTTAAAATAATGAGCAATTTTTTGGTTACTACAGAGACTTGGGTAAAATATGAAAACCTAATCTCACAACCGATTTTTCATATGTAAACAAAAATATTCCTCCACCAACCCCCTCGCCTACGAAGTAAAAGTTATTAATAATTTCTTTTAGGGGCTAAATTTTAGAAATTTAAATAGCCTATAATCTAAGTTAGGTAATTTTGGACATATTTGGAGAAAATTACCACAATCAGTGCAGGATTTTATGAGTTTATCCCGGACAAACAGACGGAATGACAGCGGGCTCTGCTTTATTTATATAGATAGATTGAAGTAGAACTGATTTTTGGTCGATGAAATTGAAGCGAATATGAAAAAATTGCTGACTACGAAGACACTGCAATCAACGTTATTAGCGATTAACTAAAGTTCAAAATAAACTTCATGGAATACCCACCCCATCAGAATCTAAATTATTGCCAACAAAAGAGATCTGCACAAAATTAGAACGTCTGAAACTTAAAAAGTTTTCTGGAGATCATAAAGAATGGATTTCTTTTTGGCAACAATTCCGCACTGCTGTATAGATTTTTTCAAACGCCGTGACACAAAAAATTTCAAATTTTATAAATATTGTTCTAAAATTTTATAAATATTGTTCTAAAATTTCCCCTCTTTTTAGTTAAAACGGCAACAAACACTGAAAAAACTCAACAAAATAATTTGGGAAGGGATGCGCGCATGCCGAATGAATAAAGTTAATTTATCTTCAACATAATAAGCATAATTTCACTTTAATTATGCGAAATATTTATCATTTCTAAATTTAAAATAATTTAAAAAAAAATGCAGAAAAAAATTCCTTTGAATAAATGAGCGTTTTCATTCATAAACCGACAGTTCCCCGCAGTCGCAAGCAACACAACCTCCCCTGGCAGAAGCGCGTATGCGACTGGCAGGAAACGTCAACAATCTAGTAATCAAAGTGATAAAAACACAAATTTCGTATTTTTTAGTAGAAATTACTACAAATTATTTCTGTAGCATATGTGTAAAATATAATAACCTTAAAATAAAAAAAAATATATAAAAAGAGACGTTTTTCATTCATAATTGGTAATTTTTTAAAATAATCATTGAGGCCCCAGAAAAATACACCTCCCTCTAGCAATACGCAGTCCCGACTGATCACATGGCAGCAAGTGATTTGATAGGAGGAGTTAACTGAAGCTTTTGTCTGAACTTTTAAACATTTTTAAGAGCTTAGCTGGGGAACATGCGCGGGATGTCACGAGGTTTGAAAACAACTATACATGAAAATCGAAATCTTTCCAGTGTAGAAAAATTCCATTATCTGCAGACCGTTGTTACGGGAGCTGCCGAAAAAGCGATCGAAGGCTTCACGCCGTCAGACGAATGCTACGATAGTGCCATCAGCCTCCTACAAGAAGAATATGGAAAACCTGAAAAATTAATTGATATGACTGTGCAGCAGCTAATGGCACTACCGCATCCCCATAGCAGAAACGACTTTGCTAGACTTCGCCGCCTTTACAATAATGTGGTATCAGGTACACGATCACTGAAAGCATTGAATGTTCCCACAGCGCATTCAAGCATAATGCTAAAAACAATCTTCCTCAAAGCTTTTCCGATCGAGCTGAGAATTGAGTATCATCGCCTTCATGACAAAGAAGAACAAAAATTTGTATCACAGAATTTTGATGATCATATGTAGGTGAATCAGAATCAGCCGTTTCTAGTTCCGTATTGTCTAGGGATGCAGAATTACAAAGCATCCCAAAATTCTTAAAATGCGAAGTCGAATCGTTAGAACGGGCTGGAGTGACTGAAACCACGAAGCCAGTGCCTGCTTCTAGAACGAGACATGCCCCTACTACCGCTGCTGGTTTGATAACAACGAACGATATGCATTTTTGCCAGTTTTGCAAATCAGAGGAACACGCTACAAGGGATTGCGATGATGGAATGTTGACGATAAAGGAGCAAGAAAGAATTGCTTAGAAAAAATGGCATGTGTTTTCGATGCCTGAGTATGGGTCACAGATCTAAATTTTTCCGGTATAAAAATCTTGTTTTTTTTTTTTTTTTTTTTTTTTTATGTGGCAGTGCTAAGCTGTTTGCAAAAAATGCTCTGGTAGACATGCTACTTGTATGTGCGATCCGATGTACAAGGCAAAAACAACGAACGGCGTGTTAAACGAAAAATTGAATTTAAATAATAAAGCGAAAACAATACGTCTGCGTACGTACCGTGAATCAAACGAACCGATTGATGTATTTCTGCAAACGACGCGAGTATTTGCTATTCGCCTTTAAATTGAAATTGCCTATCGTCGGTACAGTAAAAATGAACATAATTACCTTTCGGAAGTGCTAGTGTCAATAACTTTGAAGAATATAGATTAGTGTCGGTGAAATTAAAAGACAAAAATCAAATTAATGAAATTTGTATCACTGCCGTCGTTGTGCCAATAATATGTGCCGATGTTTTGCCGGTGCCAAATGAAGACGCAACTCTTTTTGATAATTTGGATTCAGCAGATGTCAACTACGGTAATTGTGACGTAGAAGATGGCTTAAGTTTATTAATAGGCGCAGATTACTTCTGGAAAGTAACAACCACAGATATAATAAAAAAAAATTTAAAAACCAACTTCAGAAAAAAACCATTCCCGCAATGCACAAAAAAGGATGAAATAATTGTTTGTAATTCTTAACAACATCAATCCAATAAGAATGGATCTAGAAAGAAGAATCACTTTTGAAGACGGTGCTAACACATGTGGGTGATATATTAAGGGCATAAGCCTAACAAAGAAATGAAAACAATTGCCGAAGCAAGAGTTAGTGCAATCAAAGTCAACTACTACCTGGCACCGTCTTCAAAAGTGATTCTTCTTTCTAGATCCATTCTTATTGGATTGATGTTGTGAAGAATTACAAACAATTATTTCATCCTTTTCTATGCATCGCGGGAATGGTTTTTTTCTGAAGTTGGTTTTTAAAATTTTTTTTTATTTCGTGCTTTTTAGTCCATTCATTTTTTAATATTGCGTGTCATTGCAAGGGGCCTACGTTTTTACGACGCCATATAGCGAAGTGTATTCTACTTGTCACACTTTTTCATTTGATACCCATGTCTGGGGTCGGGGAGCGCAATTGCAAAATTTGATTGCAGATCGTATTGTCATGCGAACTATAAGTATGTGCAAAATTTGCAGTTGATCGGTTATATGGAACTGGGTCAAAATCAAGTTGCAAGATTTGTTTACACTATACACACATACAGATCAAGATAATATAAGGCATATAAAAAGTTAAGTTGCCATTGATATCGGGGAAACTAAATGTAAACAATAAAATTCTTTGATTCTTCATCCACGTCATGGTATATTTATTTATTCGATATAAACAATAGTTTTTTCAGCTGCAAATTTCGCCATAATTTCGTTCTTATCGGCTTTTGTTCTGGAAGCAAATTTACAGACGCATTCACGACGAAAACTTGTTTAATATGGAACAAAATTCCCCGAAGGAAATTAAAAAATAATTATTTTGTCGATATATCCTTACTAATATTATAAATGCGAAAGTAACTCTGTCTGTCTGTCTGTTTGTCTGTCTGTTACGCTTTCACGCCTAAACCACTAAACCGATTTTGATGAAATTTGCAACAGACATAGTTTAGACCTTGGAGACGGACATAGGCTACTTTTTATGGAGAACAAAAGGGTTGAAGGGGGTGAAATGGGGTTCAATAAGTTGCAAGGGGATTTTTTTCTATTGTATAAAAAGTAACTGACTGACAGACAACGCACAACTTAAACCGCTAGAGCTAAAGGGCTGAAATTTTGACTGTGCATCCCTATAATGGCGTGGACATCCACTATAAAGCGATTTTTCGAAATTCATCCCCTAAGGGGGTGAAATGGGGTTTATCCAAACCACTGGAGCTATAGGGCTGAAATTTGGACAGTGCATCCCTATAATGGCGTGGACATCCACTAAGAAGCGATTTTTCGAAATTCATCCCCTAAGGGGGTGAAATGGGGTTTACCCAAACCGCTGGAGCTATAAGGCTGAAATTTTGACAGTGCATCCCTATAATGACGTTTGCATCCACTAAAGAGCGATTTTTCGAAATTCATCCCCTAAGGGTGTGAAATGGGGTTTTTACAAACCGCTAAAGCTATAGGGCTGAAATTTTGACAGTGCATCCCTATAATGGCGTGGACATCCACTAAGAAGCGATTTTTCGAAATTCATCCCCTAAGGGGGTGAAATGGGGTTTACCCAAACCGCTGCAGCTATAGGGCTGAAATTTTGATAGTGCATCCCTATAATGGCGTGGACATCCACTAAGAAGCGATTTTTCAAAATTCATACCCTAAGGGGGTGAAACGGGGTTTATCCAAACCGCTAAAGTTATAGGGCTGAAATTTTGGCAGTGCATCCGTATAATGGCGTGGACATCCATTAAGAAGCGATTTTTCGAAATTCAGCCCCTAAGGGGGTGAAATGGGGTTTACCCAAACCGCTGGAGCTATAAGGCTGAAATTTTGACAGTGCATCCCCTTAATGACGTGGACATCCACTAAGAAGCGATTTTTCGAAATTCATCCCCCAATGGGGGGGAAATGGGATTAACCCACACCGCTGAAGCTGGAGGGCTCTAATTTTGACCGTGCATCAATTTAATGACGTGGGCATCCACTTAGGGGCGATTGAAATTTATCCACTCAGGGGGTTAAATGGGGTTAAGCCAAACCGCTGGAGCTAAACGGCTGAAATTTTGACAGGGCATCTCTATAATGACGTGGACATTTACTAAGAAGCGATTTTTCGAAATTCATCCCCTAAAGGGGTAAAATTTGGTTTACCAAACTACTGGAGCTACAGGGTTGAAATTTGGACAGTGCATCCCTATAATGACATGGACATCCAATAAGAGGCGATTACTCGAAATTCATCCCCTAAGGGGATGAAATGGGGTTAACCCAAACCTCTGAAGCTGAAGGGCTGAAATTTTGACAGTGCATCCCTATAATCACGTAGAAATGAATGACTCGAAATTCACTTTATTTAATATTCATTTGTGATTGCTGTTGGAGGAGAACTAGTTTAAGACTTAATACATTGTATATTTGTTACACTTTATTTGATTAATGTTTGAATTCGCATCACTTTTCTACACTTGTAAAAATCGTTAATATTTTGAATTCAATTTGCTCAATTTATATCAAATATTTGCTCAATTTTATATTCATAGTTGCCAACTGTAATACTGCTAGGAGGTTTAGTACAATATAAAGCCTCCCAGCCAGTAATTCCGTTTTGTAAAATCATTGTCGATCTTGTCGTCGGAGAATAAAGTTCATTCTATCCACTTCGCCTGTTTTTTACTTGAGTCAAAAACTCTTGATTCAACATTTTGGCGCCCGAGCAGGGACTTTTCCAAAGAAATAAAATCGATACAAACATCGTGGGATTCTTTTTAAAATTGATACAAACATCGTGGGATTCTTGTTACAATTTTTATTCGTCGGCCGCAGTAATCTTAATCGCTCCACGCGGGATAAACGGCACCCACCATTGAAATATAAAAGGAATCTGCAGTTAAGAGGAACAATAGAAAGCAGAAATTAGCTTCAAAACAGAAATTAACTTCAGGAACCAGTCATAATAAAGGTAAAATTGTTCCGATTAATGAATAAAATAATCAGTGATCAGTGAAGATCCCCTTTGCATTTGAGATCATTTCGTCGAGGGAATTGTCCTATAATTGTACAGGCAGCGGATGAATACACCGGTGATCTTCATTATCTCCGGATGATCGTTAGATTTATAATTACTATGAAGAAATAGGATACATATATGCAAACCGTTAGTCGCCTACAATAACCAATTCGTCGTTTCCTAACTAACTCCAAAACGGAGGAATAAACGGTACTTGGCAGGTACGTTATCCCATGCATGAATTTATTAGTTACTGTAAAACAAAGGTACAGTTATCATTTTAAACAAAGAATTATATGCGTATATATGTACATTGTCCCTGGTGTAAATTACGACATGAATTAGAAATTATAAATTAAAAGTGAAGGAAGTTGTTAAAAAAGGAAATTTTTGGGAAATCAAGAATAATTATTTAAAATTTTGAACTTATTTAGTGCATCAAATTTTGAACTTATTTAGTGCATAAAATTTTGAACTTATTTAATATATGTACATAAATTTTGAACTTATTGAGTATACATAAATTTTAAATATATTTAATATACATAAACTTTAAAAACATTGAGTGAACATAATCGTTGAATATAGTTCGTGTAGATAAACTTTGAATCGTTAAACCAAACCAAATAACCTAATTTGATCATAGAGTGACAATGACCGAACTCGCGGATTTAAAGACCCAAAGATCCTCTACAAAGGGGTGCATAACGCGGTTAAAGAATTTATTGGAAGCAAAAGCAGACTCGTTAACATACGCGGAGTTAGAATGTCGGTTGGGAATTTTGGAAAGCTATTTTAAACAGCTTTTGTCTTATCAGCTTTCAATTGAAAAGTTAACACCTGACGATTCAAATGAAGCCAAGGTCAGAAGTGAGTTAGAAGATTTGTATTGCGCGATCAAATCAAAGCTATTGACGCTTATGGCAGGTCATAGAAAACCCAGTTTAGTTGCTGAAAATCCAGTGAGAACGCCTAATTTAACGATTACAAATTTACCGAAACTGAAGCTGCCACAATTCGCAGGCAAGTATTCAGAATTTCCGAGTTTTATCAGCACATTTCATAAATTAGTGCACGCGGAAGAATCATTATCTGCAATCGAAAAGTTTAACCATCTCCTATCGTGTTTAAGTGGCTCCGCTATTCTGACCGTTAAGGCATATGAAATAACCGAAGAAAATTATGCGAAAGCTTTGAAACATTTAAAAGACCGTTATGACAATCGCAATCTTATTTTCCAAGAACATATTGTCGGTCTATTTAATTTGCCAAGAGCGTCAAAAAACTCGCCTCAGCAATTGAGACAATTAGTTGACTACGCGAATGCTCACCTTAGCGCTCTTCAATCCATCGGTTCGCACGTAGATATCACGAACGCAATCATTATACATTTAGTGACGTCGAGGCTAGATTCTGAGTCCCAATCTAAATGGGAAGATTCAATAGATTTATCGAAGCTTCCTACTTGGACGGAGTGCAGGGCGACTTTAAATAGACGGTGCCAAAATTTAGAATTAAGGGATTCGAGGCCTAGTCAAGGCGAGCTATGTGCTTTTTCTCGCCCACCTATTAAATTCAAAGGAAAAAAAGCTAATGATACCGTCACTTCTTTAACAGCTGCGAAGATTGCTTGTTTGTTTTGCCTTAAAGATGGACATATGATGCACAAATGTCCGTCTTTCCTAGAGTTATCGACGTGGAGCAGGTTCGAAGAAGTTAAGAAACGTGCTCTTTGTATCAACTGTTTAAGCAAGGGACATAGTGTCAAAAAATGCCGTTCGCAAAAATGTCGTGTATGTAGCATGCCCCACCACTCCTTGTTGCATAGATATTCTACAACGAAATCAAACGAAGCTGCGAATCTTGGAGATTCACCGTCCGGGAGCCCTGAGAGTCCTGTTCAGTCGTCTTTGCTCTCGAACAATAGCAAGAAAACTCATGTCTTCCTGGCCACAGCAATAGTGAAAGTTAGAGATAGCTTCGGTCGATATCATTTTGCCAGGGCTTTGTTGGACTCAGCTTCTCAGCTCAACTTTATTACTGAAAACTTGACTCAACTACTAAACCTAAAAAGAACAATTTCTGAAACGAATATCAGTGGAATAGGAAAAGCTTCGTCGAAGGTTCGATGGTCTACGCACACGGTAATCAAATCGCGAGTTAACGAATTCGAGACAGATCTTTCGTTGTTCGTCCTGTCACATATCACTGGCTTGCAACCAGAACGCAAGGTTTCGGTAGACAATTGGAATATTTCAAGTAACATTCGATTGGCTGATCCAAAGTTCTATACGCCACAGAAAGTAGATCTCCTAATAGGGGCAGACACCTTCTTCCAGTTGCTTTCAGTAGGACAAATCAAAATACACCAAGAGCTGCCCATTTTGCAAAAGACGGTGTTAGGATGGATAGTGTCGGGGAGATACTCAGAACCACATCATGCTAGGGTTGTTGCAAGTTGTAGTCTCGTAAGTGAAGGTTCTTCAGAGGCCATTGACGACAGAACCTTCTGCGATTTAGTCGAAAAATTTTGGAATGAAGAAGAGATTGGTCCCAAAAATATAAAGCATACTGAGGAAATGATAGCCTGCGAAAAAATATTCTCAAGCACTTTTCGTCGAATGTCGGATGGCAGGTTTATGGTAAAGCTACCGTTTAAAACGGATCCTCAAAATAACTTGAATCATTCTTTCGAAATTGCAGTCCGACGTTTCCTTTCCTTAGAGAGAAGATTAAACAAAAATGCAGATTTAAAGAAAAAATATTCGGAATTTCTGCAGGAGTATCGGGCATCGGATCATATGGAGCTTGTTTCTAGAAAGGACCTTCCGCCAGTGCAATATTTTATGCCGCATCAGTGTATTTTAAGACCACAAAGTTCTTCTACGAAGCTGCGAGTCGTATTCGGTGCTTCCTGTCGAACGTCTACAAACAAATCATTGAACGATCTGCTTATGGTTGGCCCAACCGTTCAAGATGATTTATTTTCCATTATTTTTCGCTTTCGAACTTACAAATTTGCGTTAACCGCCGACATCGCGGCTATGTACAGACAAGTGTTGGTGTACCCTGAAGATAAGAATTTCCAGCTGATTATATGGAGAGAAAATCCTGAGGAAGAACTTCAGATTTTCAGATTGAAAACCGTCACCTACGGAACTGCTTCAGCTCCCTTTTTAGCGACGCGGTATTTATTACAACTTGCGCAGGATCATGCTTTACAAAGGCCACAGATATCCAAAATCATTCAATCGGACTTTTATATGGACGACCTTATCACGGGAGCAGATACAAGAGAAGATCTCTACATCATCAAAGACCAAGTAGACACCATATTGAAGTCAGCCCAATTTCACCCAAGAAAATGGTATTCAAATGATGTCAATTTCACCAAGGGAATTCCTGAATCCGAAAGAGAAAAACTCTTGAATCTAAACGATATGGATGTCATCAAGACTCTAGGTGTTGTTTGGGAGCCTACTAAGGATGAGATTAGGTTCCAGTATAACCATAGTAGTAAAGGTACTTCCAAAATTACCAAACGAAGTATTTTGTCGGATGTTTCACGACTCTTTGATCCCCTTGGCCTCGTCAATCCAGTTATCGTTAAGGCTAAAGTTTTTCTGCAAGAGCTTTGGCTCATGAAATTACATTGGGATGAATCAATTCCTATAGAAATTGATACTCGTTGGCGCAAATATAAGGAAGAGTATAGTTTCTTAAATGAAATTCACATCCCGCGACTGGCAGTGAGTACGGACGCAGACGGAACTATTGAGATACATGGCTTCGCTGATGCTTCGGTCAGAGCATACGGATGCTGTATTTACATTAAAAGCGGTCACGAAACAAATATCACGGTTCACCTTGTCGCTGCAAAATCTAAGGTAGCACCAATTAGCGCGGTGAGATCATTGCCATGTCTCGAATTGTGCGCGGCATTGTTATTATCCAGACTGATTCATAAAATAAAGGATAACATCCGGAAACCCTACAGCAATATATACCTTTGGACAGATTCGGAAATTGTTTTAGATTGGTTACAACATCATCCTTCAACTTGGAAAACCTACGTAGCGAATCGGGTCTCGGAAATTCAAGAATTAACGAAGCATTGCATATGGAGACATGTAACATCAAAAGATAACCCCGCAGATATTATCTCGAGAGGGGCGAGCGCAAAGGATCTTGCCAGTTCAATTTGGTTCCGTGGGCCCCAATTCTTATATGAGCCTAAGAATAGCTGGCCAGTTTCAAAGAATCGTCATTTAGCCATAGATAACTTGCCAGAGAAGAGGACAATCAAATCCATCTTGGTGTGTACTATTTCGGATTCCTTCCTGGAAGAAATTTACTCTTATAGCAACTTTCAACGGAACTGTCGTCGTTTTGCTGTCGTCCTTCGATTTCTGGAAAACGTCAAGGCGGCAAAGAGTAAGAAACCAAAGACCACTGGTGAGTTAACTGCTGGCGAAATCGAAGACGCTTTCATGCGGATTTTATGGGCCATCCAACAAGCGGAATTCACAGACGAGATTAGAACTTTGGAAAAGGGGAAAGAACTCAATCTCAACAGTCGTCTCAGGAAACTTACTCCGTTTCTCGATAAGCAAGGAAAAATCGAACTATTACGCGTCGGGGGCCGCCTAAGAAACGCAGAATTACCCTACGACTGTAAATTGCCAATTTTGCTTCCGCGCAATAACGCTTTCGTTCATTCCTACGTGCGGGATCTCCATCTCAAGAATTTTCATGCGGGACCTGCAGCATTAGTATCACTCATACACAGAAAATTTTGGATAGTGAACGCTCGAGACTATGCTAGAAAGATTGTTCGTAAGTGCATCCATTGCTTTAGATACAAACCAAAATTGGCTCAGCAAATCATGGGTGACTTACCTTCCGGCAGAGTAAACATGTCTCTGCCGTTCACTCATACTGGTGTCGACTTTTGCGGGCCACTAAAAACTACCTATAAAATCCGCGGAAAGATTCCGTATTAGTCATATGTCGCAATTTTTGTATGTTTTGCCACGCGAGCTGTGCATATTGAGATCGTCTCCGACTTGTCTGCAGACGCCTTTGTAGCGGCACTTAAAAGATTCGTCGGGCGCAGAAATTTATGTCGCCACCTCTACTGCGACAATGCCACAAATTTTGTAGGTGCACGAAGGCAACTGGAGGAATTTCGAGCCAGATTCTTTGAACAATATACTCAACAAGAAGTGCACGCTTGGTGCTCGAACAACCAAATTGAGTTCCACAACATCCCACCGAGATCACCCCACTTTGGCGGCTTGTGGGAAGCCGCGGTAAAGTCGGCGAAAACACATCTTTATCGAACTTTGAAGGATGCTCTGCTGACTTTCGAAGAACTGTGCACAGTCATGGTACAGATCGAAGGGATTCTTAATTCCCGGCCGATCACAGCTTTGTCCACCGATCCAAACGACGAACAAGCGTTAACCCCAGCGCATTTTTTGAACCAGGCCCCGTTAGGGACTTTAATTGAACCAAACCTTTTAAATCAAAATTTTAGTTATCTTCGTAGGTGGCAACGAGTTTCAGCATTACAGCAACATTTTTGGAAACGCTGGTCAGCAGAATATGTGTCACAACTGCAAGAGAAATCCAAGTGGTATTCTCATTCCCCCAACATAGATGTCGGAACCTTAGTGGTACTCCAACAAGATGACCTTCCTCCGTACAAATGGCAATTGGGGAGAGTCACCGAGATTTTCCGAGGCACCGACGGCAACGTACGAGTGGTGCAGGTGCGCACTTCTACAGGGTCCTTTAAGCGAGCCATTCACAAGGTGGCCCCACTACCTCTGGATACTTAGCTTCTGATTAGATTGCAAGATATTTTCAATTCTTGCAAAGGAGGCGGAATGTTGGAGGAGAACTAGTTTAAGACTTAATACATTGTATATTTGTTACACTTTATTTGATTAATGTTTGAATTCGAATCACTTTTCTACACTTGTAAAAATCGTTAATATTTTGAATTCAATTTGCTCAATTTATATCAAATATTTGCTCAATTTTATATTCATAGTTGCCAACTGTAATACTGCTAGGAGGTTTAGTACAATATAAAGCCTCCCAGCCAGTAATTCCGTTTTGTAAAATCATTGTCGATCTTGTCGTCGGAGAATAAAGTTCATTCTATCCACTTCGCCTGTTTTTTACTTGAGTCAAAAACTCTTGATTCAACAATTGCTTCATAATTTCTTACATCCACGTAAATAGGCGAACAAACTTAACGAACGTTCGTCAAACCCTAAAATGTCACTTTTCTTGATCACATATACGTGCCAATCTACTTTAAAACTTGCAGATTTGTTGAGCAGAGGTGATATTCGCAGCAATTTGTTTACCATATTTATTAAAAAAATGCACTATAATAAGCCCTTTTTAGGGATAATAACAGCTGACTTTTTTGTTGGTTTTTTTTTAAGGAAAACATTGCACATAATAAACAGTTTTTAAAGGCGTTGCAAGGCACGCGGGTTTTATGCTAGTAGAAAATAAAAGCACCGCGAGCCCTTGGGATCGAACTCGCACCCCACAGATCCCACAGACAAGTATACTTGTCTCTAGCCCTTTGCGCTATGCCAAGTACAATCGGCTGCTGACCAATATGTTAATAAATCATTTCAGAAAGAAGAAAAAGAGAAAAAGAAAAAAACCGGCCGCCCCGACTAGGAATCGAACCTGCGCAAACGCCACACTACGCTGGATCGAGGATCCGACGCTCTTTTTTTTTGTAAAAAGCATTTTATTTCTCTTACTAACTATCTTGATATAAATTTAACTAAAAGCTTAAAGTTAATTATTCTAACCTATTCTAGTCTATCTAACTTACTGGCCCTCAACAGGCACTCTAAATTAATCTATAACTTATATTAACTTATGCCTTTCGGCTAAAACTTATCTATTTTTTAAATTCTTTTATTTAACTTACACTGTTTGTCGTCAAATCTTGGAAGTTAAATTTGACCCACTTCCCGGTTTCGGATAGAGCTGAAATTTTGCATACACGTTTAGTTTGGATGACAATGCAATCTGGCCATTTTGTAAAAATATCAAGATGGCGGTTCCAAAATGGCGCCCGATTTTTGAAATTGTGCTCCGCGGCCCTCTGACATGGGTATCAAATGAAAGGATATGATAGGTAGAACACAATAAGCTATGTGGCGTCATTCCAAATTCAAAATGGCGGCCAACACTTACACTGTTTGTCGTCAAATCTTGGAAGTTTAATTTGACCCACTTCCCGATTTCGGATAGAGCTGAAATTTTGCATGACAATGCAATCTGGCCATTTGGTAAAAATATCAAGATGGCGGTTCCAAAATGGCGCCCGATTTTTGAAATTGTGCTCCGCGGCCCTCTGACATGGGTATCAAGTGAAAGGATATGACAGGTAGAACACAATAAGCTATGTGGCGTCATTCCAAATTCAAAATGGCGGCCAGCACTAAATTGCGGAAAGCTTATAATAGACTAAAAAGTAGAAAATATAACCGATCAACTTCCAATTTTGCACACACTCGTAGTTCGGGTGGTTAATGTGTATGAATGATGAGATGAATAGTTGAGTTAAGGGTGAGTTGATAATAAAGAAGCAATACACGTTACAAAAAATCACAAACAAACACAGAGATGCTGCTGTCAACTAAATTCAACTACTCAAATACTGAACTCATGTCCGTATGCATAATTTCAACTAAACCCAGGTCAACCTTAACCCAACTCGACTCCCGTTTACATGTAGTTAGACTTGGGTTCAACTTGAGTTCAACTCATCATGTATAAGTACTAAATGCAATCTGACCTTTTTGTAAAAAAATCAAGAAGACGGTTCCGAGATGGCGGCCGGCAGGACAACCCCTTTCGCCATCGGTAGCGGAGACTGAATTTTTCGATCCCACCGCTGCCACCAAATTTTATGTTGTGGATTCGTTTTTTCTACTTCCACAACAAAGGACTAGGGAGTACTTTCCTGTGAGGAGAAGTTCACCTGCCCTTTAATCACTGAAGTGCGCGTTTTATTACCTCAAAAAAACGCGCGTATAAGTTTATACACTTTTATTTATTTAAATCGGCTCACTGATTTTTTAATACAGGTTATCACTTAAAATAATACTGCCGCAGACCGTTCAACCGGACCTCTTTTCTATGGTCTTGTCCGTTATAAGTTTAAAAATCCACTATCCTCTTTTATGGAAAAAGTCGCCTTTTATTTTCGACTTTTTCCACCAAAAAATTTATTAGGGGCGTCCCCCAACCCCGATGCATATTCCGCATTATCATTGGTCAGTTCCTATATATTTTTCCGCAATGCATTTTCATGCATTTCTTGGATGTATTCCCCTTATCATGTTATGTATAGGGGCTTGGTTTCTCCCAAGCACGGTGTCACGATCGCTGGGGTGCTTGCAGTCGATCGGTCCCTATGTATTTCCCGCGGAGGGGAAAAAATCTCTCACCCGTCGCACTTTAACGAGAGAGTCCGGAAATTCTCAACCTAATTTGCTTAGTAAAGCATAATTGCATTATGCAATTAATGTTGGCCATCTGGCGAGTCTCGTGCCGTGAAGGTCGGTTGTTTGTGTCGCTTGGACGCATCGAATTTCCTCGCCTTGAGTGCGGTTCATTCCGTTGAGGAATTTATGAGTGAAATATGATGCACAAGTTGCTTTTAGAATTTTTAGGTAAAGAAAGGAAAAGTCGTATCGAGTTCGATAGACAATTTCCTTTCAATTGGCCACTTGTGGGCATTTGGGGTTTTTGGAGGAAACGTCGGCTCATGTTCTGGCTGGACAGTTTCCTCCGAATTCATGGTCGTTTGTCATGTTCATGTGGATATATTCCACATGTGCCCTTCGAGAATTCTGCCTTTAGTTTATAAATTATTACCATTTGGCGAATGATGTTATGCACGTGGCCGTGAAGGCCTTATCGGATAACTGGGTGATGAGCGAGTGGACACTTGTGGGTGTATAGGTGGATGCTCGCTCATAACAAATTATGTTCCACCGAGCCCACGACATGGGTATCAAATGAATACAGTAAACTGTGTGACGTAATTTTAAATCTAATAGAATTTCCATCATAAAATGGCGGAATAGATATAATAAACTAAAAAGTAGAAAATAAAATAAATGGTTAAAAAAAAATTTTAAAAAAAATTCTTTTCATTAACTAAAAAATGTACTGAAAAGTAAAAAATAAAAAATATTTTAAAGAAAGCGTGAAATTTCAATTTTAATGAAAAAGTTAATTAAAAGAATGGCGCATTTTTCATCAAAAAATTTTGTTAGAATTTGAAATTAACAAAGCAAAAAATTGAGGGTTATTGTAAATCTCACGCGATTTACAGTTATATTTTCAATTTTTGATGAAAAATGCGCCATTCTTTTAATTAACTTTTTCATTAAAATTGAAATTTGACGCTTTCTTTAAAATATTTTTTATTTTTTACTTTTCAGTACATTTTTTATTTAATGAAAAGAATTTTTTTTAAAAAAATTTTTTAACCATTTATTTTTTAATTATTATTTTATTTAAAAACAAATTATTATTATTGTAAATCTAAGGAAAAATGTGAAAAAAAACTTAGAGCTATGTTTATATTATATAAAAATTATTAGATAAAAAAACGTTTTAATATAACACGTTTTTATAACGAACTAAAAAGTATAAAATAATGGCACTAGCCCCATACAGATTTAGAACCTCAAACATATTTCTAACACCATACAGATAGTCCTGAAAATTTGTGATTGTGAATTTGTAATAGCTATGAAAATATATGTAAAATTTTAAACGAAAAAACGTGGGGCGTATATATGATTGATGCGAATGATTTCTCAACCCAGCTACACTACACTCCTTACTGCTATTGTCTATAGCATACGCCCCACGTTTTTTCGTTTAAAATTTTACATATATTTTCATAGCTATTACAAATTCACAATCACAAATTTTCAGGACTATCTGTATGGTGTTAGAAATATGTTTGAGGTTCTAAATCTGTATGGGGCTAGTGCCATTATTTTATACTTTTTAGTTCGTTATAAAAACGTGTTATATTAAAAAGTTTTTTTATCTAATAATTATTATCTGCTTTTTAGTCTTGTGTGCGACATTTTGCAATCACTTTTTAACATGGTCATGATATTATGACGGATACAGGTGGAAAATTGTTACCTAAATCTACTAATAATATACCAATCTTTTTAATTTTGAAATTCCTGAAAATTAAAATGAAGAAGTAAGCTAAATTAATTTTATATGATTTTTATTTCAATAATAGCGGCATCTCTTTTTTGATCATTTTTACTATTTTCACTCATGAGTGCTCGCAACTACTCTTTTACTGAAAAGCCTTTAGCTGACTTTTGTTTGTATTTAACTGCTTTCTTCATATAAAAACATCTATAAATTAAATTTGAGTCATAATTATCTGAAACTTTTATGTTTCATTTTACTTTGAATAATTTGCCGTATAAATTTAAATTATGTAACTGATGTGAATATTAAATTTTGAATTACGTCACATAGCTTATTTTTTTCTACATGGCATTTCCTTTCATGTGATTCCCATGTGGAGGTTGTTGTAAAGTTAGGCAATCCACCAGTTTATGTTAGCCGCCAAGTAAAATTTACAATGACCTCATATAGCTTATGGTATTCTACTTATCACACCCTTTTCTGTACTACCTACGTCGCGGGTGTTGTGATGAAAATGGTAAGCCGTGCTCTGAAGAGAATGGTAACCCACCGTCCTGAGGAGGCCGCCATGGACCTAATGATGTTCTGAGTATATTGCATTGCTTATGGTGTTTTACTTATCATACCCTTTCATTTGATACCCATGTCGAAAGTGTTCTGAAGAGAATGGTAACCGGCCTTCCTGAGGAGGTCGCCATGGATCTAAAGACATAGCTTATTGCATTACTTTTGATGCCATTTCGTTTGATACCCATGTCAAGGAGGTTGTGAAGGAAATGTTAATCCGTCCTCTTGAGATGGCCGCCATGAACCAAACGAAATATTGAGTATACTATATTGCTTATGGTATTCTACTAATCATACCCTTTCATTTGATACCCATGTCGAAAGGGTTTTGAAGAGAATGGTAACCCACCGTCCTGAGGAGGCCGCCAGGGACCTAATGATGTTCTGAGTATATTGCATTGCTTATGGTGTTTTACTTATCATACCCTTTCATTTGATACCCATGTCGAAAGTGTTCTGAAGAGAATGGTAACCGGCCCTCCTGAGGAGGTCGCCATGGATCTATAGACATAGCTTATTGCATTACTTATAATGCCCTTTCGTTTGATACCCATGTCGAGAGGGTTATGAAGGAAATGTTAATCCGTGCTCTTGAGATGGCCGCCATGGACCAAACGAAACATTGAGTATACTATATTGCTTATGGTACTCTACTTATCATACCCTTTCATTTGATACCCATGTCGAAGGGTTTCTGAAGAGAATGGTAACCCACCCTCCTGAGGAGGTGGCCATGGATCTAAAGACATAGCTTATTGCATTACTTATGATGCCTTTTCGTTTGATACCCATGTCGAGGGGGTTGTGAAGAAAATGTTAATCCGTCCTCTTGAGATGGCCGCCATGGACCAAACGAAATATTGAGTATAATATATTGCTTATGGTATTCTACTTATCATACCCTTTCATTTGACACCCATGTCGAAAGGGTTTTGAAGAGAATGGTAACCCACCCTCCTGAGGAGGCCGCCATGGATCTAATGAAACACTATACGAAATATTGAGTATACGATATTGCTTATGGTATTCTACTTATCATACCCTTTCATTTGATACCCATGCCGAAAGGGTTCTGAAGAGAATGGTAACCCACCCTCCTGAGGAGGCCGCAATGGACCTAATGATGTTCTGAGTATATTGTATTGCTTATGGTGTTTTACTTATCATACCCTTTCATTTGATACCCATGTTGAAAGGGTTCTGAAGAGAATGGTATACGGCCCTCCTGAGGAGGTCGCCATGGATCTAAAGACACAGCTTATTGCATTACCTGACCTTTGTTTGATACCCATGTTGAGGGGGTTGTGAAGGAAATGTTAATCCGTCCTCTTGAGATGGCCGCCATGGACCAAACGAAATATTGAGTATACTATATTGCTTATGGTATTCTACTTATCATACCCTTTCATTTGATACCCATGTCGAAAGGGTTCTGAAGAAAATGGTAACCCACCCTCCTGAGGAGGCCGCCATGGACCTAATGATGTTCTGAGTAGATTGTATTGCTTATCGCCGCCTGATTGTAAGAATGGTAACCGGCCCTCCTGAGGAGGTAGCCATGAATCTAAAGACTTAGCTTATTGCATTACTTATGATGCCCTTTCGTTTGATACCCATGTCGAGGGGGTTGTAAAGAAAATGTTAATCCGTCCTCTTGAGATGGCCGCCATGGCCCAAACGAAATATTGAGTATACTATATTGCTTATTGTTTTCTAATTATCATATTCTTTCATTTGATACCCATGTCGAAAGAGCTCTGAAGAGAATGTTAACCAACCCTCCCGAGGAGGTCGCCATGGATCTAAAGACATAGCTTATTGTATTCGTCTTATGATTCCCTGTCATTTGATACCCATGTCGAGACCCTTTCATTTGATACCCATGTCGAAAGGGTTCTGAAGAGAATAGTAACCCACCCTCCTGAGGAGTCTGCCATGGATCTAAGGGCATGGCTTATTGCATTCGTCTTATGATGCCCTTTCATTTGATACCCATATAGAGGGGGTTGTGAAGAAAATGGTAATCCGCCCTCTGGAGATGACCGCCATGGACCAAACGATAAATTGAGTATACTATATTGCTTATGGTGTTCTACTTATCATACTATTTCATTTGATATCCATGTCGAAGGGTTTGTGAAGAATATTTCAATCCGACCTCCTGAGACGGCCTCCATGGACTAAAGGTATGTACCATATTGCATTGTCATCACAGCTAAAGCTGTGTGCAATATTTCACCATGCTAGGATATCCGGAAGTATTTGAAAAATCGAATGCAAAATTTGTTCCGCGAAGAAAACAGTAATCCGTCCTCTAGAGTCCTCCACCATGGATCTAACGGTATAATGAGTATACCATATTGCATTGTCATCGGAGCTGTAGCTGTGTGCAAAATTTCAGGGTGATCGGGTAACAGGAAGTAGTCAAAAAATCGATTGCAAGATTTGCACCGGACAAACAGACAGACAAGAAAGCGAGCTAATAAAAACGTTTTAAAATGATTGAAAGTTGCCTTTTGTTAATTTTGGAAGTCAATTAAACATTTTTATAAATTCTTTTTAAATCAGAAATATTTTTAATAAGTTTTAGAGACTGATATATAATGCGACAGAACATATCAAAAATCAGAACTACAACTGTAAAAAACTAAATTTCTTCCATGATCCAAGTCCGTTCTTTTATGCTCGGCTGATCTGATCTGGATCACGGTGTAAAAAGAACACGGGACCAAGAGCAGTCGTGAAACTGATTTGTTTAATAAAAAAGCCATGTGGAATTCCCACCTCAAAGGTAGTAAATTTACGGTGTATTTTTTTTTTATGTGGCAGGGCTAAACTCAGGAATCACCCTTTGTACTACTAGTCCGTCACGTCATTTGTCACGTCAAGGTGCAATGTCTAGCAGCAAGCTTAGAACGGGGGGGGGGAATAGGTTAAGGGTTATGGGGGAGTGGGGGGAATAGGTTAAGGGTTATGGGGGTGTGAAGGGGTGTTGAAGAAGGTGGCGATGAACCCCGCGTTTGAACTCTTGGATGTTGTAGGAGCTCGGACATTCTGACTGAGAGAGATTATTCCACAGTCGAGTTGTTCTATTAACAAACGAATTCATATCTTGTTGAGTGCGTGAAAGGGGGAGTTGTAGGTAAAGGGAATGAGACGAGTGGGCTAATCTGGTGTTGCGGTTATAAGATTGCCGTGGAGGCAGGAGAGCGTTTATTTCGGAGGAACAGTCGCTATAATAGTAGCGATAAAATTTTGTTAGTGCTGCTACATTCCTACGGTGGCTCAAGGGGTCGATGGTGGAGCAGGCGGTGTCGTCATCAATTAATTTAAGGGCCTTTTTTTGGACCTTATCTAACCATGCCAAGGTGGTTATCGACGCGCCGCCCCAGACGAGGGAGTTATATTCGAGAAGAGGCCGAATGTAGGATTTATAGATAACACCGCGGGCCGATGGCTGGAGGAGGAACTTGCACCTCTTAACAAAACGCAAGCACTGGGATGCTTGTTTGGCGATTTGGAATATGTGGTCATTCCATCGCAAGTCTTTGGCTAATGTCACGCCTAAGATGTGTAGGGATGGGTCGGCCTTTAGTTCCACGCCATCCACTGACAAGGATGGTGAGGTGTTGATCTTCTTCTTGGATATAAGACAGTACTTGGTTTTGGAGAGGTTGAATTCGACACGATTCTTTGTTCCCCACTCTAGAATAAGTTCAATGTCGTTATTAATAGAGTTGAACATTATTTCACGATCATCAAGACAGGATCTGGCATGAGTCTGTCTTGTATCGTAGCTGTAAGAGTAACGCAGGGTACCGTCGTCAGCGAAGCTGAGAAGTGGGTTGGAGGGGATTGAAAGTAGATCATTTATAAAGATAAAAAATAGGGCTGGTGATAAAATTGACCCTTGGGGGACCCCCGCAGAGATAGGGTGGAGTTCAGATTTGATGCCATCCAATACTACCTTAATTGAACGGCCGGAAAGGAAATTCTCAATTTATTTCTGTAAAAGTGAGTCGATTCCAATAGCTTTGAGTTTAGCTAACAAACTCTATCAAAAGCCTTGGAGATATCCAAAGCAACCAGACTGGATTCACCTGATCCATGCAAACTTCGGCTGAGGTGTTCTGTAGGACAAACTAAAAGATCGCCAGTGGATCTTTTGTGTCGGAAGCCATAGTGTCTGTCGTTTATGAGTAGGTTGGATTCTAGATATCCCATAAGCTTTTTGTCGATTATCTTCTCCATTGTTTTGGAGAGGATAGAAGTAATTGCTATTGGGCGGTAGTTAGAGGGGTCGCTGGAGTCACCTTTTTTCGGTATTGGCTGTACATGGACAAGTTTCCAAGAGTCTGGATAGACTCCGGAAGAGTATGATAGGGCAAAAAGTTTGCGCAGAGGTTTAGCCAAAGGTGAGGCGCATTGTTTTAAGACGATAGGAGGTATATTATCGGGTCCAGTGGATTTATTGATATCGAGCTCCTTGAGGCACCTGTACACCTCGCGAGCCCTGAAGAAAACCCTGTCCATTAAATGAGCGCTGTGCTCGAGAACCGGGGGTAGCATATCAATTTGGGGTAAAGAAGAATTGGAAGCAAACAGAGATGCTAATAAATCGGCCTTGGATTTTCTGTCTGTTATCACCTTCTTATCGTGGATAAATGAAGGAGTTGTGGATGAAGTGAAATTCTTCTTAATGGAGCTTACCAAGGACCAGAAGTTCTTGCTACCAGAGGTTGCATTAAAGAGTTTACTTCTCAACTTGTTGTCAAATGAATTTTTGACATTCCTGATGGTGACTTTACAGGAATTTCTTAGTTTTATATACTCTACACGGAGCAATTCACTAGGAGAGCTCTTGTAAGCTCGAAAGGCGGCTTCTTTATTTCTGATTGCATTCATACACTCCTGATTAAACCATCTGTTGGGCCTAGCCTTCACAGATTTGGTAGAATGAGGAATGAACAAATGCATTCCTGCCTGTATGATCCTGGTGATACGGATAGCGGCAAAGTTGGCGTTTCTATTCCGGAAACACAGATTCCAGTCTGTAGACTGGAAAAAATTAATAAGCCCCTGCCAATTGGCCTTCCCATAATGCCATACAGTTCTTCGAACTGGTTTGGGAGGGGTTGGAAATTCGAATGGGAAGTTAGCGCTGATTAGGCAGTGGTCTGAATTGCCGAGAGGTGAATCAACTTCGACGGAGTAACGCGCTGGATGACAAGTTAGAAAAAGATCAAGGAGATATCTTCCTTGATCAGCAACATCAGGGACTCTTGTGTGATGATCCACAATTGATGCAAGTTATTGATGTCTGCAACGAGCTCGACGTCCTTGCCAGAAACACTGGTGCCATTTGAGTAAGTCAGCCATTTTGCGTTGTGAACATTGAACTCACTCGCAACGATGATTTCACACTCAGGATTGGACGACAAAAATCCCGAGATTTGTTCGGAAATAGTATCAAAAGATAATGAGGAGGCTTCGTTACTTATGTTAGGGCTTCTGTATAGGAAGCAGAAGAATATGACGTGGCTTTGGAAAATGATTTTAATCCAAAGATAATTAAAATCTGAAGTTGTGCTTGAATGTATTTTATAATAAGCCACGTCGTCCCTAACATAAATGGCAATACCCCTATGGGGGGAGATATTGTGCACTAAAGTGTACCCCGACACCTGGTAATAACCTAAGTCATTATCGGGTGATATTTGGGTTTCACTTAGTGCGAAGATTGGGGGTTTGTAACTAGATAAGTGGCACTCAACAAAAGAGAAATTCGCTTGAAGTCCACGAATGTTTCAAAAGTCAATACCAAAATTGACTTGTAACGGGACTTCGGTTGCGCGGGCTCAATCGCCACGTTCTCGGAAATATTTCCCGGCATTACATTTGCCGCAGCCATCAGAGTCAATAAAATTTGCCCTCGTCAAAGTGTTTTGCCTTTTGAGACGGGGCAAATTTCATCGACCGACAGATTTTAGCCGCGGCACCTGCAGGACCGAGATGCGAGAGAGGGTAGGGAGAAAGGGTACTTACTTGCGCCGTTCGTCGGTCGGGTCGTGTCTAGTGAAGGGTGATGGGCCTTCGCGTTAGACTGCGCTCGTTATTGTTTTCTGTCACTGTTTTTTAGAGTTTTTTTTTGTGCACTTTTTTGTATTTTTAGTTTTTCACTCTCACAGTTTGTTTTATTATTTCGATTTTATTATGACGCGTTTTTAGGGACCGGAACAGCGCACGTCCGTTCTCCTTGCTGTCCTAACCCAAACTAATGCAAACTTTTGACGCTGACTGACTGACGCTAAAATTATAATAGTTTTAAAATCAATTTTTTTGCATTTTGTTGTTTGAATATAATTTTTTTTATTAAAGTCTAGATTTTTTTCAATAACCATTTTATAAAATCAACATACAATACCTACTACATGCGAGAAAATACCTTGGCCTTGCAGTTTTGTCTTGCCTTGTCTTGGTCTTGCACATTTAATAAGAACAAGAACAAGCCTTAGGTATATTTGCAAGAACAAGAACAAAAACAAGCCTTAGGTATGTTTGCAAGAACAAGAACAAGAACAAGACTTAGCTATGCTTGCAAGAACAAGAACAAGACAGACTGAACAAGAACAAGACAAGAACAAGACTAGATTAGTCTTGTCTTGTTCTTCCGTTTGCTCTTCACTAACCACCTGCCACCCCACTAGAATAAACTATAGATAAAGAGAAACTTCACATATCTGCAATTTCTTTTTTCTTGATTCAATATATAGTACAAACGAAAATTCCTATTTTAAGACAATTTCAAAGCAAAATTTTAAGGACAAATTTAATATTGCTCGAAGCCAGAACAGATTACCAGAAACGAAACCAACAAAACAAAGAGAATATATCGGATACAGAATATTTCTCTATCTTCGAGTTCTCGTATCCCACTAACTGTTCATCTCCGAAGAAGCTGCGTTTAGCTCAGCTTCTGGGGGTATTGTATCAACCAAAGCTTCTATATTTACAAGCCATGCACAACAAAATCTCACACTCACATTCAAAGATTCATGGGACTTCAATTTCAAAGATACATGGGACTTTGAAGTGTGCTTATGTATTTTTTTTGGGAATAAATTCGGAAAACTACTGCTGCCTTCACCGCCAGAATTGTTGAAAGCCGAGAGCCTCATAGCAGATGCGCATCAGCCAATCCTGGAAATAGCATGGAACACCTGTACCTTTCCGGAGGATTGGACGGAAGGTATCATACTCAAAATACTTTTTTGGTATAACAATATGCGACAATTGGAGAGGCATCTGTTTACTATCTACAGTGGGCAAAATTTTGTCCCATATATTACTATCTAGGATAAGTGAGGCAGTAGACCGAACGCTTAGGAGGCAGCAGGCTGGATTCAGGAAGGGCCGCTCATGTATTGATCATATCAACACCTTACGAATAATAGTGGAGCAGTCTACTGGACTCCGATCCCCCCTTTACCTTGCTTTCGTAGATTATGAGAAAGCGTTCGACTCGGTCAATAGGAGCTTTATATGGCAGGCACTACGGCGACGGGGACTGCCTGATAAAATAATAGAATTGATCAAAGCCCTATATAACAATTCCAAATGCAGAGTTCTCCATAATGGAAAATTATCCGACAGCTTCGAGGTGAGCTCAGGAGTACGACAAGGATGCCTACTCTCGCCTTTACTATTTCTTATAGTAATAAATGACATCCTTGTCGGCGCTCTAGATAGTAGAACAGGCGGCATACGATGGGGTTTGTTAGACCGCCTTAAGGATCTCGACTACACAGATGATATCTGTTTGCTGGCTCACAGACACCAGGACCTCAAAAACATGATTAACAATTTGGCAACAGAAAGTAGTCCAGCAGGCTTAAGGCTAAATCCAACTAAAACTAAAGAAATGCGGATAAATGCAAACACACTTGAACGAACTGCGCTGAATAACCGTGACGTGGAACTGGTCGATAAATTCTGCTACCTCGGTAGTATTATTACCGAAAATGGCGGTGCAGAAGAAGATGTCAGTTCCAGAATAAATAATGCACGAGGCGCATATGCATGCCTGTTCCGCATATGGAGATCAACGGAGATCTCAACTAACACCAAATTGCGGCTGTTCAACTCCAACGTGAAGGCAGTACTTTTGTACGGTTGCGAAACATGGAAAGTCGCCCAACTCATCACAGGGCGCCTACAAGTCTTCGTCAACAGATGCTTGCGTCGTATCCTAAAAATCCGCTGGCAGGAGAGAATTTCAAACGAAGAACTATGGCGCCGTGCCGGCCAAGAAAGGATAGACGACCAAATCAGACGAAGGAAATGGAATTTGGTTGGCCACAGCTTGCGACGCGAAAATGAGAATCTAGCCAAACAGGCCCTCGAGTGGAATCCGCAAGGATCCCGTCGAGTCGGAAGACCTAGGACAACATGGAGGAGAACCCTATTAGCAGAAGCCGCAACAACTGGGAGATCCTGGTCGGAGCTGAGAGCTGTCGCGCAAAACAGAGTCCGCTGGAGGGCAACTGTTTCCGCCCTATGTCCCATGAGGGATTAAAGGAGCACAATGATGATGATGTTCACCTTTTACCGGATTGTTGACATATTACGTTGATAAATTGTAACCATTTTTATCTCCAAAATAGAATTAATTAAAACAAAATATACTTGAAAGAATTTTATTAGGCATTTAAATGAAATCTCGAACACATATTTTAAAAAGTACATACACAAATAACTTTTAGTTTTTTCTTATTTTGTTCCAACAACAAACAAAATAATAAAGCACTATTTTTGTATTTGCAAAATAAAAACTCCGTAAAAAGAATCTTATTTAACCCTTAGCTGGCCCACCTCGTTTTTGTAACATAGCTGGCCTATGGGGTGTCCACACACCCCACGGAAAAAAACTATTTCCACGGAAAATATGCAATATTGACCGTTTAAAAATATCAGTGAAGTTCTTTGACAACCCTTTTGTATGTTCCAATAGTTTAGAGACTTTTTTCTTACTACGACAGAAAAAAATTAAGGTGAGATAAAACATGAAAAATCGACATTTTGCTTCAAAAAATCAAAACTCCTATGTTTTTTGAATGTAAGGACACCCGCAACGGCGTAAAAGCTCTGTACATAACACCATCTAACACAAATGAAACTTACAACCTTTAAGACACACTAGATGGTCCCACAAATATTGTTATTAGATTGATATCATGGAAAAATGGTTTCTTTTAGGCCTGGGGTGTCCCGACACCCCCAGGTCCAGCTAAGGGTTAAACAAACGAAAAATGACTTAAATAGGACAAAACAATACTAAACAAAATATCTTATCGATGATTTTTGGTTTCATTTTGACGATGTTCACTTAAAATCCATTTTATTTCCTTGGCACTACCTGTAATATGTTCTGCACCTGTTTCAAGTATTATTATGCTCAGAAATAGCTTTTAATTTAAGAGAAAAATTATGTAGATAAAAAAAACTTTTTAATATAGCACGTTTTTATAACGTTTGCGCAATTTTTGTTTTGAAGTCCCAACGTATACAGCTGGGCAGGCCGTCCCTCAACCCCCTGAACACACGATCTTGTAGACTGTGTCCGACTTATCCAAGTTGTCCAGTCTCCCTTTGATGTTGGTAAACAGTAGCGATTTTAGTGTGTTAACCGATCTAAACGCAATCTTAGTAGTCTCACGGTTGCGTATAGGTGCTGCCTTCATGCGATCGGAAAGTGACGGAACATTTAATGCGCTTCGGTAAGTTACCAATGCAGGTGGTGGAACATCTAAGGGAGGGTCGGTGGTATTCCTATGGTGTTTTCTAATCATTCTATTGGTGACGTTAGTAGGGAAGGAATTGGAATACAGATGTAAACACATCCGAAACGTCGCACACTAAATAACTTAAGGAAGTTTTTTCTTTTGACCCAGAGCCCGCAGTATCAATTATTTGCTATTCACTAGGGGAGCTCTTGTAGGCTCGAAAGGCGGCTTCTTTATTTCTGATTGCATTCATACACTCCTGATTAAACCATCTGTTGGGCCTAGCCTTCACAGATTTGGTAGAATGAGGAATGAACAAATGCATTCCTGCCTGTATGATCCTAGAGATACGGATAACGGCAGAGTTGACGTTTTTGTTTCGGAAACACTGGTTCCAGTCAGTAGATTGGAAAAAATCAATAAGCCCCAGCCAATTGGCCTTCCCTTAATGCCTACAGTTCTTTTAACTGGTTTGGGAGGGGTGGGAAATTTGAATGGGAAACTAGCGCTAACTAAGCAGTGGTCCGAATTGCCGAGAGGTGAATCAACTTCGACGGAGTAACGCGCTGGATGAGAAGTTAATAAAAGATCAAGGAGATAGGTTCCTTGCTCAGCAACATTAGGGACTCTTGTGGGATGATCCACAATTTGATGCAAATTATTGGCGTCTGCAAAGAGCTCGGCGTCCTTGCCAGAAACACTGGTGCCATTTGAGTAAGTCAGCCATTTTGCGTTGTGAACATTGAAATCACCCGCAACGATGATTTCACACGCAGGATTGGACGACAAAAATCCCGAGATTTGTTCGGAAATGGTATCAAAAGATGAAGTGCAGGCTTCGTTACTTATGTTAGAACTTCTGTATAGGAAGCAGAAGAATATGACGTGGCTTTGGAATATGATTTTAACCCAAAGATAGTTAAAATCTGAAGTCGTGTTTGAAAATATTTTATAATAAGCCACGTCATCCCTAACAAATATGGCAATACCCCTATGGGGGGAGAGATTGTGCACTAAAGTGTACCCCGACACCTGGTAATGACCCAAGTCAGTATCGGGTGATATTTGGGTTTCACTAAGTGCGAAGATTGGGGGTTTATAAGTCAATAAGTGGCACTCAACAAAAGAAAAATTGGCATGAAGTCCATGAATGTTACAAAAATCAATAGCAAAATTTGACTTGTAACGGGACTTCGGTTGCGCGGGCTCAATTGCCACGTTTTCGAGGATATCTCCCGGCATTACATTTGCCGCAACCATCAGAGTCAATAAAATTTGTCCGCGTCAAAGTGTTAATCCTTTTGAGACGGGGCAAATTTTATCGACCGACAGATTTTAGCCGCAGCATTTGCGGGACCGAGATGCGAGAGAGGGTAGGGAGCAAGGGTACTTACTTGCGCCGTTCGTCGGTCCGGTCGTGTCTAGTGAAGGGTGATGGGCCTTCGCGTTAAGCGGCCTACAGACGACAAACTTGGTTGACAACAAAGTTGGCATCATGAAATGTACAGACACACCAACTTGATTGTCAACATCCGTGCAAACATCAACGAAGTACACCGTTCCAATTACTATTTCCAATGATGTTCGCTGGTTAGTTCTCAACACCGCTACAGACATACAACATGGTTGCCAACTTCTACTAAAAATCAAAAATTTTTGATTTCATTCCAACTGTCGACAGACTTCGATTTTAAGTTGTTAACCAACCTAAACACTTTCAATTCTGACACCAACACCAAATGTTTCCAACTTTGTTGGCAACCAAGTTTGTCGTGTGTAAGCTGCTTTAGACAGCGCTCGTTTTTTATGACACTGTTTTTTTATTGAGTGTTTTTTTGTGCACGTTTTTATTTTTTATTTTTTCCACAATTTTTTTTTCTTTTTCACTGTTCACAATTTGTTTTGCTTTTTGTTATTTTTTTCTTCGGTGCGTTCTTCAGGGACCGGAACAGCACACGTCCGCACACTTTGCTGTCCTAGCCCAAACTCCGGATATTTTAATAATAAATGAACAATAGGCAATATAGAATATATACATAATACCGAGAATTTGTCACAATTGTTTATCAATATTTTCGCTAAAATGTCAAACTAAATGTGCGCACTAGGGTGACCGTAGTGATAAGGGAGAATTTTTTTAGCGAATTTTGCCAACGGGAACCCCACAAAATGGTCAGCCTTTGCAGATTTTTAGATAGCCAAAATTTTAGAACGATTGGAGCACGTTAAACCGTGCCGCTACTCGCTCAAAGTTGGCAAAATCTCCATTTTTTTGCTGAACGGCGCAGTTTCAGAGTCATATCTCCAGAACAGTCCATTCTACACCCACGGGTAATGTCTTAAATTAAAGAAAATACTGTTCTACATAGTTTGTATTCATATATATTTACCGTTACTTGTCGCCAAAAGGAGCTATAACAGCCTTTGTCGCCAAAAACGTGTACCTCTAGGAACAAACTTCGAATATTAATTTTGATAAGTTATGATGATTAATCTTTATTTTAGTCTTTATTTATTTTTTTTTTTTTTATTTATTATACATTTATTGGGGCAGTACACAAGAACTACATCTTTTAAAGTACAGAACAAACGGCAAGAAAAAATATTTAAATCTTAAAAAAAAAATGACAAGGGGGTCTTCTGCTTTCGCGCCCGGAATTTTAGTCTACTTTTGGAAATTAATTGTAAGGAAACTATACAAGATAATTGAAAAAAAAATTTTTTTATTATTTTTGTACATGTTTAAACTTGAAAAATCACAAATGCCTTATGTGTGTGGTGAATCCTGCGCCTTTGAGAAGTGGTCAAACTAATACTGACGAAAGTGTCCGAGTAAACTTTGTGGTATGACTTCTACAAGTAATTTTCATCGGATCTGACTAATTTTTTTTTTAACTTCTTCATAAAACACTTCTCTATGCTTCTCCGAGTACGATTTTTTTTATTTTTAAAATTTTTCAAATTATACGGTTTTTTGTGAAAAGTTGTATTTTCAACCACGTTTTTTGACCTGTTGAGGGTCATAAAAATTGAACAAAACAAAATTTCAAAAATCGTACTCGGAGAAGCATAGAGAAGTGTTTTATGAAGAAGTTAAAAAAAAAAATTAGTCAGATCCGATGAAAATTACTTGTAGAAGTCATACCACAAAGTATAAAAAAGGTGATTTTCGGGAAAATGCGTTTAAAGATAAAGCGCTACGCGGAAATGCTCGAAACGGCTGGAGGCGGCTATGTTTCCGGCTTCGAAAACCCAAGAAGGAATGTGTTTTTCACGAAACCGTTTATAAGACGTATTCCTTATATCCTCTATATTCAAAAAATGCAAAAAAAAAAATCGATTTTTTCAAACCGCGTAAGCAGAAGACCCCCTTAAACTAACCTTAAATAAATAATGTAGAAGTGAAAAGAAAAATATAGGGGATAGATAAGAGGGTTAGATAGGGGGAAAAAAATAGAAAGGAAATAAAAAGAACTAAAGAAAAGATGAGGAAGAGGAAGAGAGAAAACTAGATGCTTGCTTTCTGAAAGCTGCTGTTGTGCCTATCCTTTTTATTGTGTTAGGAAGGCAATTCCAAAGTCTAATTGTATACACAAAGAAGGAGCGACTACCAATTAGGGACAAATGCGTTACTCCGTCGAAGTTGATTCACCTCTCGGCAATTCAGACCACTGCCTAATCAGCGCTAACTTCCCATTCGAATTTCCCACCCCTCCCAAACCAGTTCGAAGAACTGTATGGCATTATGGGAAGGCCAATTGGCTGGGGCTTATTAATTTTTTCCAGTCTACAGACTGGAATCTGTGTTTCCGGAATAGAAACGCCAACTCTGCCGCTATCCGTATCACCAGGATCATACAGGCAGGAATGCATTTGTTCATTCCTCATTCTACCAAATCTGTGAAGGCTAGGCCCAACAGATGGTTTAATCAGGAGTGTATGAATGCAATCAGAAATAAAGAAGCCGCCTTTCGAGCTTACAAGAGCTCCCCGAGTGAATCGCTCCGTGCAGAGTATATAAAACTAAGAAATTCCTGTAAAGTCACCATCAGGAATGTCAAAAATTCATTTGACAGCAAGTTGAGAAGTAAACTCCTCAATGCAACCTCTGGTAGCAAGAACTTCTGGTCCTTGGTAAGCTCCATTAAGAAGAATTTCACTTCATCCACAACTCCTTCACTTATCCACAATGAGAAGGTGATAACAGACAGCAAATCCAAGGCCGATTTATTAGCATCTCTGTTTGCTTCCAATTCTTCTTTACCCCAAACTGATATGCTACCCCCGGTTCTTGAGCTCAGCGCTCATCTAATGGACAGGGTTTTCTTAAGGACTCGCGAGGTGTACAGGTGCCTCAAGGAGCTCGATGTAAACAAATCGACTGGACCCGATAATATACCCCCTATCGTCTTAAAACAATGCGCCTCACCTTTGGCTAGACCTCTGCGCAAACTTTTTGCCCTATCATACTCTTCCGGAGTTTACCCAGACTCTTGGAAACTTGCCCATGTTCAGCCAATACCGAAAAAAGGTGACTCCAGCGATCCCTCCAACTACCGCCCAATAGCAATTACTTCTATTCTCTCCAAAACCATGGAGACGATAATTAACAAAAAGCTTATGGGATATCTAGAATCCAACCAACTTATCAGCGACAAACAATACGGCTTCCGTCAAAAAAGATCCACTGGTGATCTTTTAGTTTGCCTTACAGAACACCTCAGCCGAAGTTTGCATGGATCTGGCGAATCTAGTTTGGTTGCTTTGGATATCTCCAAGGCTTTTGATAGAGTATGGCACTCAGCCTTGTTAGCTAAACTCCAAGCTATTGGAATTGACTCACTTCTGTATAAGTGGGTTGAGAGTTTCCTTTCCGGCCGTTCAATTAAGGTATTATTGGATGGCGTCAAATCTGAATCTCACCCCATCTCTGCGGGGGTCCCTCAGGGGTCAATTTTATCACCGGCCCTTTTTCTCATCTTTATAAATGACCTACTTTCAATCCCCTCCAACCAACTTCTCAGCTTCGCTGACGACGGTACTCTACGTTACTCGTACAGCTTCGATACAAGACAGACACATGCCAGATCCTGTCTTGATGATCGTGAACTAATGTTCAACTCTATTAAAAAAGACATCAAACTAATTCTAGATTGGGGAGAGAAGAATCGTGTCAAATTCAACGCCTCTAAAACCAAGTACTGTCTTATCTCAAAAAAGAAGTTCAACACATCACCATCCTTGACAGTGGAGGACGTTGAACTAAAGGCCGACCCATCCCTACACATCTTAGGCGTGACATTAGCCAAAGACCTTCGTTGGAATGATCACATATTCCAAATCGCCAAACAAGCATCCCAGTGCTTGGGATTTCTTAAGAGGTGCAAGTTCCTCCTCCAGCCATCGGCCCGTGCTGTTATTTATAAATCCTACATACGTCCTCTTCTCGAATATAACTCCCTCGTTTGGGGCGGCGCTCCAATAACCACCTTGGCATGGTTAGATAAGGTCCAAAAAAAGGCCCTTAAATTAATTGATGACGACACCGCTGGCTCCACCATCGACCCCCTGAGCCACCGTAGGAATGTAGCAGCACTGACAAAATTTTATCGCTACTATCATAATGACTGTTCCTCCGAGTTAAACGCTCTCCTGCCTCCACGGCAATCTTACAACCGCAACACCAGATTAGCCCACTCGTCTCATTCCCTTCACCTGCAACTCCCCCTTTCACGCACTCAACAAGATATGAATTCGTTTGTTAATAGAACAACTCGACTGTGGAATAGTCTCTCGCAGTCAGTATTTCTAACCTAACCTAACCTATACCCCCCTCCCCTCCCCGTACTAAGCTTACTGCTAGACATTGCACCATGACGTGACAAATGACATGACGGACTGGTAGTACAAAGGGTGACTCCTGAGCTTAGCACTGTCACATAAAAAAAAAAAAAAAAAAAAAGGTATAAGGAATTTGATTGATCTCAAGGACTGTAAAGGAGTTAGGAAGTCGGAGAGGTATACAGGACTTTTAGCATAAAATGCTTTATGTAAAAGGACCAGTGCCATGATGTCAAGAAGACGAAAAATGTCGTGACCTAATAAAGAATGTTGTATGCCTGACACATGATCCGAGCGTCTCAAGTGGAAAATATACCGTAGACAATCATTAAATGCTACCTTAAGACGTTGACGACAAGATGAGTCAAAAGAAATGTAAACAAGGGCACCATAAAGAAAATGTGGCACCACGAGAGTTTTAACTAGCTTGGCACGAATAGATTGTGGTAAGAGATTACCATAGAGCCAAAGTTTACGCAATGTGCCATAGATCTTGGAGAGTATAAGTGAGACATGATCGCAGCAGGATAGTCTGTCATTAATAATAATACCGAGATTATTGACACATTCAACAAAGGGAAGAGGAATATTATCAAGGACGATATTTGGAATATTGTCCAGGGACCTTTAAAGATTAGTGCTTTGGACTTATTAGGATTTAATTTAAGAAAATTGGAAGAACTCCGCTCATTTATTTGGGACAGAATATCATTAAGATTTGAGATGCAAGATCTGATTTTACTAGGAGGACACGAGGTGTACAACTGAAGATCATCAGCATATAGATGAAATGAGCAGCGTTGAATAACGGAGGTAACATCGTTGACATACAGGGAGAAAAGGAGAGGACCGAGAATTGAGCCTTGTGGAACCCCTACAAGTACTGGTAGGAATGAAGACGCAACCCCGTTATGACGAACACACTGTGACCTATTAGACAGAAGGGAGGAGAAAAGTCTGATGGCAGAAGAAGAAAAATTATAGAATGTCCTAAGTTTGGAAAGCAAACGCGAGTGAACTACAGAGTCAAACGCTTTGGAGAAATCAAGAAGAACAAGTAAACCTACATCACCCTGATCGAGGACTGAACGAAGATCTGAAGTTACCTTCAATACAGCAGTTTCGCAGCTATGGTTTTTACGGAAGCCAGATTGTAGTTTAGAAAGGAAATTGTTAGATTCAATATAGCGCGTGATCTGACCGAAGAGAATTTTCTCAAAGACTTTGGCAAGAAAGGGAAGAATACTAATAGGACGATAATCTGTTAAATCGACTGGACAAGATTTCTTTGGTAATGGAATCACAACAGACTTTTTCCAAATCAGGGGCACTTGTGAAGTTGTCACGCAGTAATTAAAGATATGAGTGATGGTTTCCAGAATTAGTGGAGAGAGTAACTTAAGAAATCGCGGAGAAACTTCATCACAACCGATACTGTTAGATGAGATGGACAGCAATGTTTCAAGAACTTCACAGGAGTCTACACAACGAAAGTTGAAACCATCAGTACTGAGTGAGCTAGATGAAGGGGAGTACGTGGGAGAGGAGAGTGTGTTATCGGGAGGAAATTGAATAAAGGAAGCATTGAGAAGATTTACATCTACATCAGAAGGTGAGGGTACAGAAGTATTAATTCCTAAAGAACGAATATTGGACCAAAGTTGTTTGGAATTTAGAGCGGGATCAAGCTTGCGGGAGTAAAATTCCCGTTTAGCAG
Source organism: Thereva unica (assembly GCA_949987705.1). Lineage (NCBI taxonomy): Eukaryota > Metazoa > Arthropoda > Insecta > Diptera > Therevidae > Thereva > Thereva unica. The sequence goes on from OX465281.1 coordinate 101,301,935, forward strand.
ATTTGACTTTACAAGTGATTAGGTTGCGTAATTGTTTGTAAGCATTACGATACCTAGGAATTCTGGTCTTGCGATAGCGCCTATACATAAACTCACGCTGATTTATCAGATCGCGGATTTCACGGGAATACCATGGACAATGGCGAGATACCTGGTGCCTTCTCGTTACTATAGGGACACACTGATCGAAAAGGTGATGAATAAAAGCAGTTAATAGATCAACTTTAGTGTCGATACAAGTGGTGTAATAGATATCATCCCACCGGATTGCCGCGGCGACTTCAGAAAGCTGATCTAAATTAATATTGCTATAGTCACGATACGAAATGGAAGATGATGAAGAGGGAGAAAATGCAAACTTAGTTGAGAGAAATAGTAGGTCATGATCAAGAAAACTAGGCGGGGAGATTTGACTGTGTTTTAATACAGCATCCGTGGCAGTGGTAGCTAGAATATCGAGTAGGGAGGGATTCTGGCAGTTCAAAAACGTAGGCAGTTCATTCAAGATATGTAAATCCAGTGATACAAGGAATTGCTTAAGTGCAGTCGAACGATTATTGGCTTTCAAAAGGTTAACATTAAAATCACCAGCAACAACTATGTTTTCGTAGTGCAGAGAAAGCCTTGCAATAAGGTTGGCAAGTTCAGTGCCAATCTCAGTGTTAAAACTATTGGGCGGACAGTATACACTGACTACAACACATTTGTCACCGGCAGATTTTACTTCTACCGCAAGAAATTCAAGTTGCGAGCCACACGATTTGCCACCACTTTCGAGGAGAGCGATGATGCACAATATATGGCGACACCCCCACCAGTACGACCTATGCGATCATTACGATGCATCAAAAAACCAGGAAGGGAAACTAGAGCAGACGGGATTCCAGTTTTCAACCAAGTCTCACTTACCAACAGAACATGAATTTTCGTGAGTTCCAACATTAATCTGAATTCATCCATTTTATTTCTTAAGCTTCTTGCATTAAAAACACAAATGTTCAGGCCTGAGCAGGAAGAAGACAGGATATTGAGTAGTAGTCTCTCCCTGTGCACACAATTAGTGTAATTATTCATAATTCCTAGAGATTATCCAAATCAAAGGACAGAACAACACACAGAAGCATCCATCAAGCAAGCACAGTAGAAGTGAGAAAAGGTGAAAGTGAAGGATAAATACATTACAAGAACATATATATAAAGAAACTAAAGCTAATAAAATTAATAAAAATATAGAACAAAGAAGAAAATAACATAATATAAAAACAAAGAAGAAAATAATTAACATTGAAGAGACGAAAATGAAAATTAAAATTAAAAATAAATTAAAAATCATGCTCAAAGTGCGATGCGATGCTCCAAGACATATGCTGGCAGTTATTTCAGGCTGGGAGAAGATGATAAATTAACGGCATCATTGAGATCTAGTGCAGAGGAAAAAACTTTGGGTGGTTTGTTTTTATCCACCTGCACATACACTAAACCACGACGGGTAAATACAGAGGATACCAAGCTCCTTTTTTGTAGCTTCCGAGCTGTCTGAAAAATGTCCATATTTTTTAGTCTTTAATGTTTATTTAAAGAAAACTCTTATATTTAAGTAAGTACATAATTTATTGAGGAAAGTAAAAAATAGATTCTCTAAGAAGTTAAATATTACATATAATGATCTATTCTAGAGATTTGCTTAAAGTGGATTTGGAGACATCAGGATACAGCTGTCGGTACCTGCTGACTAGTGGAAGGACATATTGCTTTTGATCCTCATCTTTGGTCAGAAGAATTGAAATCAGTTATTAATTTGACTGCTCGTTCGGCCATATCATTTACAACCTTCAATGATTGGACGATCCTGTATCCTTCTTTCGAATGAGCATTTTCCGGCCAGGCACTGGGAGGATCTTTGAGAAAATCTGTATTGATATGAAAACGCTCAAAGAAATTCGTTGTCTCCTTAGTAATTAAATTGGACAATCCTGCTTCAACTAGTTGTTTCAATTGTTGTTTTTGAAGCTTTGGATTCATAACTCTAGAATGTTGTGACTCAATCTCGGAGCAGTTTATTTGCCATTTCTGATTTTTCTTCATTGGATCAAAGAACGCAAGAGCTACCAATTCGGCATTCAAATACAATAAACGGCTAGAAAATTTTGCTAGAGCTTTCTCAGAGTTATCCTTGTCAGTCTCTTGATAGTCAAAAAAACTTTGCAAAAGATCAAGGTCTTGTTTGGGAGCCAGATGAGCTCTGGGGGCATTGAACCAAGCTTTGCAGTATACTTTGACGAGAAAAATACAAATAGCACCCAAAGAAATCTGTTCCTCGTTACTCATCTTGAATTCACCGCGGAAAAGGAATATTTTCAGACAGTAAATGGCCTTAGCCATCCACCTAGCGTGATGAATGGCACCTGGTGTTCTAAATCCAAATTCATTACCGTCGAGTGCTCCAACAAACACCATAACCAACTGTAATAGCTCTTTATAGTCAAACCTTTTTTGCAACTGAAACAATGTGAATCCCGAGAAAAATTATGTAACCTACGGGGTAGTTTTCATAATACTCGAAGTTTGTTCCTAGAGGTACCAGATCACGTTTTTGGCGACAAAGGCTGTTATAGCTCCTTTTGACGACAAGTAACGATAAACATGTATAAACATAAATTATGCAGAACAAAATTACCTTTAATTTAAGACACTACGCATGGGTGTAGAATGGACTGTTCTGTAGATATGACTCTGAAACTGCGCCGTTCAGCAAAAAAAATGGAGATTTTGTCAACTTTGAGCGAGTAGCGGCACGGTTTAACGTGCTCCAATCGTGCTAAAATTTTGCCTATCTAAAAATCTGCAAAGGCTGATCATTTTGTGGGGTTCCCGTTGATAAAATTCCGACATCGATTTCTTACGGTCACCCTAGTGCGCACTTACAAGATTAGGATGACGAAAATGTATATAAAATTGATGTATTAATGTTTTTCGGCACCTCAATGAAGTCGATATAGTTTTTAGTTCGCGCGGTATCGTGCAGGTACAAAAATCACTTAAGTCATTTAAACCAAAAACCCGCTGGACCGAATATTATAAAAATCTTTTCAGATTATATTGTCGCTAATACGCTTCGAACGGCACCTCAAGTAAGTCAATATCTTTTGTGGTTCGGGCCATATCGTGCAGGTACAAAAATCACTTACGCCGCTTAAACAAAAAAACGGCTCGACCGAATTTTATGAAGATCTTTTCAGATCATATTTTGGTTAATACTCTTCGAACGGCACGTCAACGAAGTCGATATCTTTTTTGGTTCGCGCGATATCGTGCAGGAAAAAATGACCACATCCGTACGCGCGCACACACACACACACACACACACACACACACATACTTAAAGTATTACTTCCTCCCAATTTTTTGCTTAAAATGCTCCTGGGACCTTGAAAGATGAAAATACGTTGAAATTTTCGATTTCGATTTTCGGACCGATTACAATATCTTTCTATACTGGGAAGTTAATAAATAACTTTATATTTCTCCTTCGAAGTAAAGTCTCTTTTAATATATTCTTATATCTTATGTATTATTAACTTCCCAGTATAGGAAGTTATTGTAATCGGTCCGAAAATCGAAATCGAAAATTTCAACGTATTTCCATCTTTCAAGGTCCCAGGAGCATTTTAAGCAAAAAATTGGGAGGAAGTATGTGTGTGTGTGTGCGTACGGATGTGGTCATTTTTTCCTGCACGATATCGGGCGAACCAAAACTGATATCGACTTCGTTGAAGTGTCGTTCGAAGCGTATTAGCCGAAATATTATCTGAACAGAATATCATAAAATTCGGTCCAGCCGTTTTTTTGTTTGAGCGACGTAAGTGATTTTTGTACCTGCACGATATCGCCCGAACCACGAAAGATATTGACTTACTTGAGGTGCCGTTCGAAGCGTATTAGCGACAATATTATCTGAAAAGATTTTTATAATATTCGGTCCAGCGGTTTTTTGGTTTAAATGACTTAAGTGATTCTTGTACCTGCATGATATCGCGCGAACTATAAAAGATATCGACTTAGTTGACGTGCCGTTCGAAGAGTATTAACCAAAATATGATCTGAAAAAATTTTCATAAAATTCGGTCGAGCCGTTTTTTTGTTTAAGCGGCGTAAGTGATTTTTGTACATGCACCATATGGTCCGAACCACAAAAGATATTGACTTACTTAAGGTGCCGTTCGAAGCGTATTGGCGACAATATAATCTGAAAATATTTTTATAATATTCGGTCCAGCGGGTTTTTGGTTTAAATGACTTAAGTGATTTTTGTACCTGCACGATACCGCGCGAACTAAAAACTATATCGACTTCATTGAGGTGCCGAAAAACATTAATACATCAATTTTATATACATTTTCGTCATCCTAATCTTGTAAGTGCGCCCATTTAGTTTGACATTTTAGCGAAAATATTGATAAACAATTGTGACAAATTCTCGGTATTATGCATATATTCTATATTGCCTATTGTTCATTTATTATTAAAATATCCATTCATAATATTCAACATCCATCTTACTGGGAAGTTGATCTTGTGGACCGAAAGGGTCGAACCCACATCCCAACTAGTTAATGTATGTATTTAATAAGTTAATAGTTAGTTGCAACATATCTGAGAACAAAACGGTCCTCCATAAGTCTAACATAAATCCCGCAAACGAATTCTATTAGTAACATATTATTTTAACACACTTATTTTGAGCACTTTTTGCACATTTGCACGTTTTTTATTTTGATGAAATTACTATTATTTTTAATAAAACCTCACTTGCAACATTACTTTCCGCGGCACGAAAACGTTTTTCCCTTGTTTTTAATGGGATTTTGACATTTCACGAATTGAAGCTAGGACTTCATACAACTACGTACAAACAACTACAGCATGGCTTGTCAATGTAGAAGGCTTTGGTATCAACGCAAACCTTTGCGTGAGTGTGAGTTCAATTAAATTGAATGTGTTGGAGTTTTCACGTTGATTTTCTGTGGCAAAGAAGCTGGTCATATTACAGCTTCCCCATGTAGTATAAGCCCTCGGCCACTATAAGAGCGGCGAGCGGTATTTTAGTATTTGACACTCTGCCGCTCACAGCTCGCTGTTCTTATTGAAGCCAAGGCTTTACTCTTTGTATACAGTAGTATCAAAAATTTTAATTGTATATTTTATATAAAAAAATCTGAACATTTCAAGCTTTGTGTTTCCAGAGGAGAAAATATATTGAGATTTTAATCTTAATAAATTTAAATTAATTTTTACGAAGTTGCCTATTTGGTCAAGGGAAGCAGTGCTTCTTTTGCTTCCAAAGAGGAACCGCCATTGGTATATACCAAAAATGTATCAACTTCTTAACAGAATTTGTAAACAAAACTTTTAAAGAAAACTCATACCGGCCCGATTTCATACATAGCATTTTCGAATGTAATAATTTTAATACAAAATCATACACTCCTTTAGCGTTTTTATTTTTTTACTATAAACTCATGGCGCTTATCATAGTGGCGTCGCGTCTTTGGGAGCAAGGGATGCATTGCATATCTTACAATTACTTAAGAAACTAGTTGGGGTGTGGGTTTGACCCCTTTGGTCCACACGATTAACTTCCCAGTATGATGAACGAAGATGGAATAAACTGACTTCTTACAAAATTGTTATTCGTTTAGCACTAGTGGAAAATTGGCTAGTATCAGAACTGACGACAAAGCAATCCCGAGAGAAGCTAGTTCAAATAACTATAATAGTAGTAAATCCACAAGATTATTCTAGAGAATTTGTTTTTCCTGAACGTTAGCAAACAAACATGTCCTCCACATTTCGTTCGCTGCACTAAAGCGGGTGTTCAAACTGAGAAGCGAATGGCGAGGTTGACAAACTGAGAAGCGAATGACTTCATTTGGAAATTCCAAAGCTTTCCGGAGATATTAGCAAACCTGTAATTGTTAAGTACTTGTCAGACTTGAGCAAAAAGAACAAATTTTGCGGTAACTACTGGAAATCCCGGGATAAACCGCCATTTCCTGAAACTGTTTCACGCGTAGAAAACAATTCCCCGTCAATAAGTGCTAATCCAAGGTTTGAAAAATTCGCGCTGTTTGTAAAGGGTAACGAGATTTTTCCACGATTTTGAAAGGTTGTCGGATTTTGACAAGTGATGTTTTGTTCGAAGGCTATCGCTGTTCAGAACCCAACAAATATCACTTCGTTTAGAACGGGTCTCTTTCCATCGAGTTTATGAGATATTGGGGCTTATTCTGTCGGTAAAATTTTATTATTTTATGTTATGTTATTCCATAAAATAAAAGAATTCTCTAAAATCCTATTCTGACCGACAAATTTTATTTTCTTTTATGCATCATAACATAAAATATTTCCTGCTATGCTTCATAACATAAAAGAATCTCAGCAGCACATTTTAGGGGTATTTTGACATATTTTATTAAAATAACAGGCGTGAATTGACACTTGTTGTGCAAAGTCGTGTTAATTGAGTTTTTAGTTTAATAAAAAATTAATACGCCCAGGGCACGCTTTGATTTTGTTTATTTACACTTACAACCGATCAGCTGTTCATTTTCAACCGAATTGTTCAAAGCGTAATAGAACTCAGAGCGGATAATACTAAATCTTTTATGTGGCCTATTCTGAAATTTTCCATAAAATATTATTTTATGTTATGTTATGATGATAAAATTTTTTCTTCATAAAATGAAAATAAAATATTTTCGAATTTCCTATTCTGTCATGATTCCATAAAATTATTTTATGGAATGTTTTATGGACACATAACATAAAAGATTGAGTATAATCCGCTCAGAGTTCTATTACGCTTTGAACAGTTCGGTTGAAAATGAACAGCTGATCGGTTGTAAATGAAAACTAGTTGGGATGTGGGTTTGACCCCTTCGGTCCACACGAATAACTCCCCAGTATGATGAACGAAGATGGAATAAACTGACTACTTACAAAATTGTTATTCGTTTAGCACTACTGGAAAATTGGCTAGTATCAGAAATGATGGCAAAGCAATCCCGAGAGAAGCTAGTTCAAATAACTATAATAGTAGTAAATCCACAAGATTTTTCTAGAGAATTTGTTTTTCCTGAACGTTAGCAAACAAACATTTCCTCCGTATTTCGTTCGCTGCACTAAAGCGGGTGTTCAAATTCGTATTGAGCGTGTTGAAGCGCCATTAACAAACTGAGAAGCGAATGAAAACTGTAACTGTTAAGTACTTGTCAGACTTAACCAAAAAGAACAAATTGTGCGGTAACTACTGGAAATCCCGGGATGAACCGCAGTTTTCTGAAACTGTATCACGCTTAGAAAACAATTCCCCATGAAAAAATGCTAATTTAAGGTTTGAAAAATTCGCGCTGTAAAGGGTAACGAAATTTTTGCACGATTTTGAAAGCTTGTCGGATTTTTACAAGTGATGTTTTCTTCGAAGGCTATAGCTGTGCAGAGCCAAAAAAAGATCACTTCGTTTACAACGGGGCGATTCCATTATCGCGGGTGCAACAGTTAGACGCATGTAAATCTTCTTAATAATAACCCAGCGGGAAATTTTTCAAGCGCTGCCAAAAGAAGCAAGAAAGCAGCGCTTCCTATTCATATGTTATGGAAGCTCTTTGGAAGCACCCACTCTATACTCTCATTTTTTGCTTTGTTTTCCTCCAGTTCTTTTTTATTCTCCACAGTTGGTAAATTTGTGCTTTTATAATAATCGTATCTGTTATGAAATACTATTTTTGGTGAAAACTAAAGCTCCAGGAGCTTCTCAAAAGCTTCCATTTCCCTGCTTCGATTGCGCTTCTTCAACAATAAAATATAAGCGCTTCGCTCTGATGACATGCCTGTGTTAAAAGGAAGGGAATTGGGATATGAATAAGAAGCGCGTTGGCATTCTATTTCAGCGCTTCAGAATCTATTCCAGAGCGCTTCAATTCCCCGCTGGGAAAATAAAAAACATTTTTAATGAAATTATCCTTGGAAGAGCTACATTTTAACATGTTCACTTTTTATTCATTTATAAGAATTTTAAAGAAATATTTAAATAGTCAGGAGGGAAGTTCAGAGTGCTCAAATCAATCGCCCAACGGGTCTCATTCCATCGAGTTTATTAGATATTAGCAAAACTTGTCAATTTAAGGTCTTTCTGACAATTAGCCGAAGTTTTCCTATTTAAACAAAAAAGTTACCGACCGAATATTATGAAACTTTTTTCAGAACATTTCTTCGTTAATATTCTTTTTTCGGCATCACTTTGACCGACAATCAAGTCGATATAGTTTTTGGTTCGCGCGGTATCGTGCAGGTAAAAAAGTCACAAACGTCGTTTAAACAAAGAAAAAACGGTTCGACCGAATTTTATGAAAATCTTTTCAGATCATATTTTGGTTAATACTCTTCGAAGGGCACATCAAATAAGTCGATATCTTTTATAGTTCGCGCGATATCGTGCAGGTACAAAAATCACTTATGTCATTTAAACCAAAAAACCGCTCGACCGAATATTATAAAAATCTTTTCAGATTATATTGTCGCTAATTCGCTTCGAACGGCACCTCAAGTAAATCGATATCTTTCGTGGTTCGGCCATATCGTGCAGGTACAAAAATCACTTACTCCGCTTAAACAGAAAAACGGCTCGACCGAATTTTATGAAAATCTTTTCAGATTATATTTCGGTTAATACGCTTCGAGCGACACCTCAACGAAGTCGATATCTTTTTTGGTTCGCGCGATATCGTGCAGGAAAAAATGACCGATTTTCGGATAGAATAAGTTAGAGGGAGTCATGGGGGTCTTTGAACTCTTAGGTGTTGTATGAGTTCGGGAATACTGTCTTTGGAAGGTTGTTCCACAGACGAGTTGTTCTTGTTATAAACGAATTTCTAGATCGGAGTGTGCGCGAAGATAAGGGCTGTAAACTGTGAGGGTGAGCCGAGCGGCCAATCTTGTGTTGCGGGAGAAATGTTGCCGTGGAGGCATCGGTTACTTATTTCAATGGAGCAGTCATTATGAACATTTAGCAAGAACAAGAACAAGACTTACATAGTTATGCCTGCACAAGAACAAGACAGATTGAACAAGAACAAGACAAGAACAATACTGTTCCGTCATACACAAATTTAGTATGTAAGAATTAATAATAATATTCACGATCGTTGTGGTGATCTTAAATTTGTATGTCACTGTAATTAATCAATCATCTTTGTATTGGTTTATATTGGATTAATGCATGAATCACTTTCTCTCTTTCACACTCTCCTTCTGAGAGTTTATTTACTTGGATTATTGGAATTCCATTACCGTTATAAACTATGTAAAATTTGAATTATATAAAACCTTTGCTTTGCGATTAGAGATCACCCCCAATTTTGTCACTTGAAATCAGTCGTTGTACCAGTTTAGTTGAGATTAAATTTATATGAATCAAAAAACCTTGTTTCCTCATCATTGGCGCCCGAGCAGGGACAATTTCTTAACATTAAAATAAATAATAATTTTCGTCGTCGTCGTTTTTGCCAAAGGGCATCTTCAATCAAAGAAGGAATCGGAGAAATTATAAATTATAGGCAAATTGGATGTCGCCATATTCGTTGGTCTTCACCGTCTTCCATTCTTCCGGATTATTAATTATCATCGTCGAGGGAATTGTTCCAGGTTTGCTTACTTGCGTAAATGCCAACAACGGTCGTAAGTAAATCTTTTTGATTATTGTGTAGTTTCAGTGGTCATTTAAATTCAAATATTAAAACTTAAATTTTTAGCTAATTGAAAAGGAAAAAAAATCCATGCGGTTATCGTGCATAAATAACGGAATTTTTCAAGTGCATTTCCAAAAAAAAACATAATGACAGGATTGATTGGGCTGGGTCTGTGTCGATTACAGTAACAACTGTAACCCTCTAGAAGCGTTAATTGTCTTTGATATGTACGAAAGAAAAAGAGTGAAGTGAAGCAAATTGCAGTAATCCAGTTAATTTATTGGATAATATTTTATAGCGGTGAGTGCTGATATAATTAAATATATTTAAAAACACATTCATAAATGTATGGATAAAATTAGTGGCTTTTGTTGAACATTTATATTTTGAAATATTTTTAATATTGTTTCGGAAAATAACTGAAAGGTTTAAAAAAATTGTGCTCAAATTAATTTCATAGAGTTCATCCGTCACATTGGTTCCCTTATCGCCGTTACCCTTAACAGTGCCTGAATTATATTATTATTTGTGCTTGGTTTCCATTAAGCGTAGTAGTGTTAAACAATATTCGTGGGTTATTGTAGTGGCTTTATAATTTGAAATTCTGTGCTTAGAAAATTGAAACTGTGACAGTTAATCTGCATTAAAGTACCCTCTGTGGTTGCTAAATGTAGTTCATCGTCAATTTATTTGGTTTAAATAAATAAAATACAGCTCGAATAACTGAAATTTCAACGTCTTTTATAGATTTACTTATTGTGAAAATAATCGTCGTATTGGTTCTTAGCACAGGTCAACTTAACTCGATTTTTCTAAACAATAAGAAGACCATTTGCTTCTTGATAGCGATATATTGTGTAGAACCTCAATAAACAAATAAATTACAGAATTTCAAGCCAAGCCAATAATCTGTCGTTCGACTAACTTCGAATATCAAATATTGTCCAAATTATAGGGAGATATATTTATATTTTAGTGTTTAGATCTAATTAAAGGTGGATATTCTTGAAGGAATTATTCTAAGTGCGTGGAATATGGCCGAATTAGCGGAACCTAAAACTCAACGAGCATCCACTAAGGGGTGTATAACTAGGATTAAAAATATCGTCGAAACTAAGCTCGACACTCTGTCTGCTACAGAATTAGAATGCCGTTTGGGCTTACTCGAATCTTACTTCAAGCAAATTTTATCCTATCAATCGTCAATAGAAAAATTATGTTCTGATGATACTCAAGAAAGTAAGGTCAGAGGAGAATTGGAAGATTTATATTGCCTGGTTAAATCAAGGATATTATCCGCGTTAACAGAGCGTCGAGGATCTACTTCCATCATAGATTCCACCTTTGTAAATTCATACACGCCTAATAATAACCTTCCTAAGTTAAAGTTACCAACATTTTCGGGAAAGTATTCCGAGTTCCCTAACTTCATAGGTTCCTTCATGAAACTAGTCGATTCAAATAGATCACTTACTTCTATTGAGAAATTCAACCACTTACTCAATTGTCTAAATGGGGCTGCGCTGCGTGCGGTGAAAGCATATGAAGTCAGCGAGAGCAATTACTCTAAGGCCTTAGAATATTTGAAATCCAGATTCAACAATAAATATCTAACTTTCCGCGAGCTTATTATTAGTTTGTGCAATTTACCGAAGGTTACTAAGCCCACGGCGACTCAGATACGCCTTTTAGTGGATAGTACCGATGGTCATCTGAGCGCTTTACATAGTTTAGGTTCTACTGAAGATATTTTGAATGCGCTTATTATCCATTTGGTTTGTGGAAAACTTGATCCAGATTCTGTAAGTAAATGGGAGGAGGTCATAGACCAGGATAAAATACCTTCATGGGAAGATTGTTCGACATTATTAGGCAAACGTTGCCAATTTCTAGAAGCTAGGGATGCCAAACCTGATTCGAAAGAATACTCGTCGTCGTCGTTGCACCGGCCTACCGTATCTGAGAAGGGGAGGAGGCCTAGTTCAAACCCTACATCATTAATAACGGCTAATATTAATTGCATATTTTGTAAACAGGCTGGTCATTCGATTCACAAATGCCCAAAATTCTTGGAGCTTCCAGTTATAGCTCGATTTAAACAAGTAAAAACTAACGCTTTGTGCGTCAATTGCCTCTCCAAGGGCCATAGTGTAAAAAATTGTAAAGCCTCGGTATGCCGCGTCTATTCTATGCCTCATAATACATTGCTCCATCGGTATACTGGCGCAACGTCTCCCGCGGAAGTAGCGACTAATAATCAGCGCCAATCCCCAGCAGATTCTTCCTGCAACATTGAAAATTCATCAGCGACAGTATTGGTCGCTGAAGAGCAAATAAAGAGTCAAGTTTTTCTAGCTTCCGCGATAGTTGATGTCAGAAATAGCACGGGCCAGTACATATCTACGAGGGCGTTATTAGACTGTGGTTCACAGTTGGATTTCATAACCGAGCGGCTTGTTCAATTGCTCAAATTACCTATACAACGCACCCACCATACCATTAACGGTATAATGAGCCAACGTTCTGAAGTCCGGGGGACCACTCAGGTGCACATCAAATATAGAACCAGCAATTTTCAAACAACTTTATCCTGCTGTTGTGTGCCCAGCATAACCGGACTGCAGCCTTCTGAAAGTGTAGTTACGGAGGATTGGAAGATTCCTCCGAATATACAACTAGCGGATCCGCTATTTTTCAAATCGCAAAGGGTAGATATACTTATTGGTGCAAGTACTTTATTTAATTTATTGTGTATTTGTCAAATCAAATTGAAAGATAATTTAGCGATATTACAAAAAACAGTGTTTGGTTGGGTAGTCGGCGGTCGATACATTGAACATCCTCAATCGCATTCTACGCTGATCTGTAGGACATCAATAATACAAGAAAACTCGGAAGGTGTTGATGCCGAAGGTATAGCTTTAGATAAATTGGTCGAAAAATTCTGGAAAGAGGAAGAAGTAATGAATGATACCATTACAAATCAGAATCCGGAACAGCTCCAGTGTGAGAAACTCTTTAGTGAATTTACTAAGCGGTTAGCTGATGGTCGTTTCGTCGTTAAGCTTCCGTTCAAGTCTTCGTCATTGTTACATTTCCCTTCTTCGTTAGATATTGCTCGTCGTCGCTTTTTTTCTCTTGAAAGGAGATTAACTCGAGACCCTGAGCTCAAACTTCAATATTCACAATTTCTGCAAGATTACTTGACGACAGGTCATATGGAGGAAATTAGATTCAAGGAATTGCCTATGTCTTATTACTTTATGCCTCATAGTTGTGTAATACGCCCCGATAGCTCTACTACAAAACTTCGTGTTGTTTTCGATGCATCCTGTCGGGATGCCACCAACACTTCTCTTAACGACAGGCTGATGGTAGGACCTACGGTTCAAAATGATTTATTCTCTATTCTAAATAGATTTCGTTGTCACAAGTTCGGGCTAACTGCAGATATAACAGCCATGTTTAAGCAGGTGTTAGTGTACCCTGAAGATCGTAATTTTTAGTTAATTCTGTGAAGAGAAAATCCCACAGATGAACTTCGCATTTTTCGTTTAAAAACCGTTACTTATGGCACGGCATCAGCGCCGTACTTGGCGACTAGATGTTTGCTACAGTTAGCCCATGAGCATCGAGAAAGGCTCCCAGAAGCTTCGCACATAGTGGAAAGAGATTTCTATATGGATGACCTCCTAACAGGAGCCGACACTTGCGAAGATTTATATAAAATTCGGCATCAAGTAGACGCTATTATAAAATCTGGCCAGTTTCACCTCCGAAAATGGTATTCAAACAATACGCAACTTTGTTCCGAAATCCCGGAGAATGAAAGAAGTAAAACTTTAAATATTGATAATAAAGATGTTATTAAGACCCTCGGCATGATATGGGAACCAATCGCAGATGAATTTCATTTTAGCTATCGGCCGGTTAATAGTTCATCGTCTAAAATTACAAAAAGATCAATCTTATCTGAGGTAGCACGGTTGTTTGACCCATTAGGCCTTATCAATCCTATCGTTGTGCGTGGAAAAATCTTTTTACAAGAACTATGGCTTCTGAAACTACATTGGGATGAATCCATTCCCCAAGACCTCGCAAATCGCTGGTCCAATTTTAGAATTCAATTGCTTGAACTTAATAAAGTTCGTATTCCGCGGTTGGTATTTTGCTCAGGTAAGACAAGCTACGTCGCCCTCCATGGCTTTGCTGATGCATCCTGTCGAGCGTTTGGCTGCTGTATTTACGCTCTATCCAAAGACGACTTGGGAACCACAAGTGTGCAGTTGTTGGCGGCTAAATCTAAAGTAGCTCCCATCCGGGTGAGCCGATCATTACCCTGTTTAGAGTTGTGTGCAGCATTACTTTTGGCAAAATTATTCGTCAAAATCCGAGAGAATTTTCCAAAAACAATTGATGAAGAAGTCTTATGGACGGACTCCGAGATAGTATTAGATTGGCTCTCTTGTCATCCATCCTATTGGAAAACCTATGTTTCGAACCGGGTTGCTGAGATTCAGTGCCTTACAAAAACCATCCCTTGGAGACATGTAAACTCCAAGGCCAACCCAGCCGACATCGTCTCGAGAGGCATGACAACCGAAGCGCTTATTAAGTCATACTGGTTCTCCGGACCGGAGTTCCTAAAATTGCCAAAAGAAGAATGGCCTCCTACAAAACGTCGACATACCAACTTAGAGACATTACCTGAACGGAAAATTCAAAAATCGGTGCTAGTTTGTTCAATTGCAGATTCCTTCCTCGATATCATATACTCCTGCAGTAACTATATCCAAATTTGTCGTCGCTTTGCACTTGTACTTCGCTTCATCAAACTACTTCATCAAACTAAGGATCGTTGGCAAATTCGTAACAACAACATTGTAACAGCTTCAGAAATCGAGAACGCTTCAATTCACATAGTGTGGGCAATTGAACAACACTCCTTTGCAGGAGAGATTTGCGCGCTAGAGAACGGGAAGAACCTACCTCCTAGAAGTGTGTTGCGGACTTTGAATCGCTTCGTCGAACAATGTCCTATCACCAAACTTAAATTATTAAGAGTGGGAGGCCGACTAAAGCTGGCCAAAATGCCAATAGAACAGAGAGTTCCTCTATTACTTCCTCCTAAGAATCCCTTCATTGAAACCTACATTAGACATCTCCCCATCAAAACTTTCCACGCCGGCCCTCAAGCACTTGTATCCCTCCTTCGAGAAAAATTCTGGGTCATCAATGCTCGTGATTACGCCAGAAAGGTCGTCAGAAGGTGCATTCATTGTCAACGTTATCGTCCAAAATTAACCCAGCAGCTTATGGGCGTTCTACCAGCAGGACGTGTGAACATCTCTTTACCATTTACTCACTGTGGAGTGGATTTCGGCGGCCCATTTACAACCACCTACCGTATTCGAGGAAAGTCACCATACAAATCTTACGTTGCAGTTTTCATCTGTTTTGTTACCAGAGCCGTCCACATAGAGGTAGTGTCGGATTTAACAACTGACGCATTTATAGCCGCTCTGAAGAGATTTACGGGACGTAGAAATTTATGTAAACATTTATATTGCGATAACGCAACGAATTTCGTTGGAGCTCGAAGGAGATTAGCTGAACTACGGCACGCATTCTTCCAGCAAGCTACGCAGAGGGAAATCCTTTCATGGTGTTCTAACAACTCGATTGAATTTCATCATATTCCGCCTCGAGCACCACATTTTGGAGGTCTCTGGGAGGCGGCCATAAAATCGGCTAAGGCACATCTGTTTCGTACCTTACGAGGAGCTTTGCTAACATTCGAGGAACTAACTACAGTTATGGTACAAATCGAAGGAATTCTAAATTCCAGACCTATAACACCTTTGTCATCAGACCCCAACGATTTCCGTGCTTTAACACCCTCTCATTTCCTAACCCAAGCCGCGATGGAAAGTATCCTAGAACCTCCTTATCCTCTTGAAAAAATTAACTATCTTCACAGGTGGCAGCGAGTCTCCGCTCTTCATCAGCATTTTTGGATCCGGTGGACGAAAGAATATATCCATCAGTTGCAGCAACGTACCAAGTGGAATTCGAAAGAGGCTGACGTTAAACCGGGTACTATGGTCTTAATTCATCAAGATGATCTTCCATCCTACAAATGGAGACTTGGTCGTATAGTCCAAACTATAGCAGGTCCAGATGGCAACGTTCGAGTCGTAGAAATTAAAACCCCACAAGGCTTAATCCACAGAGCGATCCAGAAAGTGGCGTTGCTACCGGAAGACAATTAGTTGGTTGAAACTATCAGATCGTTTCAAAGGCGGCGGGATGTTCCGTCATACACAAATTTAGTATGTAAGAATTAATAATAATATTCACGATCGTTGTGGTGATCTTAAATTTGTATGTCACTGTAATTAATCAAACATCTTTGTATTGGTTTATATTGGATTAATGCATGAATCACTTTCTCTCTTTCACACTCTCCTTCTGAGAGTTTGTTTACTTGAATTATTGGAATTCCATTACCGTTATAAACTATGTAAAATTTGAATTATATAAAACCTTTGCTTTGCGATTAGAGATCACCCCCAATTTTGTCACTTGAAATCAGTCGTTGTACCAGTTTAGTTGAAATTAAATTTATATGAATCAAAAAACCTTGTTTCCTCATCAAATACTATACTAGTCTTGTCTTGTTCTTGCGTTTGCTCATCACTAGCCCTGGCAGACGGCTGAAGGAGGAATTCGCACCTTCTACACTGAGATTCTTTTATGTTATGAAGTATAACAGGAAATATTTTATGTTATGATGCATAAAAGAAAATAAAATTTGTCGGACAGAATAGGATTTTAGAGAATTCTTTTATTTTATGGCATAACAAAGCAAAATTTGTCAGTTTTAAGGTCTTTCTGACAATTAGCCAAAGTTCTTCTATTTAAACAAAAAAGGCCCGACCGAATATCATGAAATTTTCTTCGGAGCATTTCTTCGTTAATATTCTTTTTTCGGCACCTCAATGAAGTCGAATAGTTTTTAGTTTGGGCGGTATCGTGCAGGTACAAAAATCATAAACGTCGTTTAAACAAAAAAAAACGGTTCGACCGAATTTTATGAAAATCTTTTCAGATCATACATATTTTGGTTAATACTCTTCGAACGGCACGTCAAATCAGTCGATATCTTTCGTGGTTCGGGCGATATCGTGCAGGTACAAAAATCACTTACCCCGCTTAAACAAAAAAACGGCTCGACCGAATTTTATGAAAATCTTTTCTGATCATATTTCGGTTAATACGCTTCGAACGAAACCTCAACAAAGTCGACATCTTTTTTGGTTCGCGCGATACCGTGCAGGAAAAAATGACCACATCCGTAAGCACACACACACACACACACACACACACATACTTCCTCCCAATTTTTTTCTTAAAATGGTCCTGGGACCTCGAAAGATGAAAATACGTCGAAATTTTCGATTTCGATTTTCGGACCGATTACAATAACTTCCTATACTGGGAAGTTAATAAAAATAAAAATTCAATAATCAAAAAATCAATAATTATACCTTTCTTTTTCAAAAAAGAAAAACGAGTTTTAATTTTTACATTCTGAGATTAAATAATAAAGAGTCCTTGCCTTTTTCTAGCCTCCACTGTTAGGTAAAAATTCATTCATTCCGAGAATAAAAATTAAAAGGATGCAAATTGACTCAAGCAATATTTTATGTTATGTATGCCCATTGCGTGGGGTGAAATGGCGACGACCTCCAAGTATGCGTGATGACTCCATCACTCTTTTTCATCCTGGGCAATGCGTTCTCGAACGTAGCGGACAGTCGTCTTCCCTACCTTACGTTCCTCTCCTTGTTTTCACTCCTTGCTACCCATCCCCAACCCACAATCCTCTGGGTCGGATCAAGGTGTAATGCGAACCGTGCCGATGATCAGCTTGACTGGGGACCCAGATTAAAAAATAGCTCAGTCGTGAACGGTGTGCTGCAGATACCTGGCGTCCTCCGGTTCTAACTAGCCTTACCCGGGTACTGCGGATCTCTGTGGACCTCGTTTCTCCGCTACTCGTGGGAGTAATTATGGAAACCAAAAAACCAAAAACTACAAAACCGGGGACCGGCTCCCTTAAACGAAAACTGGAAGGGACAACAAATCCCGCAAATATCAAGGCTTTGGCACCCCTGAGCCAATCCAAACCTAGCGGAAGTAGAGCCACAAGCCCACCCCTCTAAGAAAGGCCCCAGAAGTGACCACTAGCAAATCTGCTCCAGTGGTCTGGAAGGTTTTGAAGGAACACTCCTTTTCAGATCATAGATTTATAGAGTTCCAACTACAAGACTCGAGCCCAGCCACCCCTTCCAAAATAAAAAATCTCCAAAGGACAAATTGGGGTTACTATACTAGGCTTATCGCAAAAAACCTTGCCCCCAAGCCTCCCTTTGTTCCCAAAACCCGGGAACAACTCGACAGCATTGTGGACATTTTCACGAAACAATGCACTTACACCATTAATAAAGCTTGTCCGAACAGGCCACATAAAGAGGCTTCCAAACCCCCATGGTGGTCTCGTGAACTTGAGACACCCCGAAAAGAGTGCAGAAAGGAATTTAATTCAGCGAGACGCAGTAACAGCGCAACCGCCTGGGGCTGCTATAAGTCGAAGCTGAATAGATACAAAACGGCAATAAGGAAGGCCAAACGTACCTCCTGGGCAACCTTTTGCAGCAATATAGAGTCCACATCGGAGACCTCAAGGCTGCGTAAAATATTAACTAAAGCGCCAATAATGCTTAGTTATTTACGCCAGGAGGACGGCGATTGGACCGACTCCAGCAGAGAATCCCTGAAACTACTGATGGCCACCCACTTCCCGAGTAGTACTACAGTTGATGCAACTATCACGATAAACTTCTCAGCCTCACAACAGCTGATCAGATCTATCATAAGTAGAGCAAAAATAAAATGGGCTGTAAACACCTTCCAGCCCTATAAATCACCAGGCCCTGACGGCATAGTGCCGGCACAACTGCAGCACAGCCTTAGTTATAATATGCCCTGGTTGCAGGCCATGTTTACTGGGTGCCTCCAAATTAACTGCATTCCCTCTAGTTGGAAAGAGGTTAAAGTAGTTTTTATATCTAAGGCAGGAAAAGCCTCCCACGTAACACCCAAAGACTTCAAGCCAATCAGCCTATCATCCTTTCTATTAAAGACTCTGGAGAGGCTAATCGAAATATGTCTGAGGCAGACCATATTGACATCGGAACTCTCTGGCGCACAACACGCCTATACAAAGGGCAAATCTACTGATACTGCTTTTCACTCACTGGTCTCAACCATTGAAAAATCCCTCGAGGTTAAGGAGTATACATTAGTAGCATTTCTTGACATAGAAGGAGCATTTAACAATGTTTTGCCGGATGCGATAACCCTGGCCTTGACAGAACATGGGATCGAGACTTCGTTGGTGTCTCTTATCCACCAAAGGCTTACTAGCAGGATGGTGAGCTCGATCTTAGGCGATAGCTCGGTCCGAAAGGCCGTAAATAGAGGCACTCCGCAAGGAGGAGTACTCTCCCCACTGCTATGGGTCGTAACTATGAACCAGCTGTTGCGACGCATGCAGGTAGAGGGACATGACGTCCTGGCGTACGCGGATGATGTTGTTATCATCAAAAAAGGAAAATTTCCTCAAGTCCCCTGTGATCTCATGGAGGCAGCGCTACAAACCCTCTCAAGCTACCCGCGGAATCAGCATTAAAAACAGTAAAACGGAGCTGGTCCTCTTCACAAGGAGGTATAAGATTTCTCCGTTAACACCCCCCGGCTTAACAATGTTAGGCTCAAAATTAACAACAGTGCCAAATATCTGGGAGTAATTCTGGACCAGAAACTCCTCTGGCATGAAAACACAGAAGAGCGCATTAAGAAAGCAAACATCGCGCTTTTCATTTGCAAAAAATCCATTGGCAGGAAATGGGGCTTCTCTCCTTACATTGTGCGATGGATCTACACAGCGATCGTCCGCCCAATTCTCCTTTATGGGGTTTTAGTATGGTGGCCAGCTCTGAGTAAATCCACCGTGCTAAACAAATTACAGAGACTACAAAGATGTGCGGAGTCATGCATAACAGGAGCACTTCGCTCCACACTTACACAGGCCTTAACTGTTATGTTATACCTCCCTCCTTTAAATCTTGTGGCAAGGGAAAGCGCAACCATCGCAGCCCTTAGAATAAAAGAAACCGGTTTCTGGACCGGAATCGTAGGAGGACACACGAAGGTACTGAACTCAGTTACTATCCCCACAAAAACCGACTTCTGCATTCCCGAAATTACCTTCACGAGGAACTACGGAGTCCACATCCCTTTACGTCGTGAATGGATAAATAGAACACACAGGTTTCAGGGTGCCATAAACGTTTTTACTGATGGCTCTAAGCTCGAGGGTCGAGTGGGAGGAGGAGTATTTTCCCCAGAACTTGGGATTGAAGTTTCCTTCCAACTTCCCAATCACTGCAGTGTAAATCAACCAGCAAAACGATAGGAACCGGACTGTCTATATCTTCTCAGATAGTCAGGCAGCTCTGAAAGCTCTGCGCTCCTGCACAAACAGCTCTAGAACTACCTCTGAATGTCGCAGATCTCTTAACGAGATGGCTCAGCTCAGGACCCTCCTCGTATGGGTGCCCGGTCACCGAAATATAGAGGCACGACCGCTACTCTCCTTCCAGAAAAGGAAAGAGTTGGTATGCCACCTTTAAACTCCGATGCAAGCAACACACAATCACACCAGCGAAAAAGCATTGAAGGGATCTTAATAAATGCACTTTGGCCAAATTAGCCTGACCCTCCTATGATCTCAGGCGAACCATCTTATTACTGAGCCTCGGAAGACAAGAACTCTCAGTTATAGTGGGAGTGTTGACCGGACACTGTCTGATAGGGACGCATGCGACCCGTTTAGGTCTTGAGACCTACGATTTCTGCAGAAGCTGTAAGAACCTGGACGAGGAGGAAAGTGTACTATATCTCCTCTGTCACTGCCCGGCCCGAAGCAGGATAAGGTTAACCACATTTGGTGAACCCTTTCTAAGCAACCTTGCGGAAATCTCGAAGTTTGGGATCCCGCAACTTAGAAGATTCATTACTTCCTCGCGATGGTTTTAACGAAGAAATGACATTTTAACGTCAAGTTTAAAGTGGTATCACTATGGCATCACAATGGGCCTATTCTTCTGGCCTAAGTGTGTGGGGTAGAACCAAAAGCTCAGCCATATCTAACCTAACCTAACCTATGCCCATTGCGCGAAAAGATCTCTCTCTTCTCTCTGGATTCCCTTACGAAAACTATTTCTTAACGCCCCTTCACACTATCTGATAAGTCATATGCGTAGTCATACGCTTTTTTATCTGACTAGTCAAAAGTTCTATCATAGTAAGTTCAAATCATAGCATTTTTGTGTTTGTTGTTTATACCTATTTGACAATCGGTACGATTTTCAATGTAGAAATGGACGAAGAGCAAAAGATTTTAGCGTTGTTATTACTGTAAAATTAGTTTTTTGGATCGTAAAGACATGGATTTTGCTCCCAGATGTCTATCAATCCAAACACATTCTCTCTGGTCTATTTTATCTGTACAAGTACACAAATTGCAATTATTTAATTAATTAACATAATAATTATATCAACCATTTTTCGGTAAATTCTCTCCCCAGTTAAAAAAAAACGCCATAGTTTTCACTTTACTATTGCAACTTTCACGACGAGCATCAAAAATCATCTGATTTCTCAGAGCAATTAGAATCAATCCTAATCGTAAAAAAGTCATACGACTTATCATATGTCAGATCATAGCAGAGATGTGGATGCGTTTACACCATATGACTTGACATTTTTGATAAGTCATGTAGAAGCAGGATTTGAATTGACTGGTCATTAGAACGCTCTTCTGTGCGAACTTGTTGATGAAGAGGGAAGTGGAGGTGGGAAGTCACAACGAACGTTTGTTCCTGCGACCAGTGCCAAGGGAAGCAATTTAGATTTTGCATCCGTACGAAGTTTTTTCAGAATAATTTGAATATATTTCTTGTTGGATGAGAGCGGAGAGAAGTTTTCCAATAAGATTGGAGGGAATTCATTTTTTAGCTTTTTCAAAAAAAAAATAAAGCTTATACAGAGGCTCTGTCCGTCTGTCCGCCTGTGACCTTCTTTCATCTCTGAAAGTACTGCCGCTACAGACTTGGGTCATATCTCAAAGTGTAGCTCTTGGCCAAAAGACCAAAATCTGAGAAAATGGTCTGGAAATTTCAACCAGAAGTATATTTAAACAACAAAAAAGAGATTTCTAATAAAGTCCATGTATCGGTAGCCTAGAGGCAAGGCGCTGGAATCCTATCCCCGCGGAACCAAGTTCAATCCCCGGCCGCAAAATGGTGAAATACAATTTTTTTTTACTTCGGTGTAACATGTTTTGATTATATTTCTCACTAAATTCTATTATTTAATAATGATACTCAGGAGAACATAAAAATTTACTTATAGCCCAGTGAATAAGCCGGAAAAAATTGTAAAATGTGGAAAAGTTGTGGAACAGCACCGATTTCAAAAATTATTTTTTTCCCGTATTCTGTAGACGTTCAGGAACTTTCATCATCACTATCCCTTACATTACCTCGAAAAATGAATAAATTAGGGTGGTTTTAGCCCTCCAAAGCACCCCCATGGATTGCATTACGGAAAATCTTTGTAAAATTTATATATTTGGCCTCGAAAATCGTCTCCTGGGGGGGTTTGGGGGTCGCTGATCACGAATCCGAGGTCCATTTGTATGCAGGGGTGGTTTCAACCCCTAAAAGTACCCTTGGTTTGAGGGAATATTAAAAATGCATTATTTTGCCTCGGAAATCGTTTCTCGGGGATTTTCGGGGTCGCTGATTACGAATCCGAGGTTCATATACACGTAAGGGTGATTTCAACCCCTAAAAATCCTCCACCACCCCTCCCCCCTCAAAAAACAGAAAAAATTATTATTTTGCCACGGAAATCGTATTCCCGGGGGTTTAAGGGTCGTTGATCACGAATCCGAGGTTCATACATGTAGGGGTGGTTTCAACCCCTTAAAACCCCTCCACCCCCAGTAATACAAAATATTGAAAAATTTATTATTTTGCCTCGAAAATCGTCTCTCGGGGGGTTTGGTGGTCGCTGATCACGAATCCAAGGTCCATTTGTATGCAGGGGTGGTTTCAACCCCTAAAAGTACCCTTGGTGTGAGGGAATATTAAAAATGCATTATTTTGCCTCGGAAGTCGTTTCTCGGGTACAATTAAGAGATTGAAATTTTGTTGCGTTTATGTCATAGGTATTTTAATCATGGATGACTCTGCTCGTTCTTGCGCAATTTGCCAATGCTTTGGTGAAGGTGTAGTTGCATCTATTCTCCAAGGATCTCCACTAAATAAAGTTGGCGCGAAAGGATTAAAAACATTAATATCTGTTTCTCAAGAAAAAAAGGATGAGTTGCATGAGCATCTACAAAAGTTACTCGACGATGGTCAGGATATTAATGTGCATCAGAATTGTAGAGCGAAATACTCTTTAAAACGTGTAGGAAAATCGCAAAGTAAAGAAAAAGTTGCTGAAAAAAGGATGCGTAATTTTACAGAAGAAATTGAATGCGAAACCGAACCCAAAGAAATTGAATTCGATTTCGAAAATAAGTGTTTCATATGCTCTCACGCTATTCTATACAACAATGATCACGTGTGAATTCCAGATAATTTAAGAGCATGGTCTTTGGTAACTGGACCTAGTGTTAACAAAACTATTTTGTCTCTGGAAGAAAATGTTGATGATCCAACATCTGAGTTATCGGTTTTGAAAGATTTAATACGAAGCGTGGATCTTCTGTTAAAAAATGCAAAGTATCATCCGAATAAAAAAGTTGTCGTTGTTTCTGAAGACAGAGCCTCGGGCCTCGGTAGTCTAGAGGTAAGGCGCCTGACTGCTATCCCCAGAGGTCCCGTGTTCGAATCCCGGTGGTGCCACGGTCCTTCGCCTTTCCCACCTAACTTTCCTTCTTTCTTCTTCCCTCTTTACATTCCTGATTCCCCTGTCATAGCCTTCCCTAGTCCTTCCCCGCTCCACCAAGCGCATGCCATCGGTTGGTTGATGAGATTCAACTCGTTTCAGGAGGCATAACACTCCAGCGAGTTGTTCTCGACGCCCCGATGTCAGAGTCGCGAAATGGTTGTGAGTAGGTGGAATCAAATATCGCGGCTAGGTTGTGACAGTTACTTCCTTCTCTTCTGTCTATCTTCCGGCTAGAGCTGCTGTTCGACATTGCACTCTATACGAATAAAATAGATTGTCGACAGTACAAAGGGACTTTCCCTAAGCCTCTAGTCTGTCACATAAAAAAAAAAAAATATATATATGTTTTGGTTATTTTGACAGCTTTGGCAGAAGATCAAGAGATATACTTTCTTAAACCTAAAAGTAGCAGCGGAACCGTAGGCAAAAAAATTTACTCGACTAAAAGCTTAGATGCACACTATGCTAATGTTAAGAAACATATTCTTTTTGCTCACGCTTTCACTGGTTGTGACACGACATCAGCTTTTTTTAATCGAGGAAAAAAGAATTTTTTTGATATCATGAACAGAGACACGCCCGTGTCTAAAAAATTATGCAAGGGAGCAGATTCGTTCAGGACGCACGTTGAGAGTATCGATGACTTATTGGACGCTGGGGTAGATTGTTTATTAGAGTTGTATAATTACAAATATAACATACCGGATGATAATCTTACTGCTAAACAAAAACTGAGCAAAGCCAGATACAACATGTTTTTTAAAAAAACACCCTACAGATGAAATCCACAAAGAAAATTACTGTAAATATAGCCACATTACCTCCAGCCACAAACGGTTTCAAAGAACACTTAAAGAGTGTATTACCAAGTGCAATCTTGGATAGGATTTGTAACAAAAACCGAAAATAATGAAGCCCCAACTTTGAATCCTACCGATTGGGGTTGGAAGTTTATTGACGGTGTTTTACATCCCGTAAGAATGTCAGAACCGCCAGCCCCCAAAAAATTATGGATGCGATTATGTGTGGGTGCTGAAGTGGATGCGGAACTGCCTGCAGTTTTTTTTTTTTTTATGTGAAAGACTAGAATCTAAGGAAAAGCAATTTATACTGTTGACAATCTATTTTCTTCGTATAGAGTGCAATGTCAAACAGCAGCTCTAGTCGGGGAGGAAGGAACAGCCACAACCTTCCCGCGATATTTTCAGTCCACCTACTCCCAACCATTACTATCGCGACTCTGACATCGGGGCATCGAGAAACAACTCGCTGGAGTGTTATGCCTCCTGAAACGAGTTGAATCTCTTCAACCAACCGATGACATGCGCTTCTGGGGGAGCGGGGAAGGGCTAAGGAAGGATATGACAGAAGGAATCAGGAATGCAAAGAGGGAAGAAGAAAGAAGGGAAGTTATGTAGGCGGGAAATTGGGAAAGGCTAGGACCGTGGCACCGCCGGGAATCGAACCCGGGACCTCTGGGGATAGTAGTCAGGTGCCTTACCCATAGACTACCGAGGCACACAAAGAACGAAAGAACGGAGTGTATTGCTCACGAACGTGTAAATTTTGTTGTGGAACAGACTATAACAACTGCGAAGCACCTGGGACAGCGAAGGGCGAATCTGTTGAAATACCGGAACAGGAAGAAGTAAAGTGACTAATTCTACATCGGTAGTTCTTGAATATGATTCAGATTACGAATAGTGCCTAAAAATTTATCTTGTTTAACCGTCAACGTGAGTAGACGCGTTTCCCATAGTTTTCACCTTCTAGTCTTGTTTCTGTGCAATTCTATTCATCATAAAAGAAAACTAACTTCCCTGTTGTCCTCTTGATTTCTACTAACACTTTAGACCTAGATCTTTGTTTAATATTAAACACTCGCAATGTTCCTTTTAAGTTAAAGTTATTACATTCTTTGTATCTAATGTGTAATCCATTTTCTTAAGTGCCTTGCTTGGCAAATAAATAAATAAATAAATAAATTTTGATAGTTAGAAATCACAAAACTTCAAAGAATATTTTTGTACTGAACAGAATAAACGTTTCATTTTGATAAAAAAATATTGACTCTACCTCTTTCTGCAGGCAAATCTGTATATGTATAATGCAGACGGAAACATGAAATCTTCATCGAAACGTGTTTCATCTCGGCAAATTGATTTTTTTTCACTTCAACCTCAGATTCGTGATCAGCGACCCAGAAAACCCCCGAGAAACAATTTCCGAGCCAAAATAAGAAATTTTTCAATATTTTCTGTCGTGGGGGGGAATTTTGAGGGGTTGAGACCATTCCCACATGCTATGAACCTTAGATTCGTGATCAGCGACCCCGAAAACCCCCGGGATATGATTTCCGTGGCAAAATAATAAATTTTTCAATATTTTCTGTCTCTGGGGGGATTTTAAGGGGTTGAAACCACCCCTACATGTATATGAACCTCGGATTCGTAATCAGCGACCCCGCAATCCCCGAGAAACGACTTCCGAGGCAAAATAATGCATTTTTAATATTCCCTCACACCAAGGGTACTTTTAGGGGTTGAAACCACCCCTGCATACAAATGGACCTTGGATTCGCGATCAGCGACCACCAAACCCCCCGAGAGACGATTTTCGAGGCAAAATAATAAATTTTTCAATATTTTGTATCACTGGGGGTGGAGGGGTTTTAAGGGGTTGAAACCACCCCTACATGTATGAACCTCGGATTCGTGATCAGCGACCCTTAAACCCCCGGGAATACGATTTCCGTGGCAAAATAATAATTGTTTCTGTTTTTTGGGGGGGGAGGGGTGGTGTGGTATTTTTAGGGGTTGAAATCACCCTTACGTGTATATGAACCTCGGATTCGTAATCAGCGACCCCGAAAATCCCCGAGAAACGATTTCCGAGGCAAAATAATGCATTTTTAATATTCCCTCAAACCAAGGGTACTTTTAGGGGTTGAAACCACCCCTGCATACAAATGGACCTCGGATTCGTGATCAGCGACCCCCCCAGGAGACGATTTTCGAGGCCAAATATATAAATTTTACAAAGATTTTCCGTAATGCAATCCATGCGGGTGCTTTGGAGGGCTAAAACCACCCTAATTTATTCATTTTTCGAGGTAATGTAAGGGATAGTGGTGATGAATGTTCCTGAACGTCTACAGAATACGGGAAAAAAACTAGTTGGGATGTGGGTTCGACCCTTTCGGTCCACACGATCAACTTCCCAGTATGATGGATGTTGAATACAGTAAAACTTCGTTATAACGCTCCCGCTTATAACGATTTCCCGGTTATAACGCTCTTTTTTCTTGGTCCCGACCCCTAGGATTAATTTTACATAGAAATTTTGTTCGTTATAACGCTCTGATTTCCCGTTTATAGCGCTCCGATAGATGATTATTATTATTTTTTTGGTATTATTGTTTAGATTCCGAGAATGTAGATTCCGAGAATTTTCAGTCAACAAACTTCCTTAATATGTTTCCACGAATTCAGACCTTTTGTTTGCTTCGAGTTGTTTTTATCGTCAGTGTTCCACTATCCTCTGTGCGGTTAAGAGTTAAAATATGTCGCGAAAATCGTTTTCGATCAAATAAAAAGTTGATTTAATTAAGGCGTTTGAAGAATCAACTTTAAACCAAAAAGACTTCGCCGCGTCTAAGAACATAAGTGCTTCAACATTACGTACGATTTTGCACAAACGTAAAGAGATAGTTTTGACCCAAGAAGGATGCAGTCGCAAAAAACAACGATCTGGAAAATATGAAGAGCTAGAAGCAGTGTTGAAACGTTGGTTTATCCAGGCCAGGTCCTTCAACATCCCGATAAGTGGCCCGATTTTGCAGGAAAAGACTCTGCAAGTTGCAGCCCTTTTGGGAATTCCCAACTTTACAGCTTCCCGGTTATAGCGTTTTCCCGGTTATAGCGCTCTTTGTTTTTGGTCCCTAGAAGAGCGTTATAACGAAGTTTTACTGTATTATGATTGGATATTTTAATAATAAATGAACAATAGGCAATATAGATTATATGCATAATACCGAGAATTTGTCACAATAGTTTATCAATATTTTCGCTAAAATGTCAGACTAAATGTGCGCACATACAAGATTAGGATGACGAAAATGTATATAAAATTGATGTATTAATGTTTTTCGGCACGTCAATGACGTCGATATAGTTTTTAGTTCGCGCGGTATCGTGCAGGTACAAAAATCACTTAAGTCATTTAAACCAAAAACCCGCTGGACCGAATATTATAAAAATCTTTTCAGATTACATTGTCGCTAATACGCTTCGAACGCCACCTCAAGTAAGTCAATATCTTTCGTGGTTCGGGCCATATCGTGCAGGTACAAAAATCACTTACGCCGCTTAAACAAAAAAACGGCTCGACCGAATTTTATGAAAATCTTTTCAGATCATATTTTGGTTAATACTCTTCGAACGGCACGTCAACTTAATCGATATCTTTTATAGTTCGCGCGATATCGTGC
This sequence comes from Thereva unica, assembly GCA_949987705.1. NCBI lineage: Eukaryota > Metazoa > Arthropoda > Insecta > Diptera > Therevidae > Thereva > Thereva unica. The sequence continues at coordinate 101,330,264 of OX465281.1, forward strand.
AGGTACAAAAATCACTTACGTCGCTTAAACAAAAAAACGGCTGGACAAAATTTCATGAAATTCTTTTCAGATCATATTTCGGTTAATACGCTTCGAACAACACCTCAACGAAGTCGATATCAGTTTTGGTTCGCGCGATATCGTGCAGGAAAAAATGACCACATCCGTACGCACATACACACACACACACACATACTTCCTCCCAATTTTTTGCTTAAAATGCTCCTAGGATCTTCAAAGATGAAAATACGTTGAAATTTTCGATTTCGATTTTCGGACCGATTACAATAACTTCCTTACTGGGAAGTTAATAAATCGGTGCTGTTCCACAACTTTTCCAGCTTTTCCGGCTTATTCACTGGGCTATTAATTAAAAGTGCAAAAAAATCATTTTCTTGATCTTTTATGGCTCTTCGGCGGCTTTATAAATCATTAAGAAATATCGCGGAAGTAATATAAAGTATTTATTTGTTTATATGCATATTTTGTAAGCTGCTCATTTTATTAGCTTATAGTCATGTAGGTGGTGCTGTAGACCAAAACAAAAATTCAATCGCTGTCACAAAAAATATGTAGGATTTACACGAAACATTTGGTAGGTTTATGAAAAATGGATCCATCAATATAAGGAAGTGATTTTTCTCAGAATTTTTAATATTTTACAAAAATTTTACAAACGATTTGCCCCATATCTAAAAATTTTTGCAGCCCTTTGTCTAACATATTTTTAAGTTTTTATTAACTAAAGTATGTATCTCTTCAGAATACCAAAACAAAAGTGGGATGTAGTGCCTAATTACGCTTTTTCTTGGTATTCTTTCTGTTGAATAACACTTCAGACTGGATGACAATATATTAAGTGGAGATTGTGAAGAATCGCGAAAACATTTAAACAAATAACTTGAAAGACTAACGCATCTTTCATGGAGATGCTGAAAGATTTATACAATAATTACCCGCCAAGAATTTGAAAGAATTGATATATTTTAATTGCACCCCATCTATGACAAAGAATAGTGAACACCATCTATGGCAATATTACATTACTCTTGGTTTTACCTATGATTATCAATTTCCATAAAATATACAAAATACATTTCATAAATAATAGAAAATCTGTTTTCATAATTCAGTTGTTTACTTTCTTCGAAACTTTATACATATCTAGCATTGGAGTGTATCTTTTTACCTAAGCATGAATAAATATGTTTATTGCCACATTCCTACAAGTTAGTGTTTGGAGTAATGGGAAGGCGCTAGTTCGGAGTGCGAAAGGGCCAGGGTTCGATTCTTGGTGATGGCAGCATACTCTTTTTTAACCGACTTCCATAAAAGAGGAGGTTACTCAATTCGACGTGTAGGTAATCCAATCCGACGTGCATAACTTTGTAATCCAATAACTTTTTTGCTTTTTTTTTGGTTCATTTGAAGGGGGAGTTTCCCGCGGTGATCTCGTTAAATTTTTTTCGAAATTCTGATAACGGATTTCGAAATTAGGCATAAAAACTGTTAAAATTAGTTCAACCTAAACATTTCATAGGCACCGAACAAATTACTTTATTATTGCAAAACTGATAGAAGGTCGGTGGGAGAGTGCGTAGCGCGTTGGATCCTCGATCCAACGGCGCGTAGCGTTGCAGGTTCAAGCCCTGGTCAGTCGGGGGCAGATTGTTTTCTTTTACTCTTTTTCTTGTTTCTGAAATGATTTATTAACACATTGGTCAACCACCGATAGTATCACCCATGGCGCTAAGGGCTAGGGAGAAGTACCGTCGTCTGGGGATTCTGTGGGGCTGCGAGTTCGATTCTTCGGCTCGCGATGCTTTTTTTGGTCATAATAATTTTTTTTTAATTTCCTTCGTGGATTTTGTTTCATATGAAACAAGTTTTTGGCATGAATACGTCTCTAAATTTGCTTCCAGAACAAAAACCGATGATAACGAAATTATGGCATTTAGTTTTTATTTGCAGCTTAAAAACTATTGTTTATATTGAATAAAGAAGTATACCATGACGTGGGTGAAGAATCAAAGAATTTTATTGTTTACATTTGATTTCCTTTTTTTAAGCTATGCTGATTTATTGTAGTGTTTGTTAAATACTTTGTTAAGTTTTAGATTACGCAAAGTCTCACAACTTATAACCTTCATAAGCCTTTAAAAAAACTTTTCAAGATTAATTATATATAGCGTTGGTCAGTGTAATACCTATGAATCTCCATGGCCAAAATAGGATACAGCATTATGACAATAATTAAATCAATGCAAAGTGAAATATAAGTTTTAGTTAAGAACGGATTTGACTTATTTAGCTTATTATAGATTGAGTTATAGCTCACAATTGGATATGTACCAAAGGTTTTAATTAGTCGCCGCTTTGAGATTTTACCATAAACGCAGGCTTAGTTTATTATACTGCAATAAATCATCATAGCTAAAAAAAAGTACTCAAATTCATCAAGAATCGAACCCTGGTCCTTTTGGACCCCGATCTAGCGCCTTCCCATTACTCCAAACACTAACTTGTAGAAATGTGGCAATAAACATATTTATTCATGCTTACGTAAAAAGGTACATTCCAATGCTAGATATGTATAAAGTTTCGAAGAAAGTAAACAACTGAATTATGACAACAGATTTTCTATTATTTATGAAATGTATTTTGTTTATTTTATGGAAATTGATAATCATAGGTAAAACGAAGAGTAATATAATTGCCATAGATGGTATTCACTATTCTTTGCCATAGATGGGGTGCAATTAAAATATATCAATTCTTTCAAATTTTTGGCGGGTAATTATTGGTGTTGGTCTCATTGCGAGGTGGGGATGCGATTGTGTGCGTGCACGTGTACATATGCTATGGATAACAGGTGCCTATGTTTTTCAGTAGATGTTCTACATTTAAAGAAAAGTGAAGTGCGTGCGTGATTTTTCTTTAAAAATAAAAAAAAAGTTACATTGAAGCGTAAATTAATACAAAAGGTGCGGTAAGCCGAATTTTTAACAATAATATATGTATGTATGTTAAGTAAAATAATACACCTAATTCGGTTGTGCGAAGTGCATCACATTAGATTTGCCTCCAATTGAAAGAAAAATGTTTAGATTCGTTTTATATAGTGTTTACATGTATGATGGGTTTCTTTTTTTTTTTTTTTTCAATTTGACACATTCGAATTATTGGCCTCGATTCCCAGATCCAGCGGGTTGGAAGTGAGTGCGGATCAATCACCACTTAATATATTGTCATCCAGTCTGAAGTGTTATTCAACAGAAAGAATACCATGAAAAAGCGTAATTAGTGGCTAGTATCTAGGCACTACATCCCACTTGTTTTTTCTAAAAGCAATGAATATATGGAAATCAACAATGTTGTTTGAATTGAATGGCTTAATTGTTTGTAGTGTTTTTAGATTAATTAATTTAATTAAAATATATTTAGGCCAGGCAATGAAAAGGTATAGAGGGAAATACTTGGAACACAATTTTTGACTTCGCAACTTTGTTTGGACTAGTTAGGAGGTGAACATATCAAAAGTCCCCGCCCCTAGCCCTTGAGCTTGGGGAAAGAGGGGGGTTTAAAGGACCCATTTTTCGGGTTTTCGCTTATATCTGGGAAACTAGAAAAAATTACACGAGGACCCAGTCGATCGCGGCTTTCAAGAAACAAGAAGCATCAACATCTGCTCAGCCTAAATCATCGGTTTTGCGATCTGCATTACCCAAGTTCAATTTCAAGAAAAATTGTTTCATTTGTGGAGAGTTCATTCAACATGAAACTAAGAAAATTCATGACAAAAGAAGGAAGGTACATCTAGTCCGCACTCTTGATTTCCATAAAGTATGTATATCTGCAGCCACTGTAGGGAATGATATTTGGGGTGAAGAAGTGATCCTTCGCCTTGCCGGTGTTAATGACCTCGTTGCAGAAAAGGGAGTTTATCACAATGATTGTCGGTTGAAATTCATCAAGCCCTTATATGGTCATGATAAATCAGGAAGTTCCTCATCCGAGTACGTAGCAAGAGCTATGGATGATATTTACGCCTTCATTGATAATAGTACCGACTGCCAGTTTTCACAAACTGAAATTCTCCATTCAATTAATGACAATTGAGACCACCTTAATGCGTTCTTTTTCCAGCCAAGATGGCATGACTCGTGGTAAGGAAGTCACAAACAGCACTCTCAGCAAATGGGTGGTAGGGATGAGTGCAACTCATGATATCTGCACCTCTTTAGAAGAGTTTGGTGGAGTTCTATTTTTAACCAGTGAGCAGCATGCAGATTTCGGACAAGCCCGCCAAAACAAGGAAACAGCTGACATCGCTAAGCTCACCGATTGGTTTGATAAATTTCCCCCCTTCCCAGAGACCAGTGACATCATGTCTATCGCGACAAGAATTGTTGGGGATACAACGATCACCTGCTACAATGCTGTTGCAGTTGGTAAGCGAGCAATGGCTAAAATGGTCCATTCGACATTTGCTAACATCAAATTGGCTCGAAAAAATCGAGCTCTACCCCTTTCGACAGTGAGCTATACAAGATATCGAAAAACTTGACTGAGCCAAACTTATAGAAAATTTAATCAGCTTTCATTTTGTTTATAGTGGTCATGTCGCTAGGACGCATAGTTTCCGAGATATAAGCGAAAAACCGAAAAATGGGTCCTTTAAACCCCCTCTTTCCCCAAGCTCAAGGGCTAGGGGCGGGGACTTTTGATATGTTCACCTCCAAACTAGTCCAAACAAAGTTGCGAAGTCAAAAATTGTGTTCCAAGCATTTCCCTCTATACCTTTTTTGATCATTCGTTGCCTGGGCTAATTGTTTTGCATGCGATTTAGTTTGTTAGATTTGTTCTGTGCGTTCAAAATAGTGTATATAGTTTAAAAAAGTAACTTTTAAAAGAAATTTGAAGAATTTAAAAAATATTTATAGTTTTTTGATGGTTTGTTTTTGTTTGTAAATATCATGGGTGATGTTGAAGGTGAGTATTTTGTGTAATTGACGATTTATTTCAGCAATCCTTTGGCTCGCGTTCGTTTACGGAAAAGAAATCCATTATTGAAAATGGGGGACCGAAACCATATTAAATAATTTAACTGAAATTAAAACATACACTAGGCATTTTTCAATTAAATTATACGATAGCGCGAATTAGCTTACCGGTTGTCAAAAAAAGCAAAAGCTTTTCCCAACACACTGCGACCCCACAAACTTGGTTTTAACATTGGCAGATGTACCCGAACAAATTCCAAAAAAAAATTTCATACATCATGAAATGCAATTTCATGCCCTTTTTTCGACTAATTGCACTGGACTATTTTATTTTCAACTGAAAAAAAAAACGTTTGGCGGTCTTCGGGATATAATGACTTAAATAATTTTCATAAAGCATATAAAATCGGTTTTAGCTCTTTCAAAATTCGGTACAGGCCAAAAGATTGAAAATCTAGTTGATACCCATTATAAATCCTCAATTATAAAGCACAATGGGTTAAGTTAAAAAGAACCGGCAAATTATTAAAATTTGTATGGATGTTTTTTGCCACTTGGCAAGCCTTTCGCCTTTCTTTATGTTGATACTTTCACTTTTGGCCAAACATAATCCAGAACTTTAAAATCATACAGCTTCAGTATTTTCTGGATTATCAAACAATATTCAAAATGATTTAATAGTGGCTATTTTCTCCACTATTTCAAGAAAAATTACTTCTGAAATTCAAGATTCTGGGTTTGTCGCAATTACTATATTTGTGATGAAAAACCACGGATATTTCTTGTCGATTTTTATTGTCAACCACTCAGCGCCGTAGCGAGGGTCTCGAGGGCCCTTGTGCAAGATTTCGTAAGGGGCCCTTGAAAATGAATTTCTAAAAAAAAAAAAATGTGATTTCGAAATCGAACGGAAATCGTTGAACTTATTATTGTATCCCACAATGCCTGCATGTAACACGGTGTAACACAAACAGCGTGGTAAGCAATGCTGAGTTTTTTGCACTGTTACTCGAAGTTAGTGTCGCTCGTACAACGCGAGAGCACGAGAAGTTTAAAACAAATGAGCGTTGTGCCTAAATGTGAAATTTCATGTGGGCGTCAAGCGTTGAGCGTCAAGTGTTTTCAATGCAACAGAAAGAGAGCGACTATATTTCTTTCTCTGTCTGTTGCATTGTAAAAACTTAACGCTCGACGCTTGACGCTCCCATGAAATCTCTACTTAAAGGTTGTAACGGTCAGTTTTGCCTAAATATCTAGTTGACTAAAAATTACTGTGGGGAAGAAAATCGAGTAGTTGGTTGGGAACAAAAAGGTAGGCGGGGAGAAAGGAAAAAGAAAAATTGAGTTCGAATTTTGAGGGATGTGAAAATTGACTGAAAAAGTTTTTGGTTTGAAAAAATTTAAAATTAAATAAAAAAGAAAACATTGGATCTGGATTCCATAGCCCCCATTCGATGTCCGATTTAATTTCAAATATTAATTACGAGTTTAAATTAAAAAAATACTGGATGTAGACAGCGATGAAGACTATTACGAGCAAGAAGAATTCCTCAGTTATGCAGATTTCGAATCCAATCTCAGCCCACAAGAACTAGAAGATCCCAACCTGCAGGATCTGTTGACTTCAGTGTCGGAAGCCCCGGATTCCAACCGGTCGGATTGCGCGTAAGTTCTTGGGTATAATTTGTAAGTAGGATTCCCGACGGAAGGCTGCTAGGCAAAACGTGAGGGCCAGAACCAGGAGGAGTGGTAGCAAGCCTGGATCGTGACGGTCGGCGCCGTATTTAAAAGAGCGCTGCCCGACGCTGCCCACTCGCTTTGTAGAGGAAGAATTTTGCACACCGCCCGGTCCTCCCAGAAGTTAACCCTCAGTTCGAATTGCGGCTACCAGACCAGGAAGATTAGCGGCTAGGCCTCCTCCAGCTTGGATGGTATTTGCTTCTGGACACATAACTTTTATAGTTAATTTTTATAGTTCTTCTTGTAATGATTTCATTTACATAGACACATTTTGGTTTTTTATGTAATAACATACACTTTTCAGGTTAAGTTAGTACATATATTGAGTACATATATTGATATAATAATCATTTTGATAGCCTTAGGTGACAACTTGTGAATCAATTTATTAAGTTTTTATGAAGTCGTGTTTTGGGTGACTCCTTGTTAGAATTATTTGCTTTAATCTTGCGTTGCTTACTTTCTTAATTTCTGTGTTGATTTTTTCGGGAATTTGTTCATCCGTAAATTGACCCAAACGTTTGTGTTAACGAATGTACAAAACGAGGAGTGTTGGTGCCAGTACTGCGCGTTTTTTTCCTTCTTGATCCTCGGACTAATGTATATCTAAGAAAATTTCATTGTAAGTTCCTTGAAATTGATCATTTAATAGGATAAAATAATATTTTTAATATCTGCCAAGGAGACCTATAATCATTAGTGAAATTGTTCCTTGTTCACTATGTTGTTTGGCATGTTGATTGCGCCTGTAAGATACAAGTTTATTGCAATGTATTAAAATGATTATAACTATTATGGCCATGTATTAACTTTCTTTGGGTGGAATGGTTGAGGGGGGATCACTTCTTTTCAGGGTTTGACGAGGCTCAGGTGATGTCCGGCGAAGGATGGAGGTGGAATTCAAGATTGCACTGGCACAGGTAAGTGGTGAACCAACCGCGCTAAGCCCCGGCCACACACCCCACGACCCCTCCGGCGAGCTAGATAACTCCGTGTGGCCGGCGTAGGAGTTCCGGAAGTTAGTTTCCTTTCTTATGTATGGTGTTGGCTCCTTGGTCATGCTTTTCCGGGCTTATGGCTAAGGGGGTAATACCTCGCATAAGTGGCGCCCACTATTTTATCGCGCCATTATGCTATTACATAAATGGCGCCCAACGCAGCTTTTAAAGCCCGTTGACTGTCCTATACGGACCTTGCAGTTAAATTTTTTTTTGGTGTTTAGTACCACTTGTGCCTTCACGGACAACGTTTAATTTTTTTGTTTATGGTTCACCACTTTTACCCAGCGCTCGCTGCGGGCTAAGGTAGTACCGCGAGTCGTTAGTCCATTTCTCTTTGTAGTTAGCTCCGCATCCTTGTCTAAATTCAATGTGAATTTTTCTTTGTTTTCGCTTTTAGGCCTACTTTTTTTTTGCGCGGTAACTTCTTCTTTTTGGAGTAGCTTCGAACCAAGCTGACCTTCACGGCTTGCTAACAAGCGGTGTTCGCTTGGCTATGCGTGCAGGCGTAGTAGTGGTTCATCCCTGTCCTGTTTCTAGGGGCGGCGACTCTGGTATCAGGCGTGATACCGCCTGCCACTGCGCCCCTTGTTCCTTCGGAAGGTCCATTCAGTTTATTAAATTCTATTTTTTTGTTTTTGTCCTGATTCGTTTTTCTCCGTCTGTTCATACCCTTCAGATTGATTTTCCGAAAGGTAGCTCAGTTGTGGTTGAACAGCGGATCCCCCAAATTTTTTTATTTTTGAAGAAGTTTCCTTTCCTTTCGTGGCGATGCGATTTTGAGTTTTGTTTCCGTTCTTCTTGCGGGTATACCTGAAGCAGGGTCGGCGACCTTTATGACACTTGGAGATGACTATGCTTCATGGTTTTCACCAACTGCCATCAAGGACATCGACATGCGGGAGCCCTCAGGGAATTGTCGTCTGCCTCAACCATTCCTCACACATATTGAATTAAAGCAAATCACTCATCTACCCTACCATATATATATACACTAATACACTTTTATTGGTTTATCGCTACACACCCAGCGGGAAATGAAGCGATTCAAAAAGGTTACTGAATCGATTCTTTTGAAGCAGAGAAGTGCTTCTCTTAGCCTTGCCGTACATTTCTTTTTTAACATTGCATGTCCTAGCGGGGAAGCGATTCAATTAAGCGTGTTTGTAACGATTCGAAAGCGATTATTAGGAATGCAGAAGGAAGCACAATTGACTCGGTTCCCTTTTGCTAGTTAGGGAAAAGCTTTTTTAGATTCCTATGCCCCTGCCAAAGGAATCTTTTCGTAAGCACATGTCGTCCCAGATAGAAAATTATAAGAGCTAAGCACTCTTAGTATTTCATTTTTTAGTAGTAGAAATTCTACTACTAAAAAATGAAATACTAAGAGTGCTTAGCTCTTATAATTTTCTATCTGGGACGACATGTGCTTACGAAAAGATTCCTTTGGCAGGGGCATAGAAGCGATTCTTTGCCGCCTCGATTGGAAGCACGTCAAACATTTCCCGCTGGGCACTAATTAGCGTGGACTGTGTTTCTTTGAGGTCCACTCACATAGTATTAATATTTATTTGATTTGTTCATACACCCGGTGGGTACACTAATTGTATCGGCTTTTTTGGGGCCTCAAAAACAGTAACTGTTACTGTGACTATTAGCTGCGACCTTTCGCTTAATTGGGTGGTGATTGTATCCGGGGGAAGTTTTTGCTTGTGAATTTACATCAATTTATAGTGGAGATAGACTATGGAGCTCAGAAGTGGAAGGACTGCAGGTACCACTTCTGGTGGAGGCAATCTCCCTAACGGAACCGAAGCCGGCCAGGGGGACTCACCAACCTTCCCCAATCCTACTCCTTCGCTGGAGGAGCAAGTTGCACAGTTGAGACAAGTTTTAGATACCCTGCTAATCCAGCAGCGACCTGCTGAGGTCCCTATGAACCCTGGGGTACCCAGGGATCAGCAGTCCACCCCGGAGGCGTCCCCATCTGCGGTCGGCAGGTTAGATTTTTTGCCTGGGACCCAGCATCGCAAGTCTCCAGTTACCTTCTGGAACTTAAAGTTCTCCGGCGAGGACAAGTTGTTGTCGGCGGAGGAGTTTCTGTTCCGGGTGGAGCTGAAGGCTCACGATGATGGAGTCCAACAATCAGAAGTCTGCCGACATTTTTCTTCTTTGTTGTCGGGGCGAGCCACCGACTGGTACTGGTCGCAGTTTCGGCGCCAATTCTTAGATCCTGACTGGGAAACAGTTAAAGCCCAGTTCATTCGCTATTTCCGAAGCCGAGAGTCGGATGAAGAACTTATACTTCAGATGATGGACACTAAACAACATCATCTTTCTTTTGATGAGTTCACCGCCCAGCTGTTGTCGTTACACAACCGAATGACTCATCCTATGTCTGAAAGCGGTTTAATAGGAATAGTAGTCCGAAACCTAAATTTCGCTTTGGGGTCTGCAGTAATTGGACATAGTTTCACCAGCATGAATCAATTGCGTGAGACCTGTGTTCGCGTTGAACGCTGGCAGCAACAAAAAAAACTAGAACGTCGGGGCGATCGACAGTTACACGAGGTGGATTATTTGGGAAATCATCCATCTAACCATGTACCCCCAATTGTAGAGAGATTGATGAAATGACGGCGTCGCGTCAGTTCCAGACGAATCCACGACCTATCCGTTGTTGGAATTGCCAGCAACCGGGTCATCCATTTACGGACTGCCCATCTGAGACCCGTGGCTTGTTTTGCTACAAGTGTGGCAAGCCAGGAGTCGTGACCCCAGTGCGTCCTACCTGTCAGGGAAACCGGAGCGGGGGTGCGAGATCGAACGGGAGCCCGCGCCCGAGCTAAGCTCGCCCGTTTTCCCTACACATTCTTCATATACACCTGATATGACTACCATCAGCGACTTTACGTCAACTGATGCTCTTCCTGTTTTTCCCTCTGAGGAGGTTAAACTTTCATTCCTTTCCCGTTGGAAGAGATATATCTCCACTCGTGCCCGCATCTTTTCGGAGCCACCTTTTGTGGACTCCCTAATTTCCTCCAAGCATACCCCTCCCCAAATTAGGGTACGAGCAAAGGAGAAGTGACAATGTTTGCAGAAAATTGTTTCTGCCTTCATCTCTGATTCGTCAGATCCTCGGCTGTTTACGAAGGTCCTGTTAGCTAACGAGGAAGTGGTTGGTTTGTTGGACAGTGGTGCCACTGTTAGCTGTCTGGGAAGAGATGCCGAAGCGTTTCTAGCCAATCATCCCGAAGTGACAGTCTACACTTTGCGCTCTGTAGTGCATACTGCTGACGGGGCTCCGCAGAGACTTTGCGGTTATATTCGAATTCCGATATCCTTTGGAGGAAGGACCCGTGATATAACCATCTATGTGGTGCCCAGTCTCAGCCAGAGACTGTACCTAGGGATGGATTTTTGGAATCTTTTCGGCCTAGCTCCCCAAATAGTCGGCGAGATAAACGCTCCATCCGTGTCTGCAAAAATGCACGACTTAACGTCCACGCAATGCGAACGGTTGGAACGCGTCAAGGCCAGATTTCCCTCTTTCGATGTCTTCGGACTGGGGAAGACTAACCTGGAGGAACACATTATTGACACTGGTGACTCAGTTCCTATCAAACAGAGGCCTTATCCCGTCTCACCCGCTGTACAACAGTTGATGTATGGTGAGTTAGACAGGATGTTGTCGCTGGGGGTGATTGAGCCATCAAATAGTCCCTGGAATTCTCCAGTGGTGTTGGTTCGTAAACCAGGTAAGGTCCGCCTGTGCCTTGACTCTCGCAAGGTGAACAGTGTCACTATCAAAGACGCCTATCCTCTTCCACACATTGATGGTCTTCTTGGTCGTCTTCAAGACACCAAGTTCATCACGAGCTTAGACCTGAAGGACGCCTTCTGGCAAATCCCTTTAGAGAAGAAGTCGCGAGAGCGGACAGCTTTCACTGTCCCTGGTCGTCCACTGTACCAGTTCACAGTTATGCCTTTCGGCTTGTGCAACGCCCCACAGCGCATGTGTCGCTTGATGGATAAAGCCATCCCGGCCATTTACGTGAAAACGTTTTTAACTTCCCAGTATAGGAAGTTATTGTAATCGGTCCGAAAATCGAAATCGAAAATTTCAACGTATTTTCATCTTTCAAGGTCCCAGGAGCATTTTAAGCAAAAAATTGGGAGGAAGTATGTGTGTGTGTGTGTGTGTGTGTGTGTGTGTGTGTGTGTATGTGCGTACGGATGTGGTCATTTTTTCCTGCACGATATCGCGCGAACCAAAACTGATATCGACTTCGTTGAGGTGTTGTTCGAAGCGTATTAACCGAAATATGATCTGATCGGTCCAGCCGTTTTTTTGTTTGAGCGACGTAAGTGATTTTTGTACCTGCACGATATCGCCCGAACTACAAAAGATATTGACTTACTTGAGGTGCCGTTCGAAGCGTATTAGCGACAATATTATCTGAAAAGATTTTTATAATATTCGGTCCAGCGGTTTTTTGGTTTAAATGACTTAAGTGATTTTTGTACCTGCACGATATCGCGCGAACTATAAAAGATAGCGACTTAGTTGACGTGCCGTTCGAAGAGTATTAACCAAAATATGATCTGAAAAGATTTTCATAAAATTCGGTCGAGCCGTTTTTTTGTTTAAGCGGCGTAAGTGATTTTTGTACCTGCACGATATGGCCCGAACCACCAAAGATATTGACTTACTTGAGATGCCGTTCGAAGCGTATTAGGGACAATATAATCTGAAATTTTTTTATAATATTCGGTCCAGCGGGTTTTTGGTTTAATTGACTTAAGTGATTTTTGTACCTGCACGATACCGCGCGAACTAAAAACTATATCGACTTCATTGAGGTGCCGAAAAACATTAATACATCAATTTTATATACATTTTCGTCATCCTAATCTTGCAAGTGCGCAAATTTAGTTTGACATTTTAACGAAAATATTGATAAACAATTGTGACAAATTCTCGGTATTATGCATATATTCTATATTGCCTATTGTTCATTTATTATTAAAATATCCAATCATAATATTCAACATCCATCATACTGGGAAGTTGATCGTGTGGACCGAAAGGGTCAAACCCACATCCCAACTAGTTGTCTATCTGGACGACCTGCTCATAGTTTCACCTGACTTTGATTCCCACCTAAAGCTTTTGGACGAAGTGGCCAGCTGTCTCCGTCGTGCGGGGTTAACCATCAATTTATCTAAAAGCAAATTCTGCGTGACGGAAGTGAAGTATCTCGGCTTCATAATCGGTGATGGGACTTTGAAAACCGATCCTAATAAGGTGACGGCCATCATGGACTTCCCGACTCCGAAGTCTCATAAGCAGACTCGGAGATTCTTGGGTATGACCGGATGGTATCAGCGTTTCATACCCAATTATGCTAGCGTGGCTTCTCCAATCACGGATTGTTTGAAGTCTAAATCTTTTAGTTGGACTGATGAGGCCCAGCAGGCGTTCGAGACCTTGAAAAAGCTGATGACGGAAGCTCCTCTTTTAGTCACTCCAGATTTTTCTAAGCCTTTCTATATTCAGTGCGATGCCAGCAGGACTGGTGTAGGTAGTGTGCTTTTTCAAAAAAACATGGATGGAGGAGAACATCCGGAACTACACCATTACTGAGCTCGAATGCTACGCAGCCGTGCTGAGTATAAAGAAGTTTAGAGCGTATGTTGAGGGACAGACTTTCACGGTCATTACTGACCATGCAAGTCTGAAATGGCTCATGGGCCAGAAGGAGCTTAACGGCCGTTTAGCCCGGTGGAGTCTTAAGCTTCAGGGGTTCGACTTTACGATCGAACACCGCAAAGGCACCCACAATGTGGTTCCCGATGCCTTGTCACGCATGGATTGCGTTGACGATTTGTCCTTGTGTTTCGACGTGCACTTAAATGCCCCGTCTTTCAAGTCCCCTGAGTATCTTCGTCTGGGTGATAGCCTCAGGCAAGCCTCACCGCAGCTACCAGACCTGCGAGTTGAAGATGGGTACGTTTTCAAGCGTACATCTCCACGTACTGGAAACCCGATTGCTGACGACCTGACATGGAAGTTGTGGATTCCGATGGAATTGACCGCGTCGCTCGTCGAGTCCTTTCATTCGCCTCCCCAAGCATCGCATGGTGGAGTAGGGAAGACCCTAGCCCGATTGCGATGTAAGTACTTTTGGCCAGGTATGGCAAAACAAGTTCGGGAGTTCATCGGCAAGTGTGATGTCTGCAAAACCACCAAAGCCCCCAGTTCAGTACTTCGTCCACCTATGGGAAACCCCATGGATGTGTCGAGGCCGTTCCAATTTTTATACGTCGATTTCTTAGGTCCTTATCCCAGGTCGAAGAAAGGCCACACGGCAGTATTTGTTGTATTGGATGCATTCACCAAGTTTGTCTTCCTGCACCCCGTGTCCGCTGAGACCACGGCGGTGTCCGTCAAGTTTCTTGAGCAAACTATTTTCCATACCTATGGAGTCCCTGAAACAGTCTTCTCCGACAATGGTCGGCAATTCACCTCCAAGGAGTTTGCTAAATTACTACAGGATTATGGCGTACGACATGTGCGCACCGCTGTATATTCGCCGCACCCCAACGCTTCCGAACGGGTGAATAGATCCGTCCTCGCCGCCATTAATGCGTAATTAAAGGAGGATCATCGTGAGTGGGATAGACATCTGTCGTCCATTGAATGTGCTCTTCGTAGTACCCACCACGAGGCGATCGGCATGTCCCCGTATCAGGCCCTGTTTGGTAGCCATATGATCCTGCACGGATCAGCCTATCCAGTCCTGAAGAAACTGAACGTTTTCCAGGAGGGTGACATAGCTGTCTTGCCATTGACGGACAAAATGCAGATGCTTCGTGAGCGGATTGTTAGTAACTTAGCCGCCGCACACACAAGACATAAACACCAATACAACTTACGGTGTCGAGTGGGCAGTTTTCGCCCAGGAGATGAGGTTTACCGGAGGACTTTCTGGGTGAGTAACCGAGCGGGTCGTTTCAGCGCCAAGTTGGCACCCCGGTTCTTGAAAGCTCGGATACGGAGGAAAGTTGGAACTAGCTTGTACGAGCTGGAGGATTTGGGCGGTAACAGCATAGGCGTTTATCACGCTAAAGACCTACGGCCGTGAAGTGTCATCGAAGCAAGCGCTCCTCTGAGTAGCCCTAAGAAGGCATCTCGCCGGCTTCACCGGTTAATGATAGGGTACCCGGCGTGGTCCGCTTAGGTAGCTTCCCTAGCGGATGGTACACCTCCTTGTTTCTCTTGGCCGTCTGGGGCCAATCTTTGATGAAGTAATCATCCGGATCTGCCAGACCAGACTCCACCATGATATTCTTTTACTCTTCGGTCAGTCTGGAGAAGGTCTCTCCGCGAACTGGTTGTTTGTCGTTTCACCGGGATGAGTCGAAGGCAATATGGTATTGCTGGAGGTTGTGCCGATGGAGCGAAAGCACCCTGGGTTGGTGTGAGAATGTTTGGAGACGTATAGATATCAGTAGGGGGACAATGTGGTATTGTCTTCCGCCTGATATTTGTACCTTCAGATATTCCTCCGGGAGGTTTTTCAGGCTGATCATCCCGAAAATACGGTTGTGACCGTACGTCCAACTTATCCTTTTTCACTCCGTCTGGAGACGACTCTGGTGAGAACCTGAACAGCCCGGCATCTCAGTCTGGAGAGCATGAGCTTCTTAATCTCAGGGGAAGAGTCGAGACCCACGTTGATCTTACCCGAAGCTCACTACAGAGAAAAAACTGTCCGTTTTTTTCGGCTCCTCACTGCCTCGCGAGTCGGCCTCGTGGACCCGAGGGTATGTAACGGTCAGTTTTGCCTAAATATCTACTTGACTAAAAATTACTGTGGGGAAGAAAATCGAGTAGTTGGTTGGGAACAAAAAGGTAGGCGGGGAGAAAGGAAAAAGAAAAATTGAGTTCGAATTTTGAGGGATGTGAAAATTGACTGAAAAAGTTTTTGGTTTGAAAAAATTTAAAATTAAATAAAAAAGAAAACATTGGATCTGGATTCCATAGCCCCCATTCGATGTCCGATTTAATTTCAAATATTAATTACGAGTTTTAATTAAAAAAATACTGGAAGTAGACAGCGATGAAGACTATTACGAGCAAGAAGAATTCCTCAGTTATGCAGATTTCGAATCCAATCCCAGCCAACAAGAACTAGAAGATCCCAACCTGCAGGATCTGTTGACTTCAGTGTCGGAAGCCCCGGATTCCAACCGGTCGGATTGCGCGTTAGTTCATGGGTATAATTTGTAAGTAGGATTCCCGACGGAAGGCTGCTAGGCAAAACGTGAGGGCCAGAACCAGGAGGAGTGGTAGCAAGCCTGGATCGTGACGGTCGGCGCCGTTTTTAAAAGAGCGCTGCCCGACGCTGCCCACTCGCTTTGTAGAGGAAGAATTTTGCACACCGCCCGGTCCTCCCAGAAGTTAACCCTCAGTTCGAATTGCGGCTACCAGACCAGGAAGATTAGCGGCTAGGCCTCCTCCAGCTTGGATGGTATTTGCTTCTGGACACATAACTTTTATAGTTAATTTTTATAGTTCTTCTTGTAATGATTTCATTTACATAGACACATTTTGGTTTGTTTTTTATGTAATAACATACACTTTTCAGGTTAAGTTAGTACATATATTGAGTACATATATTGATATAATCATCATTTTGATAGCCTTAGGTGACAACTTGTGAATCAATTTATTAAGTTTTTATGAAGTCGTGTTTTGGGTGACTCCTTGTTAGAATTATTTGCTTTAATCTTGCGTTGCTTACTTTCTTAATTTCTGTGTTGATTTTTTCGGGAATTTGTTCATCCGTAAATTGACCCAAACGTTTGTGTTAACGAATGTACAAAACGAGGAGTGTTGGTGCCAGTACTGCGCGTTTTTTTCCTTCTTGATCCTCGGACTAATGTATATCTAAGAAAATTTCATTGTAAGTTCCTTGAAATTGATCATTTAATAGGATAAAATAATATTTTTAATATCTGCCAAGAAGACCTATAATCATTAGTGAAATTGTTCCTTGTTCACTATGTTGTTTGGCATGTTGATTGCGCCTGTAAGATACAAGTTTATTGCAATGTATTAAAATGATTATAACTATTATGGCCATGTATTAACTTTCTTTGGGTGGAATGGTTGAGGGGGGATCACTTCTTTTCAGGGTTTGACGAGGCTCAGGTGATGTCCGGCGAAGGATGGAGGTGGAATTCAAGATTGCACTGGCACAGGTAAGTGGTGAACCAACCGCGCTAAGCCCCGGCCACACACCCCACGACCCCTCCGGCGAGCTAGATAACTCCGTGTGGCCGGCGTAGGAGTTCCGGAAGTTAGTTTCCTTTCTTATGTATGGTGTTGGCTCCTTGGTCGTGCTTTTCCGGGCTTATGGCTAAGGGGGTAATACCTCGCATAAGTGGCGCCCACTATTTTATCGCGCCATTATGCTATTACAAGGTCTTAAGGTGATGGCCCAATCACGACAGCGCGTCATACGCGGTAGACGCTTCATGTGCGTTAGTGACGGTTGAAGGTTCATTCATATGTAGCGTCAGGACTTCAAATGTGTTATTTTTTGTATGCAATTGCAATAAACTCATAGATATCTTTTCACAGATTCTATTAATTTTTTGCCAAAAATTTTCATAAAATATAACAGTAACTAGTAAAATGCAAACTTTCAACATTCTGAAATCATGATAATTCGACAGTTTGACAGTTTGGACATTTTCAACGCCTGCTAACGCCCGAAAAGGGGAAAGAAAAGTTGGTCGACTTTTGCCGTCGCTTGACGCCGCTAACGCTGTAACTTCGTGAATGGGATAGCTTGATTTAAATTACACGCAATCGAATATCGACATCAATGCTTGTCAACGCTTCGACGCGCGTAAACGCGAATAAAGCCGTGATTGGGCTACCGCCTTTATTCATAGGGGCGTCAAGCGTCGAGCGTCAAGTTTGTACTGGTTTTTACGAAACAGAAAGAGAAAGATATATTTCTGCACTTGTCTGTTGCATTGTAAAAAACTTTACGCCCAATGCCTGATGCTCATCCCATGAAATCGCTACTTAATGCATGTAAATAATAAAATCATAAGCTCTCTAACAAAGCAGCGTTCATTAAAAAAAAGGGTTCTCGAAAACATTTTCTATTAGATACTAATAAGAGCGTTCTAGAAAAAAAAGTTTCCCAAGGGCCCTTTCCATAAAAAAGTAGATCCAATTTTATACAATGTTATAAAAACGTTATCGAAGATCTTTTCTAGCTCATACTTTTAGTCCAAGAGCTAGTGACAGATTTGCAAAGTGATTTTGCAGAGGATGGGCCTTTGATATATGTTAGATTACTTAAAGCACAACTGATTAAGACTAATCGCCAATTCGAGTCTACTTAAGTTTTAATTTTATGACCTTTTGAACTTGTAGATTTTTTGACCATGAAAAAAGTGATATTGCAGAGGATGGGACTTGGTATATAGGTAAATTGGGTTGCTCCCACCTCCGATTCCGATTGCCATCTCGTTTGGAGGTTAGGTTTGAATTTTGGGAGTTTTTGAAAATGTCGGTTTGGTCCAGTTGAACAAAGTGATATTGCAGAGGATGGGATTTGGTATAATGGTGAGATAGACCACCAATAGCCCAAATTCGGGTGCCCATCTCATATGTAATCAAGGTTTCCATTTTGGCGGCTTTTGATTTTGTAGCCATTTTGGGTATGACCCAAGTGATTTTGCAGAACCTAAAATTTGGACCATAGGTTCTTGGTATCTACTAAATGCTACATTTTCAATCCCATCTCCTTTCCATTAATATTTTCAGTTTAGTTGAAAAAATTGGTTGATTGACGTCAGAGCAAAATTCTAATGAAGTCCCCTAACTAAATGTTAACTCCTAAACTAATTATCGTAGACCAACGTTATTAGGTTCATATTTTAGTTAAATGTGTAATATTTTATTTAGCATAAAGAGCAAAAATTGAGTGATTTCGTTTATAATATATGTATATTAGGTTCAAAATATGAGCAAAATGTTAAAATATTAGGATTTCCTCACGCTTTTAACTAAATACCTTCTTAACGGAATTCTTTTCTTAATATCAAATAAAATAATACACATTTATCTAAAATATGAACCTAATTATGTTGGTCTACGTTAATTAGTTTAGGAGTTATTCAAGTTTAAGTAGATTTTAAAAAATATATGTTTTTCTTTCGTAAACACCCTGTATCTAATGGGTAGTGGGGATAGGTTCCTCTCTAGAGCTTTTTTTTTTCTCCAAATACATCCAATCACCCCTAGAAATATTAGCCACGTTGTCCAACAGAGAATTTATTGAACGTCTGAAGACCCATACAACTTGCGGATTAGGGGGTATGAGTATTTGAAATCTTTAAAACGGAATAACTCATGAATGGAAACTCCTATGGAAAATTTGCTGGTTTTAGGGGTACAACCAATTTCCCGACACTTTAAAAAAAAAAAACTCTACTTACTAAAAAGATTTAAAAAAAAATAATGAGTAAACATTTAGTTAGAGGTCAAACAGAAAATAATTTAATTTTTTTTATTTCCCTCCAGGCATCATTACAGCCTCTTATATATTATCTTCAACTTTCTCTTTTTTGCGTTTTATTCAAATGGACCAAGTTTGCTTTTTGTTTTAATTTCCTTCAGTTAACGTGGTTATTTTAAATGTTTGTTAAAAAAAATTTAAAAAAATGTCTGGGGGTGGGGAGATAACAAAAACTATGACCCTGATAGCGATAGTTAATGAGTCTATCATATTTATGTATATAAAAAATAATATTAGTATTTTTTATTATGAATATTGTTAATAGAAACTTCTGTTGGGCGTTGAACGTGTTTCTTAAGAGGAACAAAAATTAACTAAACAGAACAAAAATAATATTTCATAAGTCAGCTCGTCAATGCTAACTATGGGGAAAAAAAACTAATTAAAAACAATAAGTGTAACAAGTACATAAAACTCAATCAAGTTATTATTACTAATTAATATGACGTGACGTATTTGACTGAAGGATGTACATCTAACACTTCCCTCTCAAAACGTACGTCATTGGAATCTGCAATATTTCTAAGGCCTAACTTGTAGACACAATTTTCGTG
Organism: Thereva unica; assembly: GCA_949987705.1. Classification (NCBI taxonomy): domain Eukaryota; kingdom Metazoa; phylum Arthropoda; class Insecta; order Diptera; family Therevidae; genus Thereva; species Thereva unica. The sequence continues at coordinate 101,350,171 of OX465281.1, forward strand.
CTTTGGACGTGCTAGGGGCTTCGTTAAAACATCAGCTACCATTTCTTGTGTAGGTATATGCTGCACGTCCACCAACTCCTCTTTGATCATACTTCGGATGAAGTGAAACTTAATGTCGATATGTTTGGTCCGCTTGTGGAACACTGGGTTGTTGGCTATGCATTCAGCACCTCTATTATCAGTAAAAACTGTTATCTTACTGAGTTTTTTCATGCCAATCTCTACCAATAAGCTTCTCAAATGTATTGCTTCCTTAAGAGCTTCAGATAAACTTACATACTCAGCCTCTGTGGTTGATAAAGCGACTCTTTGTTGCTTCTGCGATCTCCAGGATATAGCAGCATTGCTTAAAGTGAAAACATAACCCGTTAAGGAGCAGCGGTCAGTGGGATCTCCTCCCCAATCGGCATCCGAATATCCGACGACTACATCATTTGTTTACTATAAATAAGTCCTAAATCTTTAGTTCCAGCCAGATATCTTAAGACTCTCTTTGCCTTAACAATATGCCACCTCTTAGGGCAGCTCGTGAACTGCGCCAATCTTGTAACAGTGTTAGAAATGTCGGGTCTTGTAGACACCGATAGGTACATCAGGGCACCAATAAGCTCACGATATGGGAACTTCTCATACGAGATATCACTTGTTTCATCATTAATGGATTCGTAAAACTTCAATTCTGACGGTGTAGAAACAGAATTACATTTACTCATTCCAAACCGTTGTATGATGTCTAGGATATAACTTCTTTGGTTTACCGTTATTTTATCTCTGGATTGATTAATTTCAAGTCCTAAGCAAAATGTTGCTAATCCTAGATCCTTAACTTCGAACTTAGCTGCAAGTCCTCTTTTAACTTCCTCTATCCATTTAACATTTTTAGATGCAATTAAAATGTCATCTACATAAAGTAGCACGAACAGGACATCATAATTGCGATGAGCATAATAGAGGCATGGCTCACCAATGGTTGGACTTAACCCTAAATTTTTCAATCTCTCATCTATAGCCTCGTTCCATTTTCTTCCACCTTGACGAAGTCCATATAGCGCCTTGTTTAGTTTACAAGTATCACCACCTGCCTTTATAGCTTTCAATAAAGTATTAGCCTTATTACTTATAATTTTGTCATCGCTGTGAACAATTTTCTGCAACGTATCTTCGAGCATATCAGGCATCTCCATTATGACCTCTTCATCAAGTACACCATTTAAATACGCAGTTACAATATCAATTTGATGCACCTGTAGGCCGTAACTTGCTGATATAGCCATCAACATACGAATGGTTTGTAATCTAGCTACTGGAGCAAATGTTTGGTGATAATCTATTCCAAATCTTTGGCTGTATCCTTTGGCTACTATTCTTGCCTTAAAACAATTTATTAATCCATCTGGCCGATATTTTTTCGTTAAAACAACACGAGAGCCAACTATATTTTGTTCTTCCTTATGTTTCACAATTTCAAATGTATCATTTTTTACTAAACTTTTGACTTCGGCTTGAATTGCACGTTCCCAGGCTTCCTTTTCTTCGCCACTCATAGCTTTATTGAGTGATACCTCGGCAACACCAGCAAATCCATCATCGTCGTCATCGTCTTTTTGTTCAATAGGAATGCCTTCTTCACAAGTATCTGAAATTTGAAATAATTTTCTAGGTCGACCTCTCAACCCAGTACGTATCAGTCTTGGTCTGCCTCGACCCCTTAAATGATGTTGATTCAATGGAACTAATTCTGGTTGTTTTGGTTGATTTTGATGAACTAGTGCTTGACTTGCAACTTCTTCCTTTTGGAGTGTGATTACTAACAACACTTCTTTTAGGACTACGAACTTGTACATTTGTATCAACAATTTGTATGCCATTGTCAATATCACTGGAGGTATCTTTATCATCATCTTCCTGATCATCCAAGAAATCTACTAATTGCTCATCTTTAGACGAATCTGGAGTATCTTTCACAAATTTTACATCTCGAGCAATCACTATTTTTCTTTCATCCGGTAACCACACTCGGAATCCTTTTGCTTCACGAGGATACCCAACAAAAACACCTTTTATTGACCTAGGAGCAAACTTATCTTTGGTTGGAAGTTTGTCCAGTAAATATACAGGAGATCCAAAAACATGGAGGTTTGATAAATCTGGTTTCTTTCCTTTTAACTTCTCATAAGGAGACATTCCACCAAGAGCCGACGTAGGCGATCTGTTTCGAATATAACAAGCTGTGGCTACAGCTTCAGCCCAAAATGTCTGAGGGAGCTTTGATTGAAGTAACAAACATCTTGCCATTTCAACAATAGTACGATTAAAACGTTCTGCTACGCCATTTTGCTGTGGAGTATGGGGAACAGTTAGTCGGCGTTGAATACCACAGCTTTTAAGTAAACCATCAAATTCAGTACTACAGTATTCTCTACCGTTGTCAGACTGAAGACATTTAATATTTTTTCCCGTCTGATTCTCCATATAATTCCTGTATTGCTCAAACGCTGATAGAACTCCATTTTTCTGTCCTAGAAGGAAAATTTCTGACCACCGAGACGCATCGTCTATGAAGGAGACAAAGTACTTAGCTCCATTTAGTGATTGCACTCGAGTTTTGCCAACAACATCCGAATGAACAATCTTCAACAGCTCACTACATGGTGACGTACTTTTCGTGAAAGGTAAACTAGTCATTTTTCCTCTTATACAAATGTCACACTGTGGAACTTCTACTTTTCCAGCATCCAATCCCATTGTATCTTTGATTACCTTGACCACGTCCTTAAAATTTAAATGACCCAACTTCTCATGCCATTTTCGGAGATCATCTTGACTTACAAGTGCAGATACCTTAGCAAACTGGTGAGTCTGTGAGAGAAAATACAAGTTATTCTTTCGAATTGCACTGAGTCTTACCCTGCCATTTTGATCAGTAATTGTCGCTGAATCTTTGGTAAAAGTTACCTTATGGCCCTTATCGGTAATTTTAGCAACAGATACCAAGTTCGACCGTAAATCTGGAACAAATAAAGTGTCCTTAAGCTCAACCACCTTTGGACATCCTTCACGATTCATAGCAATCATTACATTGCCAGATCCTTGGACATCTGTGGAAGAATTACTGGCTAAATTCAGGGTTCCACAAGTTGACTCTCTCAAGACATCAAATTTTTCTCGGTTGTTGCATAAGTGGCTAGTACATCCGCTATCTAGAATCCACGGTTCATCAGATATTGAATTACATTCTCTAATATTATGAGAAAGAGCACCAAAACACACGGCATTGATTCATCTACAGCATTAGCTACTTGCTTCTTTGAACTACGTCCATATGAAGACTTTGTCTTACTAGGTTCTTTACACTCTGGTGATTTATGGCCAAACGCTCCGCAATTATAGCAGCGTATTTTATTTGTATTCTCAGGTTTGGTACCGTTTCGATAGAACTTCTTATATTTTGATGCCCTGGAATCATTTCGAGTAGCCATTGCTCCTGCTGCTTGTACAATTTCATTATTAGTTTGAGTTTCAGCATGCTCCAATATCTTTGCCTTTAAAACATCTGACGATGGCAACTCATCACGAGCTTCAATTGCTAATCTAAACTGCTCAAAACTAGCAGGCAAACTATACAATAATGCAATTGATACAACATCTGGATGAAAATTAATCCTCATTGCTGCTAATTTATCCAATGCACCGAAAAAACGACGAACATGTTCTCTAATGTCACCTCCTTCATGAAGTTTAGTGAATAATAAGGCCTTCCACAACTGTACCTTCTTCAGAGGTCCTTGAGGAGCAAAAACAGTTGCTAATTTTAGCCACACATCCCTGGATGTTTCGCAATCACTAACGTGATGTAGCTCATCAGCTCCAATCGACAATATCAAATCCGCTTTGGCTATTTGGTCTTTCTCAAGCCAATTTCTATCCTCAATTTCTCTTGACGCTGCATCATCTCCATCTGCATCATCTCCATTTAAACTCGACGGAATAACATTGGTTCCATCAACATAAGCCCAAATACCATTTTTCACTAGCATGGCTTGAGCGTGAATTTTCCAGGAGTCATAATTGTCCTTTTTCAGCTCACAGATTTTGATGAGACTCATTTTTTTTCCTATCGACGCGTTACTATCCTCTTAAGTTTTGTTCAACCAAATATTTGTACAGAAATCGCTTCTGGGCCCATAACCTGTTAATAGAAACTTCTGTTGGGCGTTGAACGTGTTTATTAAGAGGAACAAAAATTAACTAAACAGAACAAAAATAATATTTCATAAGTCAGCTCGTCAATGCTAACTATGGGAAAAAAAACTAATTAAAAACAATAAGTGTAACAAGTACATAAAACTCAATCAAGTTATTATTACTAATTAATATGACGTGACGTATTTGACTGAAGGATGTACATCTAACAAATATACAAATAAAAAATTTGAAAATTGGAAAAAAGAAAATCAATTTATTTATGATAAAAGTATATCACTCATTATTTATCTGAAAATGATGTTTTACTTTTATTTCTTCTTCTTCTTTGATCCGTTAGCTGGCGGTCCGAGCGGGACGTGTCCGCAACGGATACGCTGCTGTCGGTGCCGCTTTGAAAAATGCGGTTCCTTACCTAGTTTCTTCGGTCATCATAGTGAACGATTCTGGTCAACTCGGCAGGTCGACCACCCTCCTCCTTTCACACCCTAGGCTTGGGACCATGCGACGGTGGATAGTCCAGTCAAAATAGACGAAAAAACGCCATAATTGGAAGATAATTCCGAAGTTTCTGAAAATTGGAACAGCCGTTAAAAACATTATTATACGTAAGCTGTAGAGACTGCCGCGCGATTGGGCGGCTGCAAACTTTTTTATTCAAAGTCGAAGGGTCAAAATGTCAGTTTTTTGCAAATATATGCTAAACCGTACGTCTTATCAGAAAATTGTGTTTACAACGTTTGTAGATTAGGCGATTATCTACAAAAAACTTTATTATACATTTTTTCGTAGGATTGCCATTTCTGAGATATTGTCGTTTTAATAAGTTAAAATACTCATATTCTATCATTCCCGACTTGTAAAGGTCATCAGAAGTTTAATAAATCCTTTGTTGGAGTACGCGGCTAATATTTTCAGGGGTGATTCCTGGATATATTTGGAGAAAAAAATTGTTCTACAGAGGGCGGCTATCTCCACTATCCACTAAGATACAGGGTGATTAGAGAATTTTTTTTTTAATTTACTGAAATTTGAATAACTTCTAAGTAATTATGATAGAGTAGCCTAATTATGATAGAGTAGCCTAATTAGGCTCATCTTTTAGGTAAATGTGTATACCCGAGTTAAGGAAACATATCCAAATGGTCTTTTTGCACATATATACACTACTTTGCCCATCGGTTAAATCTTATTTTACCAAAATCATGTGACAAGGTTCGTGAATGCCGAATCTTTTTTCAGTCAATCACAGTGTTTTGCTGCCCCTTTCTTCTTCCCGTTTGGCTGTCTTAGGGTGGTACACTCACTCGCGTGAAGGAACCACAAATTAAAATATTTCTGTTCAGAATAATGAAAACACTGAATTGTCTATTACACTTTAATTTAATTTACTTATTGGAACTTAATTACTGCACAATGAATTTGATATATTATGTGGATATCTAACGATTTACACCGACTTTGATATGATATATGACTTTGATATATATATAACTAGCATAAAACCCGCGTGCCTTGCAACGCCTTTAAAAACTGTTTATTATGTGCAATGTTTTCCTTAAAAAAAAACCAACAAAAAAGTCAGCTGTTATTATCCCTAAAAAGGGTTTATTATAGTGCATTTTTTTAATAAATATGGTAAACAAATTACTGCGAATATCACCTCTCCTCAGCAAATCTGCAAGTTTTAAAGTAGATTGGCATGTATATGTCATCAAGAAAAGTGACATTTTAGGGTTTGACGAACGTTCGTTAAGTTTGTTCGCCTATTTACGTGGATGTAAGAAATTATGAAGCAATCACAAAAGAATATTAAATAAAGTGAATTTCGAGTCATTCATTTCTACGTGATTATAGGGATGCACTGTCAAAATTTCAGCCCTTCAGCTTCAGAGGTTTGGGTTAACCCCAATTCATCCCCTTAGGGGATGAATTTCGAGTACTCGCCTCTTAGTGGATGTCCATGTCATTATAGGGATGCACTGTCCAAATTTCAACCCTGTAGTTCCAGTAGTTTGGCAAACCAAATTTTACCCCTTTAGGGGATGAATTTCGAAAAATCGCTTCTTAGTAAATGTCCACGATGCACTGTCAAAATTTCAGCCGTTTAGCTCCAGCGGTTTGGCTTAACCCCATTTAACTCCCTTAGGGGATAAATTTCAATCGTCCCTAAGTGGATGCCCACGTCATTGTAGTGATGCACGGTCAAAATTAGAGCCCTACAGCTTCAGCGGTGTGGGTTAATCCCATTTCACCCCATTAGGGGATAAATTTCGAAAAATCGCTTCTTAGTGGATGTCCACGTCATTAAGGGGATGCACTGTCAAAATTTCAGCCCTATAGCTCCAGCGGTTTGGATAAACCCCATTTCACCCCCTTAGGGGATGAATTTCGAAAAATCGCTTTATAGTGGATGTCCACTCCATTATAGAGATGCACTGTCCAAATTTCAGCCCTATAGCTTTAGCGGTTTGTAAAAACCCCATTTCACACCCTTAGGGGATGAATTTCGAAAAATCGCTCTTTAGTGGATGTAAACGTCATTATAGGGATGCACTGTCAAAATTTCAGCCGTATAGCTTTAGGGGTTGTATAAACCCCATTTCACACCCTTAGGGGATGAATTTCGAAAAATCGCTCTTTAGTGGATGTCCACGTCATTATAGGGATGCACTGTCAAAATTTCAGCCCTATAGCTTCAACGATTTGGATAAACCCCATTTCACCCCCTTAGGGGATGAATTTCGAAAAATCGTTTCTTAGTGGATGTCCACGCCATTATAGGGATGCACTGTCAAAATTTAAGCCCTATAGCTCCAATGGTTTGGATAAACCCCATTTCACCCCCTAAGGGGATGAATTTCGAAAAATCGCTTCTTAGTGGATGTCCACGCCATTATAGGGATGCACTGTCAAAATTTCAGCCCTATAGCTCCAGCGGTTTGGGTAAACCCCATTTCACCCCCTTAGGGGATGAATTTCGAAAAATCGCTTCTTAGTGGATGTCCACGCCATTATAGGGATGCACTGTCAAAATTTCAGCCCTATAGCTCCAACGGTTTGGATAAACCCCATTTCACCCCCTTAGGGGATGAATTTCGAAAAATCGCTTCTTAGTGGATGTCCACGCCATTATAGGGATGCACTGTCAAAATTTCAGCCCTATAGCTCCAACGGTTTGGATAAACCCCATTTCACCCCCTTAGGGGATGAATTTCGAAAAATCCCTTCTTAGTGGATGTCCACGCCATTATAGGGATGCACTGTCAAAATTTCAGCCCTATAGCTTCAACGATTTGAATAAACCCCATTTCACCCCCTTAGGGGATGAATTTCGAAAAATCGCTTCTTAGTGGATGTCCACGCCATTATAGGGATGCACTGTCCAAATTTCAGCCCTATAGCTCCAGCGGTTTGGATAAACCCCATTTCACCCCCTTAGGGGATGAATTTCGAAAAATCGCTTTTTAGTGGATGTCCACGCCATTATAGGGATGCACAGTCAAAATTTCAGCCCTTTAGCTCTAGCGGTTTAAGTTGTGCGTTGTCTGTCAGTCAGTTACTTTTTATACAATAGAAAAAAATCCCGTTGCAACTTATTGAACCCCATTTCACCCCCTTCAACCCTTTCGTTCTCCATAAATCTATGCCTATGTCCGTCTCCAAGGTCTAAACTATGTCTGTTGCAAATTTCATCAAAATCGGTTTAGTGATTTAGGCGTGAAAGCGTAACAGACAGACAGACAGACAGAGTTACTTTCGCATTTATAATATTAGTAAGGATATATATATGTATATACACTGCTGTGCAAAGTAATAAGCAGACTTAGTGTTCAAAGAATTCACTTGATATTTAACAATCTAAACGATAAAGAAAATTCTAAGTTTTTGGTCGAGTTTTTTTATAATTGAGTAACGATAAAAATTCCATGCAACCATTGTGCTGCTGCTGTTAGATTCAGTACCGGAGCTGCATTTGTAAGAAAAGTACTTGTTCTTGGTATGCTTGTTAAAGTTATAAGTACAAGTGTGCTTATTATTTTGCACAGCAGATATGATATATATATATATATATATATATATATATATATATATATATATATATATATATATATATATATATATATATATTTTTTTCCTGGGGGTAAAAAAGCATTCGCTACCACTTGCCCCTTACTGGCCGATCCCGCATGACGGTTATGTTTCACGTAAATCCACACATACACACTTATGGACACATAAGTGCACATACGCATATATGGGTCTATGAACATGAGAACTAAAAAAGCCCCTCCGACGTGATCCACCCCCGCGGGACTGGCTAATAAGCATTACATCGCGGGGGTCGTTCACCTTCATTCGGCTGCTTCTGCTCGCGGCATTTCTGTGCCTTTCTCTATTTCTTACGGCTTCTTCTTGCCTTAGCTTTCTGTGAATGGTCTTAAGGGTTGCTTCCACGTCCCTCCACATTTCCTCAGACCTCATCATATGGTCTAGGATGTTTTCGGGCGTTAGTGGCTCCTCGACCCTTTCTTCTAGTTTCGCCCTTTCCTCGGCGAATCTCGAGCAGGTAAAGAAGACGTGTTCTGCGTCTTCCTCCGTCGCTGGGCACACCGGACACAACGGTGAATCATCGTGCCCGAAGCGTAGGTATTTGCTATACCCCCCATGTCCGCTCAGGAACTGCGTGAGGTCGTAACTTACTTCCCCACGCTCCCTCGTAGCCCATATTTCCACATTAGGGATAAGTCTGTGGGTCATACGACCCTTAACAGACTCGTCCCACTTCGCCTGCCATTCCCTTAAGGACTCGCAGTGCGCAATCTGCCGCCGCACCCTTCTTGGCTCCCCTCTACCATATTCTGGATCATAGAGACGCATGCCCTCCCTCGCCAGAATATCTACGGGAATCATCTCCGCTATCACGCACGCCGCATCGTCGGACGTGGTCCTTGTACGCGCAGCAAGCGCGAAGTGCACTTAGCCTATATGCGGCCCTCCATTTCCTACAATTTGCAGTCCTGTTTAACGCTGCTGCCCACACTGGCGCTGCGTATAACAGGACTGAGCTGACCACCCTCCCCAAGAGGAGACGGCGACTCGGTCTAGGGCCTCCAACATTGGGCAGCATTCCTGCGAGTGCTGCACAAATCGCAGACGCTTTGTCTGCCGGGCCCTCCAAGTGCGCTTTGAAGTTTAGCCTCCGGTCGATCATCACTCCCAGGTACCTTAGTACGGGCTGTGAGTGGATGATCTGTTCCCCTACTTTTATCCTTACGGCTACTAGCTTTCGTCGCTTGCTGATCAGCACTACTTCCGTTTTGTGCTCAGCAAGCTTCAACCCAGCGCGTTCTAACCACGCTTTTATTTCCCAGATCGCTTCGTTTGCGTACAGTTCGATGTCATCTGGGTGTTTTCCTTCGACAACTACCCCGATATCATCTGCAAACCCGATCGCCACTGCTTCCTTTGGAAGACGAAGCCCAACACATTATTGTACATTGCGATCCATAGGAGAGGGCCCAGGACGGAACCTTGCGGGACACCGCATGTTGTCCCGAATACTTTAGGAATCACAATGAAGCGACCTACCCTGGAGGTAGTCGGCCACTACACGCACTAGGTCCTTTGGTGTGCCTAGCTTGATCAACGCCTCAACTATTTTGCTCCACCTCGCTGAGTTGAAAGCATTTTTTACGTCGAGGGTTATCAATGCGCAGCAGTGATTTTTCTCTATGGCGGCTCTTGCTATGTCCACCACCATATTGACTGCATCAGTCGTCGACCTTGCCTTTCTGAAGCCGAATTGCTTGTCCGACAGGCCACCTACCCTTCGACGCTAGGGAGAATCCTGTTACAGATCACCCGCTCGAAAAGTTTGCCTATGCAACTAAGGAGGCATATCGGTCTGTAGGACGATGGGTCCCCTAGAAGTTTGTTCGGCTTCGGTAGGAGCACGAGTTTCTGCTGTTTTCATCGCTCCGGGAAGATCCCCTCTCTCAGGCACGCTGTGAAGACTTCAGCGAACCTGTCGGCGCTATTGAAGCTGCCAGCTTCGCCGCTTTATTTGGTATGCCATCCATGCCAGGGGCCTTATTGATGACTACCTTTTTTGCAGCCTCCAGAATCTCATCTGCGGTCACCGCAGGTATCTCCTCTGGGTCCACAGGGTGGGTAGATCGACCGTGCGTACGTTCTGTGGAAACAGGAAATATACAATACTCTGGAGCAGCGCGGGGCAGGTGATCGGCGGAGAGCGTTTGCCCTTGACCGCTGACATAACCATTTTATAGGCTCCATCCCAGGGGTCCGAGTCTGCTTCTCTGCACAATCTTTTGAAGTGCTCGGATTTACTTCTAGCGATGGCCTTGTTCAGCATTTTTCTCGCTTCCTTACACCTCTGAAGGAGTTCATCGAAATCTGGACGGTTCCGGCTTCTCTGAGTTCTCCTTCTCGCTTTCAGACAGATCCTTCGGCATTCATCGATCTCTGCGTTCCACCAGAAGTTTGGTGAAAGCCTACGATTTCCGGCGCGCCGTGGCATGGATGCGTCACATGCCCGTTTCACTGATTCTTCTATTTCCTCTGTCCCTTCCCTGGCACCTCCTGCCGACCTCGCATCATGCAGGAATACTTCCTCGAACACCTCTGCGTCGAGTTTCTTAACGGCCCATCCTCTAGCCGTTCCGTACCTAGGATTCCTCTTTTCTATACCTACGCTGATCAACCTCGAAGATGATGGCTTGGTGGTCGCTGTGCGTGTACAGATCGCTCACCCGCCACTGTAGGTCTTTGACCACTGACTCGCTCACATAAGTGATGTCGATTACAGATGTTCTCCCACCCCTTTGGAAGGTGTTCTCGCCTCCAGAGTTGACTAACACTACGTTAAGTCGCAAGAATACTTCTAGAAGTATGCGCCCTCTTGCATTCGTTTGTCGACTGCCCCATTCGACAGCCCAAGCATTGAAATCACCCGCTAGTATTACCGGGTGATGGCGGCTCGCGTCGGCGGCTATCCTTTCCAACATCGACTCGTACTCGTCTAGTGTCAGGCTTGGCGCCGCATAGCAGCTGTAGACGTGTATTCCGCCTACTTTTGCCCGCGTGAAGCCATTCTCTGGGCTTCTCATGGTATCTTCCATGGCTCGGCTCCCACACGTCCATATCGCTGACGTGCCGCTGCTATCGTTTATCCAGACGCCGCTGTGCAGGTTTCTATACTGCTCGCAGACGATTGCGACGTCGATTTTCTCCTCGTAGACTGTCTGTGCCAGCAGATCTTGTGCCGCTTGACAGTGGTTCAAGTTAATCTGTATGAACCTTATCTTCGACTTCCACTTCTTTGAACTGCTGCCCTGTATAGTGGGCACCTATTACTCCCCGTAGCGTGAGCGTCGTGCTCGCCCTTCCCTTATCTCCTTTACATAGGAGGCATTTAGGGCTCTTATTGCAGTCCTTAGCAATATGTCCCCCCTCCCCGCATCTCCAGCATAGCTCCTTCATGTTCTGAGCGCTGGTGCATTTCCTAGCGATATGTCCTATCCCAAAACATTTGAAGCACTTAATTGGTGCTGTTGTCTCCCGTATCCGGCAAACAGCCCAGCCGATGCGACCCTTCCCCGCCTCAAGTGCCTTTTTTGCGCTAGCGACCGGAAGGCTTATTATGGCCGTCTGCGTACCACCATATGCCTTTCTTACTCTAACGTCCTCCTCCTGCACCTCCGTCAGCTTCAGCTGCCCCGCAGCGCTTCGCATACCTCCAGCTTAGTGGTAATCTCGTCCAGATCCCTGCACTCGATTAACACGCGGTTGGTACCTGCCCTAACCTCTGCCGCCTCCCCGATTGACGTCTTGATCTTTTGCTTAAGATCTTCCGTCTTTATATATATATATATATATATATATATATATATATATATTTTTTTTTTTTTTTTTGTTTTTTTTTTTTTTTTGTTTCACGGGGGATGGTGAGACTGTGCAAGCACATCACAAAAACATAATTTAACCAATTTAACCTAAATAAATTAATGAAGTAATATCGAACAACCTACATTACTTCAAGTATTACAAGTAATCTAGAACAATGAAGATATTAGGTAATAATATAATTAAAAATATGTTAATTAAGTAGGTCAAGCAATTAATATATAAGCCCAAATGCAATGTACCTTAATCGTAGTCTTACTAACTGATTCTTATAGAACAGTAAAAGAAAATAAAGAATTAACTCAAGTAAAGTATATTTTCACTCATACAACCGCTATCCAAATTGTTAAAGTTGTGCGGTCTTTAACACGTCCTACTACACATCCACTACTCACCCAGAGTTCATCATTTGGTCCTTCGAGCCTGCAAAAGGAAAACCAGTGCGCCCCTACAAGGAGTAAGCAGCACCTAATAAAACCATCATAATAAACCTAACAACACCACCACCGATAATCGATTTACAACCGATCATCGAACAACATTCCACGGCATCGCATTAATTACACCGATCTACACCAATAGACGATTTCGCGGAGTCACCACCGAGGAAAATATACAACCGAAAGACTACAATCAACTGAGGAATTAAAACTTTTCGCAGAATTTAACATTCACCTTCCCAACACGAGTCATCAACCTTGGCGTCAAGTTACAATTTGACGACCTAAGTCAATACCAGAGTTCAACAGAGTCACAACGACACCAATCAAGGCTACCACTGACAATACCCACCAAGGAACACCCCAACAACCTCAATGGACTTGGATAAATTAACCACCCAACAAGCTGCAACGGGTAAAACCATTACCCATCTTTTGGACCTCATCAAAAAAGAACCTAAGGATAGACGAGTTCCAAATACAATTCAGAGAAGATACAAAGAATTGGATGAATTATGGGCAGATTTTGACCACTGTAATGAGGAAATTTTAAAATACAACGAGCCAACCCATAAATATCATCAAAGCAATTATTATCAGCAAGTCGTCGCCGTTGTGGAGCAAGCACGAAATTTGCTGTATATATACACTATGGCATATGTTGCATCATTAACGAATGCTGACCAAGCAGGTGAAGAAAGCTCATCGAAACAATTATTGTCGAACGAAAATGAAATACGCCAAAAAAAATTGTCGCTGAGAATGGAAGCATTCAAGCAACAATTAACTTCCTTCAACTTAGAGGAAGTAATATCCCAAGGTGCGATCGAATTCTACACTCAAGAGCTTTCGGAGAACTTTAGAAGCTTGCAGCAATTGTTTGAAGAAACGCATCTTTACACCGATGACCACTGCGTGACAAAATTGACCCATCTATGCGAGGAAATAAAGCAAACTTATTATGGTATCATAATAAGCTTGCAAAACAAAAAAGAAGTTGCGGATAATATGCCTCTACAAAAGGAGATGCGTTTACCGAGATTAACTGTTCCCGTATTCGACGGACTTTTGATTCTTGGAGAAGCTTTTTTAACGTATACTCCAAACTAATCCATGAGAACAACAAATTATCAAGAGTAGAAAAAATGCAATACCTTAAAACTAATGTAGCCGGAGAAGCAATGAACCTTATAAGCCATTTGGACATTTCCGAAGAAAATTACGATGACGCGTGGGAAATGCTAATTGACAGATTTGGCAACGAAAGGAAACTTGTCACAACTCAAGTAAACAGGTTGCTTGATCAGCGACTGATCAAGAGTTATAACCGCCCTAGGCTAATTATGAGGACGCGCCTCCGTCAGGTGTGTCATGGACGGCCTAAAAAGTAGTGAGTTGAGTAGTAGTGTGAAAATTTTAACATGGTTCATACTACCTATAAAAGTTTCCAGATCGATCTGCAAGCGAAACTAACGTTGTCCTTTATCTGCATGACATTAAACCTTAGGGTGGCAAACCATATTTTAAGCTGACCGTCCGTAAAGGCAAAGTACCTCACGCATTATTAGACCAAAATCATGACAAATGACTGCAAGTAGAAAACCAAATCTATGTCGTTTTTGGCCGCATGCCTTGTATTGGCTTAGTTTCTATAGACAGCTTAGTTTCCATTGCCATTGAGCCTATTCAGACGCTGCCATAAGTGTACTGAGCAAAACCGGTTTTGTTCAACCCCTCGGAACACACACGGGGCGTAATTGTGTTTAGAACATTTGAAAGCTTTACAGGAACGTTTAAATGTATTGTAAATAAAAGATATCCCACCAAAAAAACATTAAAAATGTGAATTAGAAGTTCGTGGGCGCGGAAATTATTTATTGGGACAGTTTAAAACACACTTATAACAAAAAGAAGTGATATGGATTAGTCAAGATGTATCGTTAATAGCATGAAATAATTAAACACGTGCATTTACGAACGAATTCAAAGGAATTATACAACTGCCAATTTTTATTTAAAACTCAATAAAGTATTATACTACTTACTTTTTTGAGTTTTAAATAAAAATTGGCAGTTGTATAATTCCTTTGAATTCGTTCGTAAATGCACGTGTTTAATTATTTCATGCTATTAACGATACATCTTGACTAATCCATATCACTTCTTTTTGTTATAAGTGTGTTTTAAACTGTCCCAATAAATAATTTCCGCGCCCACGAACTTCTAATTCACATTTTTAATGTTTTTTTGGTGGGATATCACTCTTTTTTGTTTTAATACATTCTAAAATAAAAGTAAATAATCTTCTGTATAAAGAAATATTATGTATTTAATTGTTCATTATATTTTTTTATTTATTTTATAAGTAGGTAATAACAAAATAGCAAAATGCAGGAATTCAAACTTGTAAAAAAAAACATAAGCTCCTTTTGAGTTTCTCGGCCAAGATTTTTTCTGCACTATGGAATCATTGATCCATAACCAGCTCGATTTTTGTTTCAACATGCTGATGTAATGACCTTGTTCGAGTGTTCCTGTATGGAATATAGCACTAATCACTTTATAATTTGAACCTCCTATATGCAATTTTGCAGAAGTGACAGCTTTGATATCGCCTTGCTCAATTTTAATAAACTTTTGACGTGACAACGTCTAATAAAACGGTTAGCCGGGATGCCCAGCGACAAAGTGTCGCATAACCGTGTGAGTGGGCGTGGCTTACGCTGCATTTGTAGTAGTGGCAATGAGTGCCGCTTATCTATATTGTGTTTATATCCCAGCGGGAAAACTGGGCACCGGTTTTTTATTTTTCAGTTCGAATAATTTCAGTTGTATTATGAGAACAGGTGCTGCCGAAATCATTTCCGATTTACGAATCTTTTGAGTGTACGAACAATTTTTACATTGACCACTCAGGGTTACTCGTTTTCCAAATTCATGATCAATAAGTTGCCATGTCGAGGGGGTTGTGAAGATAATGGTAATGCGTCCTCTTGAGGTGGCCTCGGTGGATCTAACTATTTATTGAGTATACTATATTGCTTATTGTATTCTACTTATCATACCCTTTCATTTGATACCCATGTCGAGGGGGTTGTGAAGAAAATGGTAACCCGCCCTCTTGAGATGACCGCCATGGATCTAACCAGATATTGAGTATATTATATCGCTTATGGTATTCTACTTATGATACCCTTTCAATTGATACCTATGTCGAGGTGGTGGTGAAGAAATGGTAGTCCGCCCTCTTGAGACAGCCGCCATGGATATAAAGACATAGCTTATTGTATTCTACTTATCATACTCTTTCATTTGATACCCATGTCGAGGGGGTTGTGAAGAAAATGGTAACGCGTCCTCTTGAGGTGGCCTCGGTGGATCTAACTATTTATTGAGTGTACTATATTGCTTATTGTCTTCTACTTATCATACCCTTTCATTTGATACCCATGTCGAGGGGGTTGTGAATAAAATGGTAATCCGCCCTTTTGAGATGACCGCCATGGATCTAACCAGATATTGAGTATATTATATCGTTTATGGTATTCTACTTATGATACCCTTTCAATTGATACCTATGTCGAGGTGGTGGTGAAGAAATGGTAGTCCGCCCTCTTGAGACGGCCGCCATGGATATAAAGACATAGCTTATTGTTTTCTACTTATCATACCCTTTCGTTTGATACCCATGTCGAGGGGGTTGTGAAGAAAATGGTACTGCCTCCTCTTGAGGTGGCCTCGGTGGATCTAACTTTTTATTGAGTATAATATATTGCTTATTGTATTCTACTTATCATACCCTTTCATTTGATACCCATGTCGTGGGGGTTGTGAAGAAATTGGTAATGCGTCCTCTTCAGGTTGCCTCGGTGGATCTAACTATTTATTGAGTATACTATATTGCTTATTGTCTTCTACTTATCATACCCTTTCATTTGATACCCATGTCCAGGGGCTTGTGAAGAAAATGGTAATCCGCCCTCTTGAGATGCCCGCCATGGATCTAATCAGATATTGAGTATATTATATCGCTTATGGTATTCTACTTATGATACCCTTTCAATTGATACCTATGTCGAGGTGGTGGTGAAGAAATGGTAGTCCGCCCTCTTGAGACAGCCGCCATGGATATAAAGACATAGCTTATTATATTCTACTTATCATACCCTTTCATTTGATACCCATGTCGAGGGGGTTGTGAAGAAAATGGTAATGCGTCCTCTTGAGGTGGCCTCGGTGGATCTAACTATTTATTGAGTATACTATATTGCTTATTGTCTTCTACTTATCATACCCTTTCATTTGATACCCATGTCGAGGGGGTTGTGAAGAAAATGGTAATCCGCCCTCTTGAGATGACCGCCATGGATCTAACCAGATATTGAGTATATTATATCGCTTATGGTATTCTACTTATGATACCCTTTCAATTTATACCTATGTCGAGGTGGTGGTGAAGAAATGGTAGTCCGCCCTCTTGAGACAGCCGCCATGGATATAAAGACATAGCTTATTGTATTCTACTTATCATACCCTTTCATTTGATACCCATGTCGAGGGGGTTGTGAAGAAAATGGTAATCCGCCCTCTTGAGATGACCGCCATGGATCTAACCAGATATTGAGTATATTATATCGCTTATGGTATTCTAATTATGATACCCTTTCAATTGATACCTATGTCGAGGTGGTGGTGAAGAAATGGTAGTCCGCCCTCTTGAGGCGGCCGCCATTGATATAAAGACATAGCTTATTGTATTCTACTTATCATACCCTTTCGTTTGATACCCATGTCGAGGGGGTTGTGAAGAAAATGGTAATACGTCCTCTTGAGGTGGCCTCGGTGGATCTAACTTTTTATTGAGCATACTATATCGCTTATTAAATTCTACTTATCATACCCTTTCATTTGGTACCCATGTCGAGGGGGTTGAGAAGAAAATGGCAACCCGCCCTCTTGAGATGACCGCCATGGATCTAACCAGATATTGAGTATATTATATCGCTTATGGTATTCTACTTATGATACCCTTTCAATTGATACCTATGTCGAGGTGGTGGTAAAGAAATGGTAGTCCGCCCTCTTGAGACGGCCGCCATGGATATAAAGACATAGCTTATTGTATTCTACTTATCATACCCTTTCGTTTGATACCCATGTCGAGGGGGTTGTGAAGAAAATGGTACTGCGTCCTCTTGAGGTGGCCTCGGTGGATCTAACTTTTTATTGAGTATACTATATTGCTTATTGTATTCTACTTATCATACCGTTTCATTTGATACCCATGTCGAGGGGGTTGTGAAGAAAATGGTAATCCGCCCTCTTGAGACGCGTACCATGCGTACACTTTTTGTTTATCATCGAAATGATAGGAAATGCTATTTGACATCAACAGTGCTGGATTTGACTAACTTGTAACGAATATGTCATATTTTTAGAAATAAATTGCGATTACGATCCCGGCATTCAGTATTTCAAAATTTTACTGTACATTTGTACTGTGAACTATATATAGTAGTTTTTTATAGTACCTAACGCAATCTGATACCATAGTTGCGACTAACCACTTTAAATGAATACATTTTGTTAATCATCTAATGCCACCTAGCATCAACAGTTCGAGTAAACACTTTTCGACTAACTAGTAGCACCATCTCATTTATTGAGCAATTGAAATAACTTAGAGCGCCATCTGACAGAATAATTTTGAGTACCCACTTTTTTAGACTGAAGGAGAAGGAAAAAGTTCGATTCGAAATGTAAAAAATGTAAAAATAAAGAAAACGAAGAATGATAGGAAAAAAAACTCATGGAATAATAAATTATTTATATTTTGGTTATCGGTTACAAATGAAAAATTACTTATATTGCTTATAAAAAGGTGATAAATCGCATAATTTTATAAAAAAAACACCTTGTTTTCTATGTTTAGGCGTAAATAAGGCATTAGCTGTTTGCCCTTACGAACTCGGCAAACTACCGCTTGCCTTGATTCACTTGTCAGACAAAAACAGAGCTAAAGAAAACAAGAGATAGAAGTAACATTTTATCTGTGTGTAAGTTTTCACGCGTTTGCTTTTGCGTGAAAAATGTTTCGTTAAGTTCTTCCGCTCCCTTCCCTCTCTCATCTATAAAACCGGTTTTACTTGCCATGAATGTGCACCGTCAGAATAGCCCCATTGACCATAAGCGTGGCAATCTAGTGTGTGAAGTTGGTTCGACTTGAGTACTTTTAAAATATTTACACTTCTGTTATTGTTAAAACGAGAGAGGAGAGAGATTAATGATTTATTTAAAAATTATAGTAATTAAGTAATTATTATTAAATTATACAAAAGTCCTTTTTCGTGCTTTAGCGTTTGCAAATCTTTCCACAATTTTTTCAAATTTAATAGTTTGTAAAAAATCACTTTCTATGTACATTAGCGAGAGCGCTGCAAGTTTTTGCTGGCGGAGTGTGGAGCGCAAGTAATTTTTCACTCTTTTAAGTGCTGAAAAAAACCTTTCGCCGCTGCAGTTGGTAACACTCATTGTCAAAAAATTTCTTAATATTATCTCCACATTCGGGAACATGAATAAAATATTAAAACTTTTTATTAACTGCAACAAACCCTTTGGGATTCTGGCAGAAATAGAATGCTCGGTGTCAGATTTTAAAAACTGCGCCAGATGGACGCATTCATCTTTAAAGGTTTCTTATAAATCAGTGGCATATAGCTTTTTAACTCCTTTGCTTTGCTTCTAATAAATTCACTGTCGTCTAGTTCATGCAGTTTCCATAAGAAACCAAACTTTGTGTTTACTGTAGTAAGCGTAGGCCACATATTACTCGTGTTCCGAGTTCTGTCTATCCGTTTTCCGTCTCTCCGATTTTCCGTGTTCCGATATTTATTTGTATTTTAGCCACAATTACCCATTTTCTGTCTCTCCGTGTTTTGGTGTGCCGTTATTTATTTTTATGTAGCCACAAGCGTCCGTTTCCATGGCCCCCTTAATTTTATTGACACGTGAGTACTTTTGGGAATTTTATTTACTCAATCTATAAAAAAGTGAGAGAGACGTTTCCGTCAATCGGTTCAAAAGTTGAAATTTGTTTATCTTCCCCGTTTATGTGTTTTTATCGTTCCGTTCTTTTTTTGTTTATCTTTATCTAACAATATTAAGACATGGTAATCAATTTTGGCAGGAAGCGGAACACGGAAGACGGAGAGCGGAAGACGTGTGCTATGTAGCCTCCCTAGGGGTAAGGCGCCTGACTACTATCCCAGAGGTCCCGGGTTCGATTCCCGGCGGTGCCACGGTCCTAGCCTTTCCCAATTTCCCACCTACATAACTTTCCTTCTTTCTTCTTCCCTTCTTCCTGATTCCTCATGTCATAGTCTTCACAAGTTCTTCCCCGCTCCACCAAGCGCATGTCATCGGTTGGTTGATGAGATTCAACTCGTTTCAGGAGGCATAACACTCCAGCGAGTTGTTCTCGATGCCCCGATCCCAGAGTCGCAAAAAGGTTGGGAGTAGGTGAAATAAAAATACCGCAGCTAGGTTGTGACAGTTCTTTCCTTCACTTCTCTCTCTATCTTCCGACTAGAGCTGCTGTTCGACATTAAAAAAAAAAAAAAAAAAAAAAACATGGTCGACAGTACAAAGGGACCTTCCCTAAGTCTCTAATGTGTCACATAAAAAAAAAATGCCGGTTTTTTAAGAGTCATCTAGCGACAAACGCGAGAACTCGGTTGCAACATTTAAATTCCTAATTTCCTATACAAAATGAAGTTAAAATTTACGCCCGTTACTGCGAGGCGGATTAAACAAAACTCGCACTAGGCACTCTGTTGCTAGCACACCAACTCACTCGACCACCGACCGATTCGAGTAGCAAGTCAGTGTTTGAAATTTCAAAATTTATTGTTAAAATCAGAGACTCTCAAGTCTCAGCCGCATTTAGTTTTAGTGCTTTTGTCTCGGTCTAGTTGAAATATGTAGGGTAGATGCAATGAGGCTAGATTAGTGCATGCGAAGATACGATTTCAGCGCGCCCCACGATCCTCGCGCCCTAGGCTGCAGCCTAATTAGCCTAAGGGTTAATCAGGCCCTGTGCTTGATCTCCCAACGCTGAAGGCAGAATCAGCTTCTGGAATAAAACATATACATGACACTCTGAAGGAGTCCCTAAGAGCTATTAATAACCTAGGTGTGGACACTAGCTCTTGGGCCGCATTAGTCACTCCAATAATACTACGTAAGGTTGATGTAGAGACATTAAGGTTCTTTGAGATTACGCTACTAAAACCAAAGAAAATACCAACTTTCGAAGTATTATTTAATTTCATAGAAACAAGATTCAACGCACTAGAAAATTTGGGAGATCTGCAGAATGAAAACAGGAGTTGGAAGCAGACAAGTCAAAAACCAACCAAATTCCACGAATTACGGAATATAACTCCATCACTTGATCAACGATGTCACCTATGTAACAAAGGACATTTATTATACTCCTGCGATAAATTTAGATCACTGTCAGTTCAAAAACGTTTAGAAACGATTACAAGTAAAAAACTATGCCTGAACTGCCTCAGTCACGACATTAAGGAAGTATGTCACAGCCGCTTTAAAAGCAGTAGCTGCAAGAAAAAGCATCACACCTTACTTCACGATGAAAAACTGAGGAAAGGTAATCAACCGTCTACCACAAAGATAGGGAAAGGCAAGGAAGTCCTCACCAACTACGCAGCGCAAAATCAACAAGTTTTATTGGCTACTGCACTAATAATCAAGACCTTCGGCAGCAATGATAAGGAAGAGCTACTACGAATATTGATTGATTCTGGTTCGCAAGCATCATTCATAACAGAACAAACTGTGCAGAGCCTTGGCATACCAAGAACCAAAGCGTGTGCCGAGGTATCAGGTATAGGAGAAATAAAACCAGGAAGCATTATAGGGAAAGCAACAATAAAAATAATACCGAGATTTCCTTCAAGCTTTCAAATGGACGTGGACGTGCTTATCTTACCAAAACTAACAAAACTACTTCCGAGCACGGACATATCTCATAGCTTACCATGGAAGGACATACTATTGGCCGATCCGACCTATAACAAACCCGGACCAATAGACATTATCATAGGAGCCGACATCCTTCCTACAATTCTGCTAAATAATATCAGAAAGGCAGCAAAACTATTGGCCCAAAATACAGAACTTGGCTGGATTCTTTCAGGACAAACATCCACCTCCCGTCAAGGAACTAATCTAGTGAGCATGATCACAGAAGTGAATGACCAGCTCAAAAGATTTTGGGAAATAGAGGATATTCCAAGAAACGATACCCACTTATCCATCGCAGATCAAGAATGCGAACGCCAGTACGAAGAAACACATATTCGCAACAAGGATGGAACATATACCGTTTCAATCCCCTTCAAGAAACCAATGGAAACGCTTGGAGAATCACGAAGACGGGCACTAGCTCGTCTCCTACACTTAGAAGGAAAATTCTCTTCTAATAAGGCCTTAGAAGAGGGCTACAAAAAATTCATGAGAGAATACGTTGACTCAGGACACATCTTCTTCTTCTTCTTCGATGGCTCTACGGCCCAATTCGAGCCTTGGCCTCCTTCAGCTTCTTCCTCCAGACGTCTCTCTGCTCCGCAGCTTGTCTCCAGTTTCTCGTGTTGAGCAGTGTCGCTGCATCGGTCTTAACATTATCTTCCCATCTTGACCGTGGTTTGCCAACTGGTCTTTTGCCATCTGGTAGTAGATGCAGGGATTTTTTTGGTATCCTTTAGTCATCCATTCTTTGGACATGACCGGCCCAACGTAAACGCAGTAGCTTGGCATGGGTCGAAAGTTTACATTCTTTGTATAAGTCGTACAATTCGTGATTGTAGCGTATTCTTCATGCATTGTCTTCATTAATTGGGCCGTATATCCTTCGGAGAACCTTCTTCTCAAATATATCCAACTTGTCGGCGGATTTTTGGGAGATACTCCATGCTTCACAACCATACGTAGCTACTGTACGTATGATGGTTTTGCAGACTCTTATTTTTGTTTTTCTGTGGATGTCTCTGGATTTCATTACTGGCAGTAGTGAGAAGTATGTTCTGTTTGCGGCGTTTATTCTTCTTTGTACGTCTATCGTTTCATCGTTGTCTTCACTGTCTGTGGACCCCAGGTAGTTAAATTGGCTTACCCGTTCGAAGTTATATTCCCCCCAGGTATGTTGTGGTTTCTTCTTCTTCTTTCCACCCTTGACTGAATTAGAATCTTGCTCTTGTCTGCATTTATTTGCAGCCCTATATGTTTAGCTCCATCTTCTAATTCTGTGAATACTTCTCTAAGGTATGACAGTGATCTGGCAAGGCAGTTTATGTCGTCGGCATATCCTGCCAACTGTTTTGCCAGCCCATCGCCCTGCTTTAAGCCTTGCTTGACTGGGAAGGACTCCGTCAATTCTCCTTGCATTCTGACTGCACACCTTGTATTTTCCATTGTCATTTTAGTCAGTTTCACTATCTTTAGGGGAATGTTTAGGTCCAGCATTGTCGCATACATTTTTTCCTTGTCGATGCTGTCGTATGTTTGTTTAAAGTCGATGAAAAGTTGATACACGTCGATGTTGTATTCCCAGCATTTTCGGAGGATTTGCCTTATTGAAAAAAGTTGATCCATCGTTGACCTATTTCTTCTGAATCCAGCTTGGTATTCACTTATCACGGCTTCTGCATAAGGTTCCAGTCTGGCCTTAATTATATTGGTCATTATTTTATACACTGTGCTCAAAAGAGATATGCCTCTGTAATTTGCACAGTTGAATCTATCTCCTTTCTTGTGTATTGGGCAGATAATGCTTTGTCCCAATCTTCAGGCATTTTTTAGTTCCTCCATATGCAGCATAGTAATTCATGTATAGCTGCTGAAAGCGGTTCGCCTCCTTGCTTGATCAGCTCTGCCGGGATGTTATCAATTCCTGGAGATTTGTTATTTTTTAAGAGTCGTATGGCACTTTGTACTTCCTCCAGAGTGGGTTCGTTTGTTTCTCTGGTGTCATCGTTATGTTGTGGACGGGGTTCTGGTACGTGTCGGATGCTCTCGTTTGCGTTCAGCAGCTCGCTAAAAAATTCCTTCCATCTTTTCTTTACGTCTTCGCTGCCTGTAACTATAGTGCCTTCTTTCGTTCTACATATGCCGGAGGAGGGTTTGAAGCCTTTCTTGAAGAAGTTTACTTCCTTATATGCTTCCCTGGTTTTGTTTCGGGCAAAGTTTTCCTCTGCTCTCAGGATGTAATTGTTGAGGAATTGCCTTTTCTTCTTCCTGCAGATGTTTTTTGCGGTTCTTCTCGTTTCCTCATATTTCAGTTTCTTGCTCCTCGTCGGTCTCTCTATGTAAATTTTCCTATTTCTATTTCTGGCCTCTATAGCTGTTTTACATTCCTCGTCGTACCAATCATTGGCTCTGGCAGTGCGTTTGTAGCCTACAGTTTCCTTCGTGACATCTGTCAGTATCGTCCTCAGTCTTGTCCATTTTCCCTCAATTGTGTCTTCATTATTTATGTTTAGGCTTGGACCTATCCTCTCTGCTAACGTTGCCTGGTATCTCTCCAATACGGTCTGTTCCTGGAGGCGGAATTTCTTTACTTTGTTGCTTCTTTGTTCTTGAGTGGACAGCCGACATCTGAATCTAGCTTTAACTAGGAAGTGGTCCGATTCACAATTCGCACCTCTGTAAGATCTTACTTGAATGATACTGGAAGCTGCCCTTCTGTCTATAAGTATATGGTCTATTTGATTGCAGTACCTTTCGCTGGGAGATTGCCATGTGTATTTGTGAATGTCCTTTCTTGGAAAATATGTTGAGCTGACGATCATATTTTTGCTCATTGCAAAATCGATAACACGTTGTCCGTTATCATTTGATGTTTCGTGGAGACTTTCTTTTCCAATGGTTGGTCTGTACCAGTTCTCTCTTCCAATTTTGGCGTTGAGGTCTCCTATCACCATCTTGATGTCATTGGAAGGGGCCGTGTCATATGCGTGCTCAAGCTTGTAGTAGAAAGTGTCCTTTGTCGTGTCCGCTTTCTCCTCCGTCTCCGCATGTACATTTATGATTGTGAGGGTGAAGAATTTCGTTCGGAGTCGTTCACTGATTGGCTTGAACTCTATGACATTATCTATGATTGACTTGTGTATTACGAAGCCTACTCCTAAGTGGTGTTCCCTTCCGCAGCTGTAGAATATCCTGTAGTTGCCAAGGTCCATAGTCCCGTTTCCTATCCATCTGATCGCTTGTAACGCGAGTAATTTGATTTTATATCTGCTCACTTCGTCTAGTAGTGACTTAACTGATGCAGTTCGGTACATACTTCGCGTGTTCCATGTTCCAAAAATCATTTCCAGGTGCTGTTGCCGTAGTCGTTGCCGTTTTTTCCGTCCGTTCCGAGGCTTTGCATCGGGTTTCTTAACTGATGTATTTTTACAGGGTCCGGTAGTTAGCCCAACGCCCAACCCCACTACCAGGAGGACCGGATCCGTGAATTATACCCCATCGGATAGGGTGGCCCAGCTATACCCTCAGACTCAGGACACATGGTATTAGCAAATTCCACTGAATCACCGAAAGGACAACATTATTATATCCCTCGTCATGCAGTGTTTAAAAACGATAGCACCACAACAAAACTACGCGTCGTTTTTGATGCATCGATGAAAACATCATCTGAAACCTCTTTGAATGAGCAAATGCTATCTGGTCCTCGTCTCCAACAAGATTTATCGCAAATACTTCTGCGATGGTGTAAATATCGCTACGTGTACACGGCAGATGTTGAAAAGATGTACCGCCAAATACGAGTATCATCCGAGGATCAAGATTATCAGCGAATTTTGTGGAGATTCTCAACAACGGAACCCATTAAGGAGTACAAATTAACCACAGTAACATACTGAACAACCTCAGCTCCATATCTCGCAATACGTACTCTCCAACAACTAGCAAATGATGAAGCCAGCAATTACCCATTAGCAACCACTGCTGCATTGAATGACTTCTATGTAGATGATCTACTGACTGGAGCACACTCGCGAGAAACGGCTATCAAACTTCATTAGGAATTAATCAATTTGCTGGCCTCTGGAGGATTTAATCTGAGGAAATGGACCAGCAACAAACGTCAACTCATCCAAGAAATTCCTGAAGAACAGAGAGAGCAGAATATTTTGGAATTGGGAGGAGAGGATACCATAAAAACTTTGGGAATCCATTGGAATCCAAAAAAGGATACATTCCAATTCAAGGTACATAATCGTAAGGTAGATGAACAACCGACAAAAAGAACCATACTCTCCAGTACCGCTAAAATTTTCGACCCATTAGGATGGTTAACTCCAGTGACTTTAAGAGCAAAAATCTTTCTTCAAGATCTTTGGACAACTGGCGTGAAATGGGACGAAGTACTACCATCAAAACTAACTCATGAATGGAAGGCATACGCAGCTGAACTACACGAGCTTGAGAAAATACAAATACCAAGATGGAACCATTATGAACCGGACAACAAACTTATGGAGATCCATGGCTTCTGCGATGCCTCAGAAAAAGCATACGCAGCTGTAGTGTACAGCAAAATTGTAACACCATTAGGCGAAACAAAAATAAAGCTACTCACAGCAAGGTCCAAGGTGGCTCCTTTGAAAGGCAAGCTAACCATACCTCGTCTAGAGTTATGTGCAGCGGTGCTATTAGCAAACCTAATCGAAAGAACCATCAAATCATTGAAAATTCAAGAAATCCCCATATATTTATGGTCAGATTCAACAATTGCATTATCATGGATGAAGACCAGTCCGGAACGGAAGGAAAGATTCGTCGCAAGTCGTATTTCCAGAATACAAGAGACCACCATAGCAGAACAATGGCACTACATTAAAACACAGGAAAACCCTGCAGATTGTGCTTCCCGGGGATTATCACCTGCAAAATTAAGTGACCATAACTTAAGGTGGACAGGCCCAGAGTGGTTAAAGTATCCAAAGGAAAAATGGCCTTCCACACCAATTGTACATTCCGCTGCAATAGAATCAGACCCAGCTGTTACCATACTAACCGCAAGGGTTGATATACCAGATAGGGAAATAATTGAAAGATTCTCTTCCCTAAGAAAACTAACACGAGTCACTGCCTTCTGTCGACGATTCATTCACAACTGTAAAACACCGTTAAGTAAAAATACGTCACCTTACCAATCAGTTCTGGAGTTGGATGAGGCACTAAACTGTATAATCCGCCTAGAACAATCACTTTCCTTCGCTGAAGAGAAAACCAGACTACAACAAAACAAGAGCATCGCCTCAAACAGTAAACTAAAGTCGTTGTCGCCGTTTATAGACCAAGATAACATATTACGAGTACGTGGTCGTTTGGCACATTCGTCTTTAAGCTACAATGAAAAGCATCCAATAATCCTTCCACATAAGAGCCCCCGCACACTACAGACTTTCCATCGGCCGATAGTTTGGTCGGGTTGGACTTGTAAGCGCGCACACTGGACCAACTAAACCGTCGGGTTGGTGGTGAGTGCGCAGACTAGACCGACTGGTCGGCCGACTGTTCAGATTATTGTATGGAAAATTTTCTACGATGCATTCCAAATTGCTAGATTACCCCGAAAAAATTGTCGCCTTTTATCGAATGAGCATAACCAGCTTCAATGAACTTGCCATCATGAAAATAACCACAACTATCCGACGCAAAAATATGAAGCTAACTAAACTATCGGCCGAATTAGCCCACTAAACAATCGCCTAATGTGCGCGCGTGGAAGAGCTCCATACTGATTAAGGAGTTGGCCGATAGTTTGCCGACATTATAGTTTGAAGGCAATCGGGTAGCCCATCAAACTTATTTATCGGCCGATTCTGAATCGTTGTAATATGCGCACTTGCATACATGTTAATACTGATTAAGAGCCCGACTAAACTATCGGCCGATGGAAAGTCTGTAGTGTGCGGGGGCTCTAAAGGTGCATTAACAACTCTCATAACTAAAGAAGCTCATCTAAAAACTCTACATGCTGGAAATCAAGGGACGTTAGCTTACATCCGAAGAAAATACTGGATAATAAATCCTCGAAACACAATACGCGAGATTATCCATAAATGTATTGTATGTGTGCGTTACCGAGCAGAAACTGCTAAACAGATGATGGGAGACCTGCCGGCAGCAAGAATAACAATACTCTTTAATGCAACCTCTGGTAGCAAAAACTTCTGGTCCTTGGTAAGTTCTATAAAGAAGAATTTCACTGCATCTACAACTCCTTCATTCATTCACGATAAGAAGGTGATAACATACAGAAAAGCCAAGGCCGATTTATTAGCATCTCTGTTTGCTTCAAATTCTTCCCTATCCGAAACTGATGCGCTACCCCCAGTTCTCGAGCACAGCGCTCATTTAATGGACAGGGTTTTCTTCAGGACTCGAGAGGTGTACAGGTGCATCAAGGAGCTCGATGTCAACAAATCCACTGGACCCGATAATATACCCTCTATCGTCTTAAAACAATGCGCGTCAGCTTTGGCTAAATCTCTGCGCAAACTTTTTGCCCTATCATACTCCTCCGGAGTTTACCCAGACTCTTGGAAACTTGCCCATGTTCAGCCAATTCCGAAAAAAGGTGAAGCCAGCGACCCCTTAAACTACCGCCCAATAGCAATTACTTCTATTCTCTCCAAAACCATGGAGACGATAATCAACAAAAAGCTTATGGGATATATAGAATCCAACCTACTCTTAAACGACAGACAATATGGCTTCCGCCAGAAAAGATCCACTGGCGATCTTTTAGTCTGTCTTACAGAACACCTCAGCCGTAGTCTGCATGGATCCGGCGAGTCTAGTCTGGTTGCTCTAGATATCTCCAAGGCTTTCGATAGAGTTTGGCACTCAGCCCTGTTAGCCAAACTCAAAGCTATTGGAGTCGACTCACTTCTACAGAAGTGGATCAAGAATTTCCTTTTCGGCCGTTCAATCAAAGTAGTATTGGATGGCGTCAAATCCGCATCCCACCCGATCTCGGCGGGGGTCCCCCAGGGGTCAATCTTATCACCGGCCCTATTCCTTATCTTTATAAATGACCTTCTTTCAATCCCCTTCAACCCACTTCTCAGCTTCGCTGACGACGGTACTTTACGGTACTCGTACACCATCGATACAAGACAGACTCATGCCAGATCCTGTCTTGATGATCGCGAACGTATGTCCAAGTCTATTAATAACGACATTGAACTCATTCTAGAGTGGGGAAAGAAGAATCGTGTTGAATTCAACCCCGCCAAAACCAAGTACTGTCTTATCTCCAAAAAGAAGTTCAACACCCCTCCACCCTTGAAAGTGAATGAAGTTCAATTAATGGCCGAACCATCCTTACACATCTTAGGCGTGACATTAGCCAAAGACTTGCGATGGAATGACCACATATTCCAAATCGCCAAACAAGGATCTCAGTGCTTGGGATTTCTTAAGAGGTGTAAGTTCCTCCTCCAGCCATCGGCCCGTGCTGTTATTTATAAATCCTACATTCGGCCTCTTCTCGAATATAACTCCCTCGTCTGGGGCGGCGCGTCGATAACCACCTTGGCATGGTTAGATAAGGTCCAAAAAAAGGCCCTTAAATTAATTGATGACGACACCGCCTGCTCCACCATCGACCCCTTGAGCCACCGTAGGAATGTAGCAGCACTAACAAAATTTTATCGCTACTATTATAGCGACTGTTCCTCCGAAATAAACGCTCTCCTGCCTCCACGGCAATCTTATAACCGCAACACCAGATTAGCCCACTCGTCTCATTCCCTTTACCTACAACTCCCCCTTTCACGCACTCAACAAGATATGAATTCGTTTGTTAATAGAACAACTCGACTGTGGAATAATCTCTCTCAGTCAGTATTTCCGAGCTCCTACAACATCCAAGAGTTCAAACGCGGGGTTCATCGCCACCTTCTTCAACACCCCTTCACACCCCCATAACCCTTAACCTATTCGTTTGGGGCGGCGCTCCAATAACCACCTTGGCATGGTTAGATAAGGTCAAAAAAAAGGCCCTTAAATTAATTGATGACGATACCGCTTGCTCCACCATCGATCCCCTCAGCCACCGTAGGAATGTAGCAGCACTGACAAAATTTTATCGCTACTATCATAGTGACTGTTCCTCCGAGCTAAACGCTCTCCTGCCTCCACGGCATTCTTATACCCGCAACACCAGATTAGCCCACTCGTCTCATTCCCTCCACCTGCAACTCCCCCTCTCACGCACTCAACAAGATATGAATTCGTTTGTTAATAGAACAACTCGACTGTGGAATAACCTCTCGCAGTCAGTATTTCCGAGCTCCTACAACATCCAAGAGTTCAAACGCAGGGTTCATCACCACCTTCTTCAATTCCCTCCCGTTCCTTTATAACCCCTCCAACCCCCTCCCCGTACTAAGCTTACTGCTAGACATTGCACCATGACGTGACAAATGACATGACGGACTAGTGGTACAAAGGGTGATTCTTCAGCTTAGCACTGCCACATAAAAAAAAAAAAACTAGTTGAGATGTGGGTTCGACCCTTTCGGTCCACACGATCAACTTCCCAGTAATGGTGCATCCACACTACGCGGACTTAGGTCATACGCGCTTTTGCCTCTTTTTTCATATAGAGTTTAGTGCCTTTTTTTGCGATATGTATTTTTAATGGCAAAGGCAGTACAGCCAAACTGCGCGGACCAAAGGCTGTGCTTAAAAAGGTACATTGTACGTCTACACAATACGGGCTTTTCAAAAGCGCGTATGTTTTTTCAAACAAAAATTGATTGTTTTCTCAATTTGCTCACCATTCAGAACTCATGTGCGCTTTTGTCAGAGGCCGTACGGCGAAAAGCGCGTAGGATCTAAGTCCGCGTAGTGTGGACGGCCCATAAGATGGATGTTGAATATTATGAATGGATATTTTAATAATAAATTAACAATAGGCAATATAGAATATATGCCGAGAATTTGTCACAATTGTTTATCAATATTTTCGCTAAAACGTCAAACTAAATGTGCGCACTTACAAGATTAGGATGACGAAAATGTATATAAAATTGATGTATTAATGTTTTTCGGCACCTCAATGAAGTCGATATAGTTTTTAGTTCGCGCGGTATCGTGCAGGTACAAAAATCACTTAAGTCATTTAAACCAAAAACCCGCTGGACCGAATATTATAAAAATATTTTCAGATTATATTGTCACTAATACGCTTCGAACGGCACCTTAAGTAAGTCAATATCTTTTGTGGTTCGGGCCATATCGTGCATGTACAAAAATCACTTACGCCGCTTAAACAAAAAAAAACGGCTTGACCGAATTTTATGAAAATCTTTTCAGATCATATTTTGGTTAATACTCTTCGAACGGCACGTCAACTAAGTCGATATCTTTTATAGTTCGCGCGATATCGTGCAGGTACAAGAATCACTTAAGTCATTTAAACCAAAAAATCGCTGGACCGAATATTATAAAAATCTTTTCAGATAATATTGTCGCTAATACGCTTCGAACGGCGCCTCAAGTAAGTCAATATCTTTCGTGGTTCGGGCGATATCGTGCAGGTACAAAAATCACTTACGTCGCTCAAACAAAAAAACGGCTGGACCGAATTTCATGAAATTCTTTTCAGATCATATTTCGGTTAATACGCTTCGAACAACACCTCAACGAAGTCGATATCAGTTTTGGTTCGCGCGATATCGTGCAGGAAAAAATGACCACATCCGTACGCACATACACACACACACACACACACATACTTCCTCTCAATTTTTTGCTTAAAATGCTCCTGGGACCTTGAAAGATGAAAATACGTTGAAATTTTCGATTTCGATTTTCGGACCGATTACAATAACTTCCTATACTGGGAAGTTAAAAAATCCAAACCATTTTCCCATACAGGTGTGGACTACGCTGGACCCATATAGATCCAGAATGTCAAAGGGTAGAGGAAATAAATGCTACAAGGGATACATTGCGGTATTCGTCTGCCTTGGAACAAAGGCAATCCATATAGAAGCAGTCAGTGATTTGACAACAAGAGCGTTCATTGCTTCGTTTAAGAGATTCATCGCAAGACGCGGTCAATGTCAACATTTATACAGTGACTGTGGAACAAACTTCGTCGGTGCCAAAAGGGTGTTAGATAGAAATCTTAAGATGGCCCTGAAGGTGAACGAGCCAGAAATAGCAGCCTTATTAGCATCTGACGGAACACAGTGGCATTTTAACCCCCCCGCAGCGCCACACTTCGGTGGATTATGGGAAGCCGGAGTAAAATCGATAAAACACCAGTTAAAACGAGTTATTGGTGAAACTCCACTAACTTTTGAAGAATTAATAACACTTCTATACCAAATAGAAGCTTGTCTGAACTCAAGACCACTCTATCCATTAACAAATGATCCACAGGATCTAGATGCAATCACTCCTGGTCATTTTTTAATAGGGCAACCCTTGATATGTCCTCCAAGCTCAGAGAAATTAGACCAAACAAATTGCACTACAAGATGGAAGCTGGTTGAGAAACTAAAGGAAGATGTGTGGAAATCCTGGTCAACAGAATATCTTCACAGATTACAACAACGCCCAAAATGGCAAATAAAACAAGAGAACGTGAAGATAGGTCAAATGGTCATAATTAAAAACGAAAATTTACCTGCTGCTAAATGGCTTCTAGCACGGGTGATAGAAACACACAAAGGATCTGATGGACTAGTTAGAGTAGTCAGCCTACGCACAAAGGGAAATACTATACTAAAATGCCCTATTACAAAAATATGTACCCTACCATCAGAAGATGAGGAGAAGACCTCAGAACAAAGCAAGCCAATCGAAACAGTGACAGTAGCTGTAGCATCAACCCGGCAATCAATCCAGAATGACAAATATAACACCTCTTCCTATAACCAAGAAGCTAAGCCTAATAATGCACGAGCCAAACAAAGGCAAATACTTTACAAGTCTCGCAAATATCTTCGAGAAAAAGAAAATTTGAACTTCCTGATACCTACACGACTCCTGAGCTGATAAAGAGAAGATACCTTCAAGAAATTAAAGAAGCCCAGATTGCTCACAAATCCCGAAGCAGCAGTATCCGAATTCGACCAGTAACAGGATATGACAACTTAGTGCCATTACAAAAACAGCGACTAGCCAAGGTGGGGGGGTCTTAAATTTTGTTACGTCACATTTCAAAATCTAATATATCTAAATATAGTAATACTGCTCATTACGCGAAGGATACGTTCCGCAAAAACTCGCGTTAAAGCTGGTGACAGACACACGCGCAATGGCGGTTGTATGGTTGTATGATCTGTGTATTATTTGTAGTGACCGCGTAAACTTAATTACCAAGTTTACGCAAAGTCACACAATAAACTCCCACACGATAAACACGATCAATCGGAACACGTCATCGAATCACCGAACTCAAAGTTCAGTGATCTTGCCGTCTCCCGTTCCGTCCCGATCGTGTTTATCGAGACAGACAATTTCCGGCATCTCCGTTTTACACTTCACTGTCCGAAGGTCCCTGGTGAAACACACATAGTCCGCTCGTGCTCTAAAACCGTGTAATATTTATCAAGCGCCATAATCAATATATATATATATATATATATATATATATATATATATATATATATATATATATATATATATATATAGGGTGTCCCACATAAACTTACAAAGCGGCCGGCTGTGGATAGGTCTTGGATAGACGAACAAAAAATCGTATGAGTGGGGGGGGGGGGAAATCGTAACGGTTTAGCCGCTAGGGCGTTTTGAAGTTTTTTTGCTAAAGTTTTACATATGACCCTGTATTTTTGTAACCGTTTAACCTATTTTCATGGTTATGATACCAGTGCACGCAGAATTCCTCCACCTATCTACAATGGTAAAAACAATGGTCCTATCTTACCAACTTTTGGAGTTATGAATCGCCAAAGTCAAAATTTTGTTATTTTTTCACTAAAATTTCAACTAAAACCACCTTTTTCTCCAAAAAATACGTGATAAACCAATATTTTTTTTTTAAAAATTGGAAAGCTTGGACAATTTCCTATAAAAAATGGATAATAACTTTTACGCTAGGGCCTTTACTTTTGAAGTTGTAAGCAATTTTAATGCTAAAATTTGCCTAATTTGGTGCTTATTTGGTACTTTTCGATAAAGCTCAGATGGAAAAGTACTAAAGAAAGACGAAATACAGACACTTTCAACATTAAAAATGCTTATAACTTCAAAACTGGAGGCCGTAGCGTAAAAGTTATTATACATTATTCATAGGAAATTGTCCAAGCTTTCCAATTTTTTTAAAAAAAATATTGGTTTATCACGTATTTTTTGGAGAAAAAGGTGGTTTTAGTTGAAATTTTAGTGAAAAAATAACAAAATTTTGACTTTGGCGATTCATAACTCCAAAAGTTGGTAAGATAGGACCATTGTTTTTACCATTGTAGATAGGTGGAGGAATTCTGCGTGCACTGGTACCATAACCATGAAAATAGGTTAAACGGTTACAAAAATACAGGGTGATATGTAAAACTTTAGCAAAAAAACTTCAAAACGCCCTAGCGGCTAAACCGTTACGATTTCCCCCCCCACCCATACGATTTTTTGTTCGTCTATCCAAGACCTATCCACAGCCGGCCGCTTTGTAAGTTTATGTGGGACACCCTGTATATATATATATATATATATATATATATATATATATATATATATATATATATATATATATATATATATATATATCTATATATATATCAACCCATGTAAAAACTGCAGTGTTAAGGAATTATTATAAAAGAACTGTGATAATAAAGTGAATTACGAATAAAAATAAAATACCTTTTGTTTTATAAAAAACCGCATGGAGCGGTAACAACAATGGTGACCCTGAACGTTACACGCGGAGTGTTATAATTCCTTTACATACAGAATATAAGTTAAAAAAGTGGCTCATTTGCGGACAATTACGCAGCAATAGGGAAATAAAGGAAGCAATTTTAATTTTATGCCATTAACATTTTTTTAGATTAATTTTCAGGCAATTGTAATCAATTTTTTTTCTTTGCTTTACAATAAAATGTGTTCAAGTTTCACACTAGGATATTTTTGAAAATCAAAAAGAAATTATTCTCTACCGACATACACACATTAAACTAAGTGCGTGTTATTAACGAAATAAAGCTTGGAAATATTCAGTCAAATATTAAAAAAAATATAAAACTCAATGCAAAAAAAAATATAATTTTGGCATGCTGAAGTGACAAAAGGTTTTAGCGGACCAAACATCGAGGGAACAAATACAAGATAGCATTTATCAAATATTTAAAATTAAAATTTTTAGTGATTTACAACACTAACATTAACCTAATTTTAATAATTGGTGCGGGGATTAATATTAATTTTTTTCTTAGTTGTTTTATATACATAAATTATCTTAAATTATATTTCTTTTTAATAACTATATTTTTACCAATACATATTTACAGACTTATTTTTTTATATACATACATATGTACATATATACAAATATTTTGATTTTTATATAACTATTTCTATAACCAACTATTATCATTCTTTTGGTTGGTGATTTATTTTTGGGACACATGTTTAAATTTCAACCTTGATATTTTGAATTTTAAAAAAAATATTTTTGTTTTGCGTTTTTCCCATTTAAAAAAAAAAAAAACAGTCGATTCATTTACACGAATTCAGATTTTAGGTTGTTTTGATATAAATTTAAGACATTTCTATTTTTTTTTTTTGTACAAAATTCACTTTCGTGCTTTATATAACACATATACATATATATACATATATATAATTTTATTATAACCCCGAGAGAGAAATCAGGTGTTTTTCGAGTCATTTTCGAGTTTCTTTTTAATTTGCTATTTTTTTATTGGGCGATAATTAATATTTGGTCGTTCTTCTGATACGGAGTCTAAGTTTCTATTATCCTGATTTGTTTTGGTACTTTATTTGCTTTTAGATTTTTTTTGCTTTACAATATGTCAAGGACAGAGGGCCAATCCATTGAACAAGACGTTCAAATGGAAACACCAGACATAGATGGACCAAAGCCCGGAACTTCGGGTGTCGACGCCGTTAAAGTGTCAAAATACGACATCCCGAAATTCTGGGTACAGCAGCCCGCCTCCTGGTTCTATCAGGCTGACATTATGTTTCAACTGGCGGGCTGCAAATCGGACAGGATCAAGGTATACAACGTCATGGCAGCACTGCCGGAAGAGGCGGTGACGGCAGTGCGCCATGGCACAGTAGACTTTGCCACCGCCACATACGCCGGCTCGAGCAGTTGCTGTCAGTGCAAGAGCCTGGAGACCGGAAACCTTCCTAGTTTCTCCAGGCTCTGAAGGCACTAGCTGGCGGATCATCGGCGGTCAACGATGATCTGATCCGGAACCTGTGGGAGCGGAGGCTTCCACAGGCCATCCAGATCACGTTGGCCACCTCCGCTGACCAAACACTAGCCGGGCTGGCTGCAACGGCGGACAAAGTATGGGAGGTGCTTCCACACGGAGGCGCCTCATACGCTTCCGCCGTCCGCGCAACATCTGCCACAGCGGAACCCACATTGGTGGCGCTGCAAAGCGCCATCAATAAACTGACGGCCCGGCTAGACAGGCTTGACCGCAATACGCGGAAGCCGAGAAGCCGAACACCTGCCAATCGGCAGGGCGGCCCGCGACAGCCCTCGGCCAATCGGCCACAAGGGACCAACCAAGCCAGGGGTAGCTTGTGCTATTTCCACTACCGTTACGGTAGTGAAGCACGCAGCTGCAAAGCCCCCTGCAACTACAACGGTGGCCAAGCCATGCCGGCGAAAAAAAGGCCACCGCCACCCCTAAAAAAAACTAAAGCGGCTGGGGATCGACATGAGCGAGCATATAACCGGCCGCTCATATCGTTTATTCGTCAGAGACACCAACAATCGGATGGACTTTCTGATTGATTCGGGCTCTGACGTTTCAATTGTTCCCGCCAAGGCGTTCCCGGCCCATAACGGTAGCCCGAACGTCCTTCTGTACGCGGCCAACGGATCACTGATCCGAACTTTCGGCACAAAGTTGCTTGAACTCGAACTCGGCTTACGCCGACGATACGTTTACAACTTCATTATAGCCGACACCACTAAAGCCATTATCGGGGCGGACTTCTTAACGAAGTTCAAATTGTCAGTCGATTTCGAATATCGGCATTTAGTCGACAAGCGCACGAAGTTTCGCATTAACGTGTGCGCTACCGTCGACTACAACCCCGAAACATTTCCATGCCGAGTTATT
The DNA here is from genome assembly GCA_949987705.1 of Thereva unica. Classification (NCBI taxonomy): domain Eukaryota; kingdom Metazoa; phylum Arthropoda; class Insecta; order Diptera; family Therevidae; genus Thereva; species Thereva unica. The sequence continues at coordinate 101,387,144 of OX465281.1, forward strand.
GGCATATACAAAGAGCTATTAACGAAGTACGCTTCGTTAACAAAACCGCCTAATTTTAACCTTCCGGTTAAACACAATGTGCAACACCACATTGTAACTAAAGGGCAATTACCATTTGTCACCGCTCGGCGACTCCATCCGGAGAAACTGAAGGTGGCAAAGTTAGAGTTCAACCATATGGTCGAATTGGGGGATTTGTCGACCTTCGTCGTCCCCGCAGCATCTCCGCTTCATCTGGTCCCTAAACGGGACTCACATGATTGGAGGCCATGCGGCGACTACCGTCGCCTTAATGCTGTCACTGTGCCGGATAGATATCCGATCCCGCATATACAGAATTTCTCCGTGAATCTTCACGGCTGCACAATTTTTTCGAAGGTTGACTTGGTACGTGCATACCATCACATACCAATCGCCCCAGAAGACGTGCATAAGACTGCACTCATTACGCCATTCGGCCTATATGAGTTTACACGTATGCCATTCGGCTTACGAAATGCAGCCCAAACCTTTCAAAGGTTCATAAATGAAGTTACGAGAGATCTCGACTTCGTTTATGTATACTTGGACGATATACTTATCGCCAGCAAAACCGAGGATGAGCATATCGTTCACCTCGAAGAGCTCTTTAAACGCCTCGATAGCTTCGGTTTAACCATTAAGCTAGAGAAATGCGTTTTTGGGGCACAAGAGATCAAGTTTCTAAGCCACCGCATCACAAAGGATGGAATACTTCCATCCCTCCGATCGGGTTCAGGCTATCGTTGATCTCGCACCTCCAACTTCTGTCAAATCGATCCAGAAGTTTTTGGGAATGGTGAATTTCTATCACCGATTTATCCCAAAATTGGCTGAACAGTTGGTGCCATAAACGAGCATTTGAGAGACCTTCTCAACCGCTCACGTGCCAATAAAGTTTTTGACTGGCCAGCAGAATGTCAGGCGGCATTCCTCAAGGTGAAAACCTCGATGGCTGAAGCAACTCTGCTGAACCATCCAATCGAGGATGCAAATACAGTCTTACGACTGACGCCTCTGATTATGCAATCGGAGGCGTTTTGGAACAATTCAACGGTCATCGATGGCAACCTCTAGCTTTTTATTCCAAAAAGCTGTCACCAACCGAACGGAAGTACTCTGCATTCGATCGCGAACTCCTCGCAATCTATGCAGCGATCAAACACTTCCGTATTTCGTTGAAGGACGCAATTTCGTGGTCTATACTGATCACAAACCACTGGTTCGCGCCCTTCACACAAAGACCGAACGATCCCTCGACAGACCAGACATTTGGGTCTAATCTCTCAGTTTACCACAGACATCAGACATGTGTCTGGTAAACAAAACGTTGTCGCAGACTACTTGTCGCGCTCACTAGCAACCGACAACGTCGACTCGGTCACCTTCGACCTGCCTACACTGGCTCAGGCTCAACAAGGTGACACAGAGCTAAAGTCTCTACAAGAGCACCCCAGCAACGGCTCACGGGTAAAACTAGTCCTCACACCAATACCATTTACCGCCCATCAGGTGTGGTGTGAAAATAGTATAGGCATTCCAAGGCCTTATATACCCACTTCCTTACGCAGACTAGCGTTCAACTCCGAACATAGTCTCTCCCATCCTGGTATTCGTGCTACAAGACGAGCCGTTACCAAGAAATACTTCTGGCCATCGATCAATAAAGACTGCAATGAGTGGTCTCGATCATGCCTAGGTTGCCAAAAGTCCAAAGTTTCACGACATACCAAATCTCCATTGGAAGCTTTCAAACTTCCAAATAATAGATTTGACCATATCCATATGGATATAGTGGGACCCCTACCCCATCTCGTGGATACTCTTATATCTTAACGATAGTCGATAGATTCACGCGATGGCCTGAAGCATACCCAATTCGGGATATCTCAGCTTCAACAGTGGCAAAGAAATTCGTCACTGAATTTGTCCCACGATTCGGCGTACCACTCGAGATCACAACCGATCAAGGTACGCAGTTCGAATCGAAACTATTCAATGAAGTTGCCAAATTACTCGGCACTCATAGAATCCGGACCACCGCCTACCATCCACAAGCAAACGGGATGGTTGAACGGTTCCACAGGCAACTAAAAGCAGCCTTAATGGCAAGGGACAACACTACTCATTGGAGTGAAGGCTTGCCCTTTGTCATGTTAGGCATACGCACGGCAATTAAGACCGACTTACAATGCTCACCAGCCGAGCTCGTATACGGTCAGAATCTGAGACTTCCCAATTCGATTTCTATCCCAACGGATGAGAATCCAATTGAAGAATCAGAATTCCTCTCTCGCCTTCGTTCTCACATGCAGAACATTAAGGCAATACATCCTCGGCAGCCCGTCCAAAAGGATCTGGGATGTCTATGTGCCAGAACCCCTGGAGAACGCCGACTACGTTTTCATACGAGTCGACAGAGTTCGAAAACCTTTCGAACCTCCATATGAAGGCCCATATGAAGTAATCAAACGATTACGAAAACACTTCGTCGTCAAATTGAACGGCACAACCAAGTCGATATCTATCGACAGGCTAAAGCCAGCCTTCGGTTGTGACCGCGACAACGAAGCTAAGCCGACTAAAGCGGTAACATTTCGTTAACCGCTACGCTGGGGGGGAGTATGTAGTGACCGCGTAAACTTAATTACCAAGTTTACGCAAAGTCACACAATAAACTCCCACACGATAAACACGATCAATCGGAACACTTCATCGAA